>OY992876.1:392483637-392493637 GCA_963921405.1 Cepaea hortensis
CGTAAGAGATTATCTATCAAGAAATGGAAACAAATTTTGCATCAAGGTGGATTCATGGGTGCTTTATTAGACCCCATTCTAAATGTGATGAAAGGTTTGAAACAAAGAAAATGATCCTTTTCGATCCCCGGATGCTGGAAAACCCCTATGTACCACACGACACACTAAATGATAACCTACGTGACCTTGATCATCAAATGCAACAAGTCCTGGATACCGAAGATCTACCACCGCCGGAAAAAGCCCGCGTGTATCAAAAAACTTTTCAGTAGTATCTGAATCGATTTGAGCAGTACAGACACAAGCCTTTAGGTACCGTGGATATCAAGGAACAAAAACCCGAAATCAGCACTTTACCGACACCAGTAGTCGTGACACCTTTTCAACCAACACCTCTTCAACCAACGCCGAAGACTCATGTAACAGCGGCTAAAAGTCAAGTAGTCGAGACAACATCACCTTACAAACTCGGGCGAAACAAGAAGAAGAGTAAACTCCGAGGGTACGTTTATAAACAAGACATAAACGGTTCTAGAAAAATAACTAACTATGATAACGACATGACGCAGATTTATGCAGCCGGTTTGGGAGGGCTGATAATGTTGGTGGAAATTATGTTGAGAAATAAAGGGACAATGTATGTATAAAAATAAACTGATTTCAAATTGTTATCATTCATTCATTCATTCATTCAGTAGCATGTCCTTTTGCAGAACCTCGCTGCCATAACAACCTTCCGGAAAACCTCTCAATTATAAGCAAAATGTCCTGCGTCTGATACACCCATCTGGAGATCATCCGCCACATCCTGCACCCATCTTCTCTTTGGCCTTCCTCTTCCTCTCTTCCCAGGCAAATATCCTTCCAATACTGTTCTCTCCAAACTTTCGTGACGTTTCAAGTGACCAAAATATTTCAATTTTCTTTGTCTTATCGTCTTTAATAGCCAACCTTCTTCAATATTCAATTCTTTAAGTATGGATGCATTTGTTCTTTTCTTTACCCAAGATATTCTTAGAACTCGTCTATAACATTTATATTCGAAGGCAGTTATGCGCTGTTCAGCTTGTTTAGTAAGTGTCCATGTCTCACAGGCGTATGTTGCAATGGGAAAGATGCATGCTCTTAAAAATCTAATTTTTGTAGTTCTGTCTGTCCCACTCCATAATTTATTCAGCTGTTTTAGTCTTTGAAGAGCAATTGATAGTCGCCGTTTAATTTCTGTCATTGTGTCACCATTGTTGGTAATCAGTGACCCAAGGTATTCAAAATTTTCCACCACCTCCAATTTTTCCCTATTAACGTATATTTCTTTCTCCATCGTAGTTTTGTCTGTATGCATTATCTTTGTTTTTGCTATGTTAAGATATAAGTTGTGATTTTCACTATTCAATTGGGTTGAGGCTATTAGGTTTTCTATGCCATTCTGTGTTGTGGATAGTAATACTGTATCATCAGCATATCGAATCTCTGATATGTCATGACCGCCGATATTTAGGGCTTCATATAGCTCATTGTTTATATCATCTCTTACATTTCTCATTATATTTTCGGTGTACAGGTTAAACAAATAGGGTGATAGCACGCAGCCCTGACGGACCCCTTGTTTGATGTCAAACCAATCTGATGTCTCGCCATCTATTCTAACTGCTGCTTGTTGGTCTAGATAGAGCATTTTTATGAGTTGTACTACATGTGATGGAAAGCCCATATTCCTCATGATTTCCCAAAGTTTCAGATGTTGTACACGGTCAAATGCCTTTGAATAATCCACAAAACATGAGAATAGGTTTACATTAAATTCTCTGCACTTCTCTATTATTAATCGCATGTTGAATATGTGATCTCTTGTTCTTCTTCCTTGTCTAAATCCAGCTTGAACCACGTTAATCTCTTCTTCCATTTTCTTACGAAGTCTTCCCATTATGACTTTTAGTAGAATTTTACTTGCATGACTGATCAGGGCAACAGTTCTATAGTTGGTGCATAATTTCAGGTTGCCCTTTTTTTGGTATTGGAATGAAGATAGTTCTCTTCCAATCCTTTGGCCATATACCATATTTCCAAATCTTTTTACATAATGCATGATATATGTGTATGCTTTCTTCTCCTCCCGCTTTAATTAGTTCAGCTGGTATCTCATCACATCCAGGTGATTTACCATTCTTCAGATTGTTATCATAGTTAGTTATTTTTCTACAGCCATTTGTGACTTACTTATTACCTTACCCTCGTACCTACACCCAAGTGGGGAAAATGGCCGCGCAAATAAGAAAGTATTACTACTTGAATGTTAAAAAGATAGAGCCGTGATTTCGACATCAAGATACATATATTTTACATAGGCCGATCCGTCGTCGTTTCCAGAGACACCAAACAATAACAGTGGTATAAATCAACAGTTTCGAGCTGACTTGATAGATATGAGACAATTACAAAGATACAATGACGGGATCTCGTACCTTGTGATGTGTCTCGATGTGTTTAGTAAATATGTTTGCACCCTCCTAATCGGAAAGAAGACGTGGACAGAGCTAGTGGAGGCCGTGAGTAAAATATTTGCTGATAGACAACCGATAAATTTTCAGACCGATAAAGGGTCGGAATTTGTCAACCGGACCTTCTTAAAATTTCTGAAAGATCGAGGTGTGCATTTCTTTACTACCGAGAATGAAGATGTGAAAACGGCGATAGTGGAAAGATTCAACCGAACCCTTAAAGAAATAATGTGGCATTACTTTACCAAGACCAATACACTGCGAAACTATAATGTATCGTATCACCGAAGTATTCGCATGGCGCCCGCGAAAGTCAACTAAGCGAATCAAGTAGAGGTGTGGCATAATTTGTATCAGAAGAAAATCGACAGAAAAGTGCATTTTACAGCCGGCAACCGAGTCAGATTGGCTCAGCACAAACAACCGTTTTAAAAATGATATATGCCCTCGTGGACAGAATAACTGTTTACCGTCAGTCGTATAAACCAGACAAGTCCGTTGATGTATGTGCAAAAAGATGATTCAGGGGAGGAACTTCAAGGCTCATTCTACCGAGAAGAGATCCAACCCGTTGGAGACAAGCAAGTGTGACGCATCGAAACAGTCTTACAAGAAAGACCCAGGCAAGCTGGTGGTAAATAGTATTTAGTGAAGTGGTTCGGCTATCCCAAGTCATTCAACAGCTTGATCTCAGACCTAACCAGATACCGGGACTAATGGAAGAAACCAACGTGGAAACTAGCGTGTTGCGCCCACAAAATAACCCAGAAGGGAAAAGAAATTCATTCTGGTGGATGTTTGGACAACGAGTGCCGCGACTAAATTTTGTCTTCTTCTGTCAACTGGTCGTTGTATACACCGTCATTGGCGTATCACTATTCAGTCTGTCGCGAGACAGCGTCAACCCATCCGAGGGCAAGCTGTGGATCGATCTTCTAAGCAGCTGTCTGAGGTACATGTTACCAAACCATAAAATATGAGTTTCTACGTGATATTACCGAGCAATGCTTCGCCAAACATTGTTTCCCAACAGCACGCCAGGTCACTGTTTCGTTAAGTTACCGCAGACTATTGAGGTGAGTCAACATTACGAAGTGGGTCTGGCCAAAATTCAATTGCCCAACTACTACTGCAATGTGCTAGAGAATGAAATGTGGATAACATACAACTCAATCAACAGAAGAGTGTCCAGAAGACTGTGTCCCCCGGGCGTGTACAGTTCACCAGACGCGTTTATAGCGGATCTGAATCGAATATTGACAGAGACGGAGGTGGACGATCAGACTGTAGTCAGATTCTATTTCAACAACGCATGAAAGAAAATTATCGTGAAATTGTTCGAAGCGAGCGCCGTGGGGATATTTAGCGATAAGCTAAAAGATATATTAGGGCTTCCCTCATCGAGGATATTGCATGCCAACCCGGGTTCCAAATGTTGCTGTATGTAGCCGAGGCGCGGTGTTGGGGTGAGCGCCCAACATTGCTCAAATACCTCAATGGCTCGTGAATACATAACCTATGCAGCAAAAGTCCAACTCCTGGCCTTCACGTGGCGGGCCTGTTTAAACTAACAGGAGAAGGGGCGACGGCGAGTCTCTGGCGCCGGAAAATAACCAGTATGCTCTAGATGTGTATGCACGGACATGCATGCGCAGACAGGCGTGTGCGCGCGTACACATCTACACTCGAGTGAGACCACAGTCTGCTCTAGCAAAGAAAGGTGCTGAAGACGGAGGCAACCAGCCAAGAGGCGCACCACAGAAATCAGGATGCCACGCAATCACGCAAAATGGAATATGTCGACTACTGCTAATCGTTATGGTGCTCGCCCTGCTTTGGACCCCCAGGCAGGTGCAGTGCCGGGCCCTATGTCTCGAAAGGGTCCAACCCCAACTACTGGAGGTCCTTCTCAGATGTCCTGTGGAGCCAGGGGACATGAGAATAGGACGACTGGCCATACTAAACTAAGACTTAAAATAATGCACTGGAATGCGGAGGGAGTCAGCAACAAAAAAGTTGAATTAGAAAACATCCTGGACAAAGAGAAAGTAAGCATATGTTGCTTGCAAGAAACTCACCTCAATGAAAATATAGCCTTCAAAATCAGAGGCTACCAGTGTTACCGATCTGACCGAAAGAACAGGCGAAAAGGTGGGATACTGACCCTTGTAAGAAATAACATCATGGCTTCCCAAATCAAAGTCTACATGGAAGGGGCTGAGTATCAGACACTTAAACTTAAGACAGGTAATACAGATCTACATCTGATCAATTACTACTGTCCAAGTGACCGCCCACAGGCACTGGACACTCTACCACTAAAAGAAAAAATGATTGTGTGTGGCGATTTCAACAGCCACTCGCAGAGCTGGGGCTATGATCACATGGACCAGAGAGGAGAGAGACTGGAAGACTGGCAAGATGAGAATAGATTCATGTTGATTAACAAGCCGTCCGACCCACATACTTTCTACTCGAGATCATGGCACTCTTCAACTACACCTGACCTGGCTTTTCATTCACCAGACCTGGGGTGGAACATTACACGAACTGTTGGGAAACAACTTGGTGGCAGTGACCATCGGCCAGTCTTTCTAACCGTAGAAAATGAGCTTGTAAGTGAAAGCAGCACCCTCTCGAGGTGGAACTACAAGAAAGCAGACTGGGCAATGTACAAGCATCGCATCAGCAGCATGCCAACCCAATAATGGAAGGCCAAGTGGCGATAAACCTGAATATCGACCCACAAAATGTCTACGTCTACTGTGATCTCATAGTGGCGAGACCAGTCGGAGACGCCATGGTCCCACTATTAAGGACGGTTCCTATAATGAATTAGCTCTCGGCCTCGGTGTTTCGCGCCTGCAACAAACCTCACTACGAACCGCTGTGTCGTTACTCCTTTGACACAGTGGAAATACTTTTAACCACTGATATGGGCACAGGAACGTCAGTGCTGATGTTACATTTTCGAGCTCGGAAACAATCAGACCTAGAATAATCGTGAAATACGTGGCGTTACATCGAAATCTAAGACTATACGAAGACTTTTACTGCAGCCAAGCTGGACATGGCATGCTGGTGTTTGTGGGTGGTCGGAGTCAGAGAGATCGACGTATCAGCAGTTTCTTCAGCGAACTCGGTCGCATGATTCTACTCTGGCTAAAGACCGGTGGTACGGCCCTACTCGGAGAAGGTGTCGGTGCGGGTATGAAAGTGGCCCAAGACACCTTAGCTGGTAGGACCGTTGGGGAATCCTTTAAAGATCACGCCAAGCAAGCCGGTCAGCGTCTACTACAAAGAGGGGTAGCGGTATTAGAAAAAAGACATCCAGAGCCATCTGGTGCGCCCATTAAACATATAAAACTGACCCCCGCACCTCGTCGAGCTCACAAGAAGAAACAACAGTGCTCGGATATCTGTGCATGGTGGCTTTGATTCACCCCCACTTGTGCGAGTGCCTTCATTCTGGGATGGACCTGTTTTGCGTACCACCCACGCAGAACGCCGCAGAAGAGGGACAACTTCTGGTGATACATACACTCGCGTCGCTATCCCCAGGAGCACCTATAGAATTTTCCATCTCTAGGACCAGTGAAGAATACCTGGATCTGTTTAACACTTTCTTACACGTCAGAGCTAAAGTCACACTACCTAATGGTGACAAACTACCTCCCGCGGCCGATGTCGCTCCAGTCAGCTTTTACATTCAGAGTATATTTTCTCAAATGGATGTCTCACTCAAAGACACGCTAATCACCCCCAGTGAAAATACATATCCGTATATAGCCTAGTTGGAAGCGACATTGAACCATGAGGAGGAAGCCAAAAAGAGTAATCTCTCAGCCGCCCCCTTTTAATATGACAAGGCCAAATTCCTCGATGATAGGCAAGGCGATAAAAGCAAAGGACTAAGAACACGACGTCAACTAGCCAGTGAGTGTCAAGAAATAGATATGAAATGTCGATTACACGTTGAAAATTATTTGCAAGATCGCTACATGATAAACGGTGTGGATGTGAAAATAAAGCTGACTCCGGCTAAAACCACCTTTATCCTATTGATCCCCGATGGGGCGCTTGGTTATTCATCCATTATAACGTATGCCACGCTGGTGGTTCGTAAAGCCAAACTAAATCCGGCCATCGTGCTCGCCCACGAGAAAGCCTTGATGAGAGCTAACGCGAAATTCCCGATCAAGCGTGCGGTGCTGACAACATTAGCTATCTCTCATGGTATGCTATCTCACACTCAAGACAACCTGTTTATTACATCATCAGCTTTTAATGATTCCTACAATTATAACCTGTATAATTTTAAAACTTTTGGTCTAACATATCTGAATGTAAATGTTGATGGTCGAGCTGCCACCGGCAAAAATTTGACCATCGACTTTGATCGAAACCAATACGTACGAGCCTATTTCTGTACTAATTTAGCCATGGGTCTGGTGGGCAAAGACGCCGGCAACTCAACTGACTATAATAAATTCAAGTATGGCTATACATTGTATGACTTAAATCTGAGTTCCAGTTTACTGGACAGGGACCAGTTTGAGATGTCGAGAACTGGGCCTTTAATACTGGAGTTTAAGTTCAACATATCCACCCCAGACCCATTACAAGTCATCGTCAACGCCGAGCACGACGGGATAATTGAAATCTCTAAGACCAGACAAATGCTAAAAGATTACGCTTCATAATAGACACACAACAGATTACCAGAATACTACTAGCTGATACCTATGTTCGTCGATTACAGGTCAGAGTGTGCGTTCAATATCAGCAATCTAGACACTTGGATAGAACCAGTCATAAACACTGATCCTAGGGATAATCCTGGTTCCCCCTAGATCGCCATGTACATTGATGAGTCAGGCAAGTGACAGTGATTTGCCTAATTAGGTCTGCTGCCCTTACACAGAGACCTGTACAAGTTTATTGACCATCATTCAGACACACCACTTATTATAATACCTGTGTCCTACACGATGTGCTAAGAAACGCCTGTGGCCTCTACACTATCGATTTCATCTTGATGAAAGGTCGTGGGGCAAGCATGACCCGCATTCTCCAACCCTTCTCAAGCCTACAACGGGTCAATGATCAGGTAGTAGGTCGCTTAGTCGCGCCATACATAAAATAGCTGAGAAGTTAAAACCGGTTTAGACACTAGTATATACACCCGAAGCGGGTAACACTAGCTCATTCCGAAGATGACTACAGAACTCAACACTGCTAACTGGCTCTACATGACTCGTAATAGTGAAACTGTTATACCAGTGGGAGATGGTGTCAATGCCGTGTATGTCTCATCCTACAGAGGAACGACCAAGTTACACCCCCAACGATTCTATGGTGAATCCGAAAACAAGTTTCCTACCACGATGGGGATGTCACTTACTCGTCAAGAATATGAACAGATGATAGCTATACGGCGCAAGATCCTAACTGACTTTGATCGATACATCCATCAGTATATTAAAGTCAGTAAACAGATCGCACCATACACTAACCGCCGCAAAATTCTAGACTAAAGTAAAAAAAATGCACTACACGAGCTACCCAGGCACATATCATGCTTCCACTATTCAACCCAGTCAGCTGTTTGATGAACCCCAGATGTGTGTTGTACCCCAGATGTGTACCCACCAGCCAGAGGTTTGTCTACCAAGCTCAGATGACAGCCCAATAAGCAGGAGACCACCGAAAGACCCAGACAATGATGTGAAGCAACAATGTGTATAAAGTTGTTGTTTTTTTTTTTTTGGGGGGGGGGGGGGGGGGGAATTGAAGAACAAAAAAAATTTCATTATCTTTTTTTTAAACCTATGTGGTGTCGCTCTGTTCCATTGTTTGTATCAATTGTTCCACATCTAAATCAACATGAAAAACAAGCCCGAGCAGCAGTCAACTAGAAAGTCCAGAAAGACGTCACGAAAACACGAAAGACCAGAAACACGAAAACAAATCAATCATACCACTTATAAAACCAACAAAACAAAAATGTTTGTTTTCATAACTTTTACTTTTCATCACATCCATTATTGGAAATTCTCGTGTGCACAACAGAGCACTTTTATTAACAAAGTATATTCAATATTTTATTTTCAATACAAATAACACTCAATGAAAGGCCAATGAAAAAAATGTGACTTTACAGATCACCAACAAACCATATTTACAAACATTGAGTATTATATTTTCAGTGACATAAGCATTTCACTGTACCACCAAATTCACAAGGCTATAACAGTACACATATGACCACATTACAATTTTTAAAAAGATCGAATTATAGACCACATTTTTTTCTAATCTTCATCGATGATCTTGTTGCTAATATACCGCATGGAATTAAAGCTGATGACCTGGTTCTATGGAGCACAAATTAGCATGCATCAGTGGCCACCAAATCGCTACAAAAATCTGTAGATGCAATTGTTGCATGGGCAAATAGATGGTTTCTAAGCATAAACACTGACAAGTGCAGCAACACTCTATCTACCCTCTCTCCAAAACAAAAGGCAGGGATCATCCAGATAAATGGAATACCCCTAAGAGAAGATAAAGAATCAACATACTTTGGAGTGACATTTGATGACAGGCTGACATGGAGAAAGCACATCAACAAAGCAGTAGCAAAAGCCAGAAGGAAAATATCCATCCTGACAAAACTAAGTGGAACCACATGGGGAGCCAGTGGGAAAATACTTAGCAAAGTTTATCAACAGAGCATACGACCACACCTGGAATACTGATCAACTGCGTGGTGTTCAGCATAGAAAACCACGCTATAATAGCTGAAAAAGGTGCAAATTCAAGTACTTAGAGTCACAACAGGAGGGATGAAATCAACCACTATAGTGGAGATGGAGAAGTTGGGGAGACACAAGCACTGAGAGAACGCAAAGATACGAAATCGCTAATACAAGCAGAAAGGTTCCTCAGCTTGCTAGGCCACCCTATGAAGAACAGATTTGAAAACTTAGCTATGGGGCGGTTGAAAAGAAGCAGTTTTATCCACCAGATCAAACGACTCTGCAGAGAAACCACCGATCTGCCCACAGTTGGTATCCCCCTGAAAACTATTCCAGAGCTAACACCATGGAAAGATGAGCATAGACAATCACTACAAATCCAGACAAAAGTGTGGGGAATATTTTACAGGGAAGAACAGAACAGTGTACAGCGCAGAACAGCCACTCTCAGCTTCCTTGATGAAGAATCCTCACAGGACCTTAAGATCCGAGTCTACACAGATGGGTCAGCACATAATGCTGTTCGAAATGGAGGAGCGGGAGTGTACATAGAATACCCAAATAATACTAGGGACACAGCCAGAGTACCAACAGCAAAGTACTGCCATAACTATGATGGTGAAATTGAGGCAATCAAGTTAACAACAGAGAAATTACTAAATACCAGCCATGGTACGTAACCTGTGGTGCTATTGACAGATGAAAAATCAGTACTCGAGGCGCTCCTGCCGGGAAATTGCC
>OY992876.1:392498637-392838637 GCA_963921405.1 Cepaea hortensis
TCAATGGCAAACTACTGAGCATAATCTTGCCAAGAAATCAACAATCCGCTGAAAGATGCTGATGTTGACAGCAATGTCCTGTAAAGGATATGCAAACAATTTTTTTTTATTATTATTATGGACTGTCCCCACATCTGCTTCAATTGCACACTGATTGGAATTGCTGCGACCCGGGATATTAACGACAGAAGTATATCAGCGATGCGTGACATACGACGGGAGGTTAATCCTAGCTAGATCAATTCAAAATACTAACTACACTTTGATCTTAGTCAAATGGTCGAGAAGCGATATGATATGTGAATATGAGTGTGTTGTGTTTGCAAATGTAACAGACAATATGGGTGTGTTGTGTTTGCAAATGTAACAGACAATATGGGTGTGTTGTGTTTGCAAATGTAACAGACAATATGGGTGTGTTGTATCTGCAAATGTATACTAGGTTAGCACACACTACGCCTTCTAAATACATTGTTACTTAGGGAATACAAGTTTTTAAAATAAATATCAGATTGTAAGAAACTATAAGAAGGGCGTGGAATATTCTGCGGCAGACAGTAAAGGTTATGATGACTTGACAGAAGATGATTGGTGGTTGTTGCACTATTGAGATATAGAAATTTTAAAATTGCTTTACCAAAACGAAATCTCCATACAAAATAGAATCTATCTGCAAACAAAAATAACAAAAAGTTGTCTTTCACGAGCTATCTAAAATTTCTTACATGAAATGATGTGTAGTATTTAAAGTATGGCACTTAAAGTACACTGATAGAAGTTCAGTGAAGAATCGTTATCATTCGACTGTAGGAATTAGTAAATATTTTCCCCTTATGTTAAGGGAGGTAAAATAACCTCTCTATTTATTACTTTGACAAGGGGAATAATTCTAATACTACATTATTTCTAAATTTACATTCATTATTCTATGGAATTATTATAAAAAATTATTTTAAATATAAATCATTTAAGAATTAAACATTATGTGTCTAAAATTATTATACAGTATAAATATTCTAAATAATATTTGTATAAAATAATAATTTTTTTAAGAATGTTTAATTTATGTAGCAGAAATGGTATGTAATAAAGTGGACTTGAGTTTCGAATGTAGACAAATTGTATCTGCAGCAAAGAACCTCAAGAACTCGGAATTAAAGAAATTTTTTCAGGCCGTTAGATGGCTATGTAATACAAATGTACGGATGGTTCTACTTTGTGTAAGTTATTTACATTTATTTATCGTTAGTCATTTAGTGGATGGAATGAGTGCACATATGTGGTTTGGCGTCGCAGACAGCAGAGCACATACTCCAGGATTGCCCAAACTACAACATATCCAGGCGAACCTTCTGGCCTAGAGAGACAACAGTGGAAGATAAACTCTATGGACCGCTGAATGAACTAAAAAAGACTGTTAGATTCATACAAGAGACAACATTGCAGTTATAAACATATTTTAGGCGAACGAAAGAAGAAGAAGAAGTACACATATAACGAACTTATGTGGAGCTAATACAACAACAGTGAATGCATAGTTAGTTAGTTAGTCGCAGTTCCAACTTCACAGCAAAGGGTCGTCCCCATTATGCTCCGTTCCTGTGCCAGTGAATATCACACAAAACGCTCCCCACTGCCCAATGTGGAAAAGACAGGAGTCTTGACAAACAACAGCCCGCACAGATACACTGTGCATAATGCCGCCGCCAGAATGTCAACACAATAGTCCTCCACAAAACACCCAGTTCATTTCTGATGGAATCAGCAGTCATTTTCCCATCTGGATGTTTCCTAGATGTTCACCCACACAGTCCACGAAATACAGTTCATCGTCGATGGCAGTGGCAGTCAACCAGAAGCCCAGCAGCCACGCATTTCTGTATAAGGCAAAAACCGGTCAACTCTGGGACATAGCCATCTGCCATCGCTCCGAACATGCAGTCACGTTCCAAAATACCTCGGGCAGATTCAAAAGCATTTCACACGAAACTCACAGCTCACAGTGTCGTGCCACGCATTCACTCAGTAGCAGGGCGACGGAACCATCAAGCCTCCTTAGTCGCCTCTTACGACATGCGTGGTAGGCTGCAGTGTTGCTATTCTTTGCTTCCCTTATGGGCCCCGGCAACACACGGGACAATGCATAGTGAGAACACATGGAGGACACCCAGAACCTTTCACCATAAGATGTGAAGTACGACATGTTGTGTCCTCTCTCTCTCTCTCTCTCTCTCTCTCTCTCTCTCTCTCTCTCTCTCTCTCTCTCTCCACCCCCCCCCCTCCCTTTGTTTTCCTTTTCTTGTTCATAACCTATATAGACAGTTTTTGTAAAGAAACCAGGGAAAAAAGACTGCAAGAACACCGCATGAGGAACAGAACACAGAAGACGAACCAACAACAAATTACACCATTAAAGACCGAGTAAGAAATATTGTTATCAGACAGACAGTTGGATCAACACCTTGTGCCACATTTATTGAAAACCAGAAGATCAAGTGGTTTGGCCATCTCGTTTGGCTCTACGTCAAAGATCATCTTCGACGAGACCAAGAGGACGCCCAAGAAGAAAATGAATTGACGACATCAAAGTCAAAGACATTGTACAATGACAAGGAATGACACTATCCAATGCCACCCATCGGGGCACTGGAGCGCCAATTATTCCTCCCCACGCCGCTTGCCGGCAAAAGTGGAAGATGATGATGATGATGATGATGATGATGATGATGATGATGATGATGATGATGATGATGATGATGATGATGATGATGATGATGATGATGATGATGATGATGATGATGATGATGATGATGATGATGATGATGAAGAACTATTTGCGCACATTCAAGCACTAATAGCAGAATTACCAGACCTCATGAAGAGTCTAAACAAAGTATGTAAGGAACAAAGCACTAAAATTAGCACCAGTAAAACAGAGGTAATATACCCGTGAGATTATAGAGACTATAACCAATGAAGGAAACACAACAAAGATTCATCTAAAAGAACACTCGCTGGAACAAGTCTAGAGAGTCGGGTATTTAGAAAGTGTAATAACATCAAATGGCAAATCAGAAGACGAGATCGAAAACAGATGCAATAAGGCAAATTAGCTCTTTGGACAAATGGCATATCACAGGTACTGCAACTCTCTCTTTCTCTCTCTCTCTCTCTCTCTCTCTCTCTCTCTCTCTCTCTCTCTCTCTCTCTCTCTCTCTCTGCCTCTCTCTCTCTCTCTCTCTCTGCCTCTCTCTCTCTCTGCCTCTCTCTCTCTGCCTCTCTCTCTCTCTCTCTCTCTCTCTCTCTCTCTCTCTCTCTCTCTCTCTCTCTCTCTCTCTCCTTTCGTATACATACCATATACATATGTATGTTTAAAGTTGTATGAATGTTTGTTGATGTGTGTAGATGTATGTATGTGTGCTCACATATATAAGTCATTCAGACTTTAGGACTCGCTTCGTACACACATAAAGGAACAGATAATATGAGTTTCGTTATTATCACCATCAAACGTAGGTGCACATGTGAATGCCCTTTAACATTCGTCCACCATGCCCAACACTTTACTGGCACTTACTCATGCATTGTACGGGCATCCACCGGGGCACCCCTTCTTAGTTTTTATCTCTCGGACCACCTTCACATCTCCATTGCTTCCAGTTTCCCGTCTTACTTTTCTCCCCCTTTATTTTTTCATGTACAACTTCCACTCATTTAACTGGGATCTTCACTGAACCGTTAGCCTAACTCGGTCCCCTTGACCCACAGTCTCCCATGGCTGCCTATATACAAGTATCAATGTGAAATTCATGCTAGCCTGGGATTCTCAGATAAGTAGCATTTTTTTTTTCAAAATTTATTTTTCTCTTCATTGTTCTCATTTTTTCATCTTTTCATTCTTCTCATCCCGTTCTTATCACTAGACTAGAGGGTCTTCTCCGTGATATGTTGTGTTTTGTGTAATGTATTTGTTTGCTGATAAAGGTTAGTTGCCGCAACACCCTATATTTTTTTAAATTTTTTTTAATTCGAAATTCTGTTCTCTAAAGCTGCATTACTCTGTGTTATTTTATATTGTTTACATTTCCATAGCTTTACCGCAGTTCCACTAATTTTGTTCATACTTTCTGTAGGAAGCAAATATTGGCTCAGCTAGCGCTTACATTGCCGACATTGACCAGGTTTTCCTTGCGTGACTTGCTAAATACGATCACTGCACGGGTGCATTACATAGTCCATACTTTAGTCTTTCTCTCTTAGCCGTTCTCTCTGGCCAAGGTTCCTAATCCCGTATATCCAGGTGGGAAAAACAGCAGCTGCGAGAATCGGCAGCGATTCGCTCCGTGCTGGTAACTTACGGGAGTATGTGAATGGGTCGTTCACAAAGCTTTGGCAAACTACTGAACGTAAAACTTGTCTAGTACATCAACAGCAACTGAATAATGCTAGTGTTGACTGCAACGTCATGTAAGGGACATACAACATTTTTTTTTTTTAAAACAACTTTAGTCTGAATTTTTTTAAGTAGGATATTAACACATTTTAAATGTTTACTTTGGTTTAATATATTGTAAATGTTTATCGTCTCTTAATATAAAATAGCCGGTCTCCCTGGTCTAGCGGCTACACGACTTTCTCCGTAATCCCGTATACTGTCGTGAGTAACGTGACGTGCGCGAGAATCGGTAGCGGTTCTCTCCGCGTCGGTAACTTATGTGGTATGTGAGCCGGTCGCTTAGAAAGCAATGGCAAACTACTGAGCGTAATCTTGCTAAGAAAGCAACAATCAGCTGCAAGATGTTGATGTTGACAGCGATGTCCTGTAAAGGATATACGAACAAATATACATAAAATAATCAACATAAATCAAACAATAACTAACACGATTTCCATCGGTGAAATCACACTTCTGTTGATTCACTGTTGTTTGTCTATTTCTCTATTTGTCTCAGTTGTATACTTGACCTATGCTGGTTTAATTTAAACTTCTGGAACAAATAGTGCTATTTAAATGGTTGGATATGAATTATGGCCATATTCCAGAGTTGTAGGCTCATGTGGATGATAGACTTGGCTAATGAAGACTGCTTTATTAGAGGTGTATTTTCGGCCTTGCCTTTAAGTACATTTGTTTCTCCAGTGAGGCGATGTCGCCATCAGCAGGCAGGTTATGCTGACAGTGTTCTGGGATTGTCAAGGAGTGCTTTTAACCAATTTCAAGACGAAAGGTGACAATGTGAATTCTGAATCGTACTGTGAAGTTCTATCGATGCTTCATGATGCAATTCGAAGAAAACGTCCAGGACTACTGACTAGAGGAGTGTTGCTTCTTCATGGCAATGCCAGACCACATACGGCTCGATTAACTCAGGAGAAATTTAACCAACTAAGGTGGGAAGTTCTGGAACTTCCACCTTACATCCTCGACTTAGCCTCTAGCGATTTCCACCTTTTTGGTCCATTGATAACCCACCTTGGCGGGAGACATTTTGCGAATGAAGCCGAAGTTGAATGTGAAGTGAAAACGTGGTTTAGAAAACAGAGCACGCAGTTCTATGAAGCCGGTTTGGGAGTACTGATAAAACGATGGGTAAGTGCATTAATGTTGGTAGAAATTATGGTGAAAAATAAAAAGACAATGTATGCATAAAAATAAACTGCTTTCAAGTTGTTAACATATATAGTTAATTTTCTACAGCCATTTATGACTTACTTATTGACTTCCTCTCGTATGTCAAATATCGCTGATATATTTCTGTCGTTAATATCCCGGGTCGCAGAAATTCTGATCAGTGTGCAATTGAAACAGATGTGGAGACAGTCCATAATAAGAACACCTGGTCTATTCCAGACGACCTTGACCATATTGATCGACATAGTGGAGCATATTTAATGCATTCAATACTTCATGTGCTCTGATGATATGAACATAGGCCGGTCTGCGACTTCTACCCTCTGTGGACTGACCTTTAAGGATCACCATGTTTCAAAATTGACGTTGTCGTTCGATGTTGATGGATGACGACTTGCTGATTAATCAAACTCTACAAACAGGGCAGCAAAATTCAGTCGTTACAAACAAAGATCAAACATCTTTGTCGAGAATCTTGGATCTGACCTATATTTGAATCCAGTTCAAAGACATGTTGAAAATTCGCAGTAAGATTCCCGATCAACAACAAATTTAGATGATACATATATGTCGCAAGCCATCTGCCAAAAAACAAGCATCTTTCTCTGGTATAAACATATTTAGCAGATAATCTACTGAATCAAAATAAAATAGGAATCTTCTTCTTCTGCTGCGTTCATCCGGAGTTTTTTTGTTCTTCCCCGGATGTGTTTGCGTTGTGCCTGTTTACAGCAGAGCTGCGTTCTTGCGCCGTTAGGCCGACACATCCGACTTCTGCGGGCATTTGTTGACCGGGTTAACCTTCCCGGGGAAATAGGAATCAATTTTAATAAGTGTCAGTATGTAACTCAAGCTGAAACTAACCATTACGGTTATTCCAGCCATTGCCTGCATACTATTCTGATGGTTGCCGTCTTGATCACTGGGAGCCATTCTACCCTGAACTCTACACACAGCAAGGGGACAATCGTGTCAGCCTTCTACGAGACTGAATGGTGGAGACTCAGAACAAGCTCCCTTGCTAACTAGACGTCATAGCGAAGTCTGAACAAGCACAAAACACCACCGCTAGTAGTCGACAAAGGGGAAAGCGCTCATATGAAAATCTTGTTTTCATGTAACAATAAAACAATATCCCTTAGTCAACAAATAAAAAGAAATGTAACGTGAACTTGATAGGAGTGGCATTGTGCGTAATCTATATCTATAAAAGAGACTGTATGTGTGTGGTTGGCAATGTATTGGATGCGTTCAATAACGGTACATCCAATTGAGATGAAATTTTCTACACGTCTTCCGTTCATTCCTGTGCAACCGACTGTAATAGTTTCTTAGGGTGCAATCATCTATTTACTTACTAAAATTTCATTTTGTAATTACATGACTTAACATAAATATTCTATAAAGGGACATAACTTTTAGTAGCATTGCTATATCTTAGGTTAAGTCCCCTGGCTAAATCAAATCAAATCAAATCAAAAGCTATAGACAGCTAGATAGATAGATAGATAGATAGATAGATAGATAGATAGATAGATAGATAGATAGATAGATAGATAGATAGATAGATAGATAGATAGATAGATAGATAGATAGGACCAGATAGAGAGAGTGGGATAGACGGAGGGAGAGACGGACGGACGGACGGGCAGACAGACAGACAGACAGACAGTCAGCCGGGTCGACAGACAGACAGACAGACAGTCGGGAACGGGAACTTATATGACTACTTACATGAATTTAATGAGATGCTCCCCACCAGGGACTGGGTGAAGCCGGGCCGGGTCAGACAGACAGATAGACAGACAGACAGATAGTCGGGAACGGGAGCTTATATGACTAGTTATATGAATTAAATGAGATGCTCCCCACTAGGAGCTGGGCGAAACCGGGTCGGGTCAGACAGACAGACAGACAGAC
Organism: Cepaea hortensis; assembly: GCA_963921405.1. Classification (NCBI taxonomy): domain Eukaryota; kingdom Metazoa; phylum Mollusca; class Gastropoda; order Stylommatophora; family Helicidae; genus Cepaea; species Cepaea hortensis. The sequence goes on from OY992876.1 coordinate 392,506,190, forward strand.
AGACAGACAGACAGACAGACAGACAGACAGACAGACAGACAGACAGACGGATAGTCTGGAACGGGAGCTTATATGACTACTTATATGAATTAAATGAGATGCTCTCCACCAGGAGCTGGACGAAGCCGGGCCGGGTCAGACAGACACACAGATAGACAGACAAACAAGCAGACAGACAGACAGACAGACAGACAGACAGACAGACAGACAGACAGACAGACAGACAGACAGATCCCCGCCAGGGCCTGGGCGAAGCCGGGCCGGGTCAGCTAGTTTAATATATGATTTCTTGTTTTTGTTTGTTTGGACAACACACAGTACGCCTTTTAAATACACTGTTACTTAGGGAATGCAAGTTTTTTAAAAATATCAAATTGTAAGAAAATATAAGAAGGGCGTGAAATATTCTGCGGCAGACAGTAAAGGTTATGATGACTTGGCAGAAGATGATTGGTGGTTGTTGCTCTAATGAGATATAGCGATTTTAAAATTGCTTTACAAAAATGAAACCTCTATACAAAATATAATTTATCTGCAAACAAAAATAACAAAAAGCCTCACGAGCTATCTGAAATTTCTTAATTGTATTGATGTGTGGTATTTAAAGTATGGTACACTGATAGAAGTTCAGTGAAGAATCGTTTTCATCCTACTGCAGGAATTAGTAAATTGTTTCCCCTTAAGTTCAGGGAGATAAATTAAAATCTAAAAGTTAAATTGAGCATAGCCTACGATGGGTGGCGTTGTGGTGTTCTGTTGTGATAATTTGGTGTGTCCAGTGTGTGCCGCGTGGTTACACACCCGCTTCATACGCGTGATCCGGGACTTTTTCCGGATCCGGTCAGGGATATGCACTACTGACGAGCTCAAATGAGGGCGAAACTCGAGTATAATGCTTCCATATTGACGTGGATAGGCCTTAGGTTCATACCAGAATGCGATCGGCGTTGCCAGTAGTGGGTTGTGCTCAATATTTAAATTAAAATCTCCCTATTTTTTTAATGTAACAGGGGGAATAATTCTAGTACTTGTTTTCATGTAACAATAAAACAATATCCCTTAGTCAACAAATAAAAAGAAATGAAACGTGAACTTGATAGGAGTGGCATTGTGTGTAATTTAATATATGATTTCTTGTTTTTGTTTGTTTGGACAACACACAGTACGCCTTTTAAATACACTGTTACTTAGGGAATACAAGTTTTTTAAAAATATCAAATTGTAAGAAAATATAAGAAGGGCGTGAAATATTCTGCGGCAGACAGTAAAGGTTATGATGACTTGGCAGAAGATGATTGGTGGTTGTTGCTCTAATGAGATATAGCGATTTTAAAATTGCTTTACAAAAACGAAACCTCTATACAAAATAGAATTTATCTGCAAACAAAAATAACAAAAAGCTTAATGAGCTATCTGAAATTTCTTAATTGTATTGATGTGTGGTATTTAAAGTATGGTACACTGATAGAAGTTCAGTGAAGAATCGTTTTCATCCTACTGCAGGAATTAGTAAATTGTTTCCCCTTAAGTTCAGGGAGATAAATTAAAATCTCCCTATTTTTTTTAATGTAACAGGGGGGAATAATTCTAGTACTGCATTATTTATAATTTTACATTAATAATTCTATGGAATTTTCATGTACAATTATTCCAATTATAAATCATTTAGGAATTAAGCGTTGCTTATTGAAAAAAAGAACTAAACAGTTATCAATAATGTAAATAAACTTTTCATAAAATAATAAGTTCTTTTATAACATTTAATTTATATAGCAGAAATGCTGTGTAACAGTGGATGTGACATGTTTTCCTAAATTATTATGTATTGCGTTCAATATTTATAGTACATAGTACTATTCTTCTTCTTCTTTATTTGTAGGCCGTTAGAGGGCTATGTAATACAAATGTACGAATAATTCTTATTTTGTTTCTGACTTACTTATTGACTTCCTCTCGTATGTCAAACATCGCTGATATATTTCTGTCGTTAATATCCCGGGTCGCAGAAATTCTGATCAGTGTGCAATTGAAACAGATGTGGAGATAGTCCATAATAAGAACACCTGGTTTATTCCAGACGACCTTGACCATATTGATCGACATAGTGGAGCATATTTAATGCATTCAATACTTCATGTGCTCTGATGATATGAACATTGGCCGGTCTGCTCTGGTTTCTCTTCACAAACGAACAAATCTTTCGTGTTTTAGATTTTTCATTGTGGTGATATTTCCGGAACTTCTTCAACAGCAAACATGGCATCTTTTGACAACATGGAATCTGTGGACATCGACCGTTTTCTCGAGGGGACACCGCTTCATAAAAAAGGTACGTTGGTTCTCACTATTACCGGACCTGGCGCGGCGGCCAAAGGCACGCCCCTGTTAATTGCCAGCACGTTGCTCGACCCATGCGGGGTGCCTGCTGGTGGAGTAGCGGACATTTATCGTTACGAAACACCCACACGGTGGTTCGTAAACCTGACCCAAGCTGCCCATGTGGCAGTTTACAAAGGCCTGCATGGCAAGAAGATAAAACTGCCGACGGAGGGACTCGAGGTGTCGATTGAACACTTTGAAAAGGAACGAGAACGTGTGACGATTCATTGGCTTCCCAACACGATTCCTTCAGAGGGAGTCAAGTTCATTGTGAAGCAGACAATTGGTGACGAAAATGCGGAAGTATTCCGCATTCAGTACGGTGCCGGAAAATGGGGAGTCCTGTTTACCCCGACAAAACCGATACCACATTATGCCAAGATTACGGCTCCTGGGAAAATCACAGGAGACCACCGTATTATGTTCACAATGGTTGGTAGCGGCACCGAATGTCCTACATGTGGCCTGGACTCACACTGGGCCAATAAATGCCCGAGCCGGAGACAAAAGAAAGGCAATCCCCAACAAACAACTGAAAGACCACAAGAGGAGTTCCCCGCACTCGGGGAAAAACTTCAAACAAATTCGAACCACAAAAAACAAGATGTCGCCGAGACAGCCGGCCAAAAAGAAGCTACGAGGCCAGACGAGGCCTCGGTAACAGCGACAAAAACAACACAAGAAGACGAAGACGACGGTTTTCAAGTCGTCAGCCACGGCAGAAAAAGACAATGGAGAGACAGAAGGAACTCGTCACCCAGCAAGGACGTGAAAGAAGAGGAGGAAGGGAACGTCCCCTTCCAACCAAACAAGAAATCCTTAAAAACACAAGAAAAACAGAACGAAAACCGATGCGGAAGGCCACTTTTCATCAACATAGATACTGATACCGACGACGGAGACCAAGAGGAGGACGACAACAACGAAAGAAACACCACTGAGGGAGATAAAATCAACAACTGAAGACAAGACAGCAAAAGGTACTAACTTCAAACCTACTCATTATTTAGTTTTTAATTATTTATAAATGGCTGACAACTTATGTTTAATTAGCTTGAATATTCGTGGTATGAAAATGAAATTACAACACATAGTCACGATCATACACAAACACAAACCCGATTTTATTTTACTACAAGAAACAAACATTAAAACAGACTATCAAGCAGCAGAACTTGTAACACAGTTAGGATTAAAAAATTCGTGTTTCAGTTTGGCCAAACATAACGTAGGCTCAGGGACAGCCATTCTTCAAATTTCCGACACGTGGACTATCTTTAAAACACACACAGACCCACATGGTAGAATTTCCACAGTTCAAGTTAAAAACGACACACACTCCTTTGTCATTGTGAACATACACGCACCACCTAACTACAATTATCAACCTCCATTTTATGAACATTTAGACGACTTACTAACACAGACATACAGAGGACAAAATATTGTTCTTGCCGGAGATTACAATTGTGTTCTTGAAGATTTAGACGTGGTGGGTGGGGAAGTGAGAACACAGCTGAGGAGAGCCGGCAGAGACAGCTTACATCAACTTGACACACTACGAAATATCATCGATACACACAACCTCACAGACGCATTCAGGCATACACACCCCGACAGTAGAGAAACGACATACACAAACAAAACACACAACAGATCATCTAGATTAGACCGGATTTACACGCCCGCAACACATCACATCATACAAACCAAACACCTACGGGAAACATTAGATTACACAGACCACAAAGCAATACTAGTACACATCAGCACAAACAACACAAACACGCAGCCAAACAAAAGGTCACCTCACTGGAAGTTCAATAATTCACTATTGGAACATTCAGAATGTGTAAAATATATGACACAGCTTATACACACGTACACAGACAATATACCGACTGAGAACATCACACAATACTGGGACTTATTGAAAAACACCATACGAAGCAGAACACAACATCTAGCAACCATAATCCACAAAGACAGAGTAAGACAGGAGCGCATCATACAAACAGCCAGGGACGCACATCACTTACACACACTAGAATAACACCAACAACACATATATATGGGTGCTCTTCTCAAAACAAAACTCAACACAATTACACAAGAGACAGCTAAGAGGCAATATTTAGCAATAGAACAGAACGTACAACGTAACAGACAAATAAGCAAAATATCAGACATGCACGGAAACATGCAGACAGAAACACCACACATAGAGACTGCTTTCGAACAACACTACACACAACTATTCACAGCAGAAACAGTCGACACACAGATACAAGACAACTTCTTACGGCACACAAAGAATTTATCTGACACAGACAGAGACACACTGGACACAGAACTGACACTGACAGACATAACACAGGCACTAAGCACACTAAACAAAGACAAACTCCAGGACCAGACGGTTTGACAGTAGAATTCTACCAACACTTCTTTCCTATTCTAGGCAATCTTCTCCTCAAAGTCTATCAGGAAGCCTTTGACCAAAAAAAATCTTCCGGACAGTTGCAACATGTCTTACATTACACTCATATGCAAAGATAAAACTGACAAAACACAACTGAAGAACTACAGACCAATTTCCTTACTCAACACAGACTACAAGATACTCGCCAAAACACTCACCAACAAACTTAAACCTTTCATGCCAACACTCATACACCCCGACCAACAGTGCAGTGTCAAAGACAGAAATATACACAACCACACACACCTGATTAGAGACATAATCAACTACACACATGGGAAAGACTGTCCATCCTCCATCTTATCCTTGGATCAAGAGAAGGCCTTCGACAGAATTTCCCACACATACCTGCATAGGACACTAGAATTTTGTAACATAGGAGAATACTACAGGCAGTGGATACAGATCTTGTATAAAAATTCTGAGAGCAGAGTATTGGTGAACCATTCACTGACAGCTAGCTTCAGGCTCACGAGATCTGTAAGACAGGGATGTCTCTTATCACCACTCCTGTATGTGCTCACCCTAGAACCTTTATTAGAGAAGATAAGGCAAGACACTAGTATTAAAGGAACCTTCCTGCATGGGATAGGAGAGCAGAAGCTCATCGCCTATGCAGATGACACTGCCTTCTTTCCCACAAGCAACACATCAATAAGGAATATACTCCACACCTTTACCCATTTTGGAAAAGGCAGTGGAGCCAAAATTAATGTACAGAAATCACAGATAATGGGTCTGAGAAAGTGGAAACAAAAGGCTGATTTCCCTCCAGATCTGAAACACATAGACACCATGAAGCTGTATGGGATCACATTTCCATGTGATCCTACAGAAACACACAGACAGACATGGCAGGCACGCACTGACAGAACAGATCACAGACATGTTACACAGGTATAGGTACAAGACATCCACAATATTTGGTAGAAGCACAATAGTCAACACATACATATTACCCAAAATAATATATTTAGCAACAGTACTGGACCCTCCCAAACAGACCGTCACAAATATAAACAAACAAATCAGACGCTTCATCTTCACCAACACAATACATAGCATTCAACACAAAACTCTCATACAAGACAGGAAACAAGGGGGTATTGCACTACAGGACATCCAGACAAAAATACTGTCACTTAGAATCAGTCACATAGGTAAAATCATCAGACACCCAGAACAGAACAGACTAGCACTATGCTACATAGGCCACAACATCAAACATCTCACACCTCTTAACAATGCAACTGCACACTACCAGGGAAGACTACCAACTTTCTATCAGACATGCATACAGGCAATAAAAGGACATAAACAGTTAATACAGCAAACAACACACACAATATACAAACATTTAGTTAGAGATCAAGCACCATCCCTAAGACTTAGGATTAAAAGAGGACACAAATACTTCATGAATGACTTCACATGCACCTTTTCAAACCTACACAACAAACACATAGCTCCAAAAGCTAAGGAAATCACATATAGACTGTTATACAGTATGACCCCCACAACACAGGTAGAAGCATACATATCCAAACAATGTCAATTATGTAGGAACAACACACAAGAGACAGAGGAACACATTTATTTTACATGTCCAACAATTACTGCCAGACACGCAACACTCAAATACCTCATACAAACGCACACAGGCAAACAAACCGACATATATAAAGCAATTTTTCTCAATACTATACCAAAGACAGCTAAGGACATACATACAAAACTACTTGTATCACTTTCATACTACAGACAACTTATATGGACCTGCAGAAATTTTGCCAGATACAAACACCACACATATAACACACACTTAATCTCCTTTATGTACACACACAAAATATCACAACTATTTCCAGAGTAAATCATATGTATTCTTCCTTATTGTATTACAAATTTGGTATACATGAGTGCGAGAAAGAAAGAAGAAAATGTGAGTGAATGGTGAGTAAATGATTAAAAAGATCACATATGGTCAAAAGACCAATGAAAAATCCCTTATGTAAAGAATAGTGGAAATATAAATGCTTGTATTATTTGTTTCAAAATGATGGTTTCAACCCTTATAGATAAAGGGGAAAAGAAAAAAGGAGAAAAGAAAATCAACTCCTCCCATTCCAAATTACTATTAATGGAATGTTGTGCTTTAAATGCACTTGTTGTGCTATACTACCATCACTACTAAGATTATCACTTTAGTAAATAGAACCACATATCTATCATACTATTATTATTATTTTTATTATTATTATTATTAATATTATTATTATTATTATTTTTACTATTATTATTATCACTATTATTATTACTATCTTTATCTTACCCATATTATCTTCAGTATAAATAATTTTAAAAGTATTAATGATATCATCATTATAAATTTACAACTTCATCTCCCATGCCCCCCCCCCCTTTGCTTAAGGTTTGTTGCTTTTGCTACTACCCCACTGGTTGTTTCAAACATTTAACCTGCCTGTACCATCATTAGTGGTCATGAGGCATTGGTGGAGTGGAACCAATTGGTGGGAGTGTAGTGAGAGAAACAAATAAATGTAAAGATTTCCCTTTCTCCTTGTCACCCCCTATGAATCATGTGAGTGAGTGTTGAATGAATAAATACAAAATCACATATGGTTACCAAACCAATGATACTGTAAACATTTTTGTGAATACAAATGCTTGGGGAAATGGGGAAAAAACCCAACTCCTTTTACTCCAACTATCATTAAAAACTGCAGTTTTGCATTTGTAGGTACCTGCTATGCTATGTTAACATCATTCCAAAGAAAATCATCCTAGCAAATGGAATCACAATTTGTATAAAGTTTATCCTGTTCATAACTATTATTACCATTGCTGGTTTTTATATTGGCTGTTATGTTGTGCTTTAAATGCACTTGTTGTGCTATACTACCATCACTACTAAGATTATCACTTTAGTAAATAGAACCACATATCTATCATACTATTATTATTATTTTTATTATTATTATTATTAATATTATTATTATTATTATTATTTTTACTATTATTATTATCACTATTATTATTACTATCTTTATCTTACCCATATTATCTTCAGTATAAATAATTTTAAAAGTATTAATGATATCATCATTATAAATTTACAACTTCATCTCCCATGTTCCCCCCCCCCCCTTTGCTTAAGGTTTGTTGCTTTTGCTACTACCCCACTGGTTGTTTCAAACATTTAACCTGCCTGTACCAACATTAGTGGTCATGAGGCATTGGTGGAGTGGAACCAATTGGTGGGAGTGTAGTGAGAGAAACAAATAAATGTAAAGATTTCCCTTTCTCCTTGTCACCCCCTTTGAATCATGTGAGTGAGTTTTGAATGAATAAATACAAAATCACATATGGTTACCAAACCAATGATACTGTAAAAATTTTTGTGAATACAAATGCTTGGGGAAATGGGGAAAAAACCCAACTCCTTTTACTCCAACTATCATTAAAAACTGCAGTTTTACATTTGTAGGTACCTGCTATGCTATGTTAACACCATTCCAAAGAAAATCATCCTAGCAAATGGAATCACAATTTGTAAAAAGTTTATCCTGTTCATAACTATTATTACCATTGCTGGTTTTTATATTGGCTGTTATTACCCTCAGTATGTCTCTTCTTGTCATTATTATTATTATCATCATTAGTAATAAAACAAAAACCCTTTTCCCATGTGCCCCCCCCCCCGTCCCCTCGCTCATGTTTGTTGTTGCCTTTGCTGATACCCACACCGGTTTGGTTCCAATAATTATCCTGCCTTTACCATCATTGCCCAGATAGTGGTGGTAAAGGCATTGGTGGAGTGGAACAAATTGGTGAGAGGATGGCAAGGGAAACAAAAATGTAAAGATTTCCCCCTTTCCTTGTTTAACCCCCATTCACATGTAAATGTGTTCAAGTAATGGAATATGCTAATGGGTAAATTTCCTATGTTGTAAACACAAAATATCACAGATATCTCCAGAGTAAACACAAGTACTCTTCTTTCTGATTTTAAAATGTAGTACACATGAGTGCGAAGAAGAAACAAGAAGATGTGAGTGAATAATGAATGAATGAATACAAAACCACATATGTTTACCAAACCAATGAGATTGTAAAAATGTGTGCAAATACAGATGCTTGTTTACTTTTTACAAAAAAAAAAAAAATAAATAAATAAATAAAGAGGAGGGGGAAAAGGTGAATGAACCCTTACAATTAAGACAAAAGATTAAAAAATAAGCAAGGAGAAAAAAAGAAAACCAACTCCTTTTACAAATACTATTATTGAACATTGCAGCTTGCAATTGTTTTGTAACTGCTAGGCTATGCTAACACCATCCCAAAGTTAATCATTTAGCAAATGGAATCACATGTTTGGAAAATGTGATCATTACCATAACTATTATTATCATTGCTGTTTATTATCATTGTTGTTATCACCCCTAGTGGTCTGCTTTTTGTCATTACTATTATTATTGATGTATTTAGTGTTTATTTGCATTAATATTACTGTTATCATTATTAATATATAACCATCATCCCCCATGTGTTCAAGAAATGAAACATGCAAATGGGTACCTTCCCATGCTATAAACACAAAATATCACAGATATCTCCAGAGTAAACACAAGTACTCTTCTTTAAGATATCAAATTTAGTATAAATGAGTGCGAGAAAGAAACAGGCAAAAGTGAGTGAATGTTGAATGAATGAACACAAAATCACAGATGTTTACCAAACCAATGAGATTGTAAATATTTATGTTGATACAAATGCTTGTTTTATTTTTTTAAAACAAAAATAAAAGGGAAAAGGAAAAAATGAATGAACCCTTACAATTAAGACCAAAAAAAAAAATAATAATAATAAGCAAGGAGAAAAAAGATAACCAACTCCTTTTACACCTACTATATTATTGAACAGTGCGTTTTGCAATTGTTATTGTATGTACCTGCCATGTTTTAACACCATCCCTAAGAAAATTCTTTTAGCAAATGGAATCACATGTTTGGAAAATGTGATCATTATCATAACTATTTTTATCATTGCGTTTATTAGCACTGCTGTTATCACCCTTAGTAGTTTTATTCTTTGTCATTATTATTATAGATGTATTTCATGTAAACATTGCTGTTATTATCATTGCTGTTATTGTTATCACCCTTAGCAGTTTTATTCTTTGTCATTTTTATTATTTATGTATTTGGTTGTTTATTTGCATTACTATCATTGTAATCATTATTAATATATATGGCTTTGTAAACCCGTAAACTGTCACATCCCCCTGTCCCACCTTTTGGATACTGTGATTGTTGTTTTCTGCTGCCGCCCTCACCGGTTGTTTCTAAACAGTTTTGCACCGCCATGTTTCATCAACACCGAGGGGAGGTGATGGTACTTGGTAGAAGCTTTGGAGCTGACAGGAGAGCGAGGCGGCAGGGGAAATAACAACGGCGCACTACCATCACGCGTTTTGTTTTGAAATATTTCCTTACAACAATGTCAATGAAGAAATGTTCAAATGTATAAAATGTTGGAAATTTTGCGCATATGTCACTTACACGTCCACATGCAACGCTCTGTAAAAACACGAACAATACAAAACGCAACGATTTTAACGCTCAATAAAAGTTGTGTGTTTTTTTTTTTTTTTTAATTTATTTGTAGGCCGTTAGAGGGCTATGTAATACAAATGTACGAATAGTTCTTATTTTGTTTCTGACTTACTTATTGACTTCCTCTCGTATGTCAAACATCGCTGATATATTTATGTCGTTAATATCCCGGGTCGCGGAAATTCTGATCAGTGTGCAATTGAAACAGATGTGGAGATAGTCCATAATAAGAACACCTGGTCTATTCCAGACGACCTTGACCATATTGATCGACATAGTGGAGCATATTTAATGCATTCAATACTTCATGTGCTCTGATAATATGAACATTGGCCGGTCTGCGACTTCTACCCTCTGTGGACTGACCTTTAAGGATCACCATGTTTCAAAATTGACGTTGTCGTTCGATGTTGATGGATGACGACTTGCTGATTAATCAAACTCTACAAACAGGGCAGCAAAATTCAGTCGTTACAAACAAAGATCAAACATCTTTGTCGAGAATCTTGGAACTGACCTATATTTGAATCCAGTTCAAAGACACGTTGAAAATTCGCAGTAAGATTCCCGATCAACAACAAATGTAGATGATACATATATGTCGCAAGCCATCTGCCAAAAAACAAGCATCTTTCTCTGGTATAAACATATTTAGCAGATAATCTACTGAATCAAAATAAAATAGGAATCCCCTTCTTCTGCTGCTTTCATCCGGAGTTCCCCCCCCCCCCGGATGTGATTGCGTTGTGCCTGTTTACAGCAGAGCTGCGTTCTTGCGCCGTTAGGCCGACACATCCGACTTCTGCGGGCATTTGTTGACCGGGTTAACCTTACCGGGGAAATAGGAATCAATTTTAATAAGTGTCAGTATGTAGCTCAAGCTGAAACTAACCATTACGGTTATTCCAGGCATTCCCCTCTGCCGTGCGTCCACCTTGACGAGGTAGAGGGGCTTGAGCGTTCCAATGACCCCAAGAGCTATGCCGACGGTAGCACAGCTACTGGTAGGGTCACCCATGTCGGACAGGTCAAGGGAGAGGGACCAGACGAAGAGACGTACAAACCTGCTGCCTTGTAGGTAGACTGGGGACAGTCAAAGGCTAGGGAAAGCATCCCGAACAAATGCTTGTCGAAATCGGATGTACTGAGCCACAGGCTTGACAAAGAATTGCAACGTAACTTTATCATTTCATGAGGCCACAGATGAAAATTAATCGTTATGGTGCTAATCCCGTGAAGTCCCATCAGGCGGTGATAGTGCCGGGCCCCCTGCCTCGAGGGGGTCCACCCATGACCAATGGTGGTCACCTTTCCCTGTGATGTGGAGTCAAGGCACAGAGGAGTAGGTTAAGAGTTATTGACCAAACACCCCGGACACTCAACATACTACAATGGAATGCAGAAGGAGTTTATAACAAGAAAGCCTCCCTAACACAGCGTCTTCATAAAGATAGAATAGATGTGGCATGCATTCAAGAGACACACCTCAACGCCAATCGCACATTTTCAGTAGAGGGATATCAGGCCACACGTTTCGACCGTGAAGGACACAAAGGAGGAGTTGTAATACTTACACGAAATACAATACCTTGCAGCGAAGTATCTGTCATCTCTGACAACCAAACGGAAATTATAGGTGTTGATATAATGATAAAGGACATGAAAATAAGAATTTACAATCTGTATAGCCCGGCAGATAAGGATCTTACACTCTCAAACATGGAAATAACTGACACAAATTGCATTGTTGTCGGAGACTTTAATAGCCGTTCAGAAAGATGGGGATACCCAGATACTGACAAAAGAGGAGATGAAGTGGAGGACTGGGAAATAGACTCAAATCTCCATCTACTCAACAAAGCGGATGACACATCGAGCTTCTACTCCAGAAGGTGGATTACCACTTCTACTCCAGACTTAGCTTTCTGCACAGGAGACATCCTCCACAAAATCGATCGCCATGTGCTGGACCAATTAGCAGGTAGTGACCACAGACCAATCAAGCTTGTAATAAATATGGAGTATGTTTCACAGGAGCAAAAGCCTTTGCCCCGTTGGAATTACAAACGAGCAGATTGGGACAGATTTGCCATACTAACAGACAAATATTGTGAAAACATAAATACACGATATGGCAACATGAAGCAAATGGTGGAAAGTCTAAACAGAGCAATAATACAGGCGGCCACTGAGTCTATTCCAAGAGGAGCGAGGAAAAATTACAAACCATACTGGACAGAAGAACTACAAATTTTGGAGGACAAAGTTGAAGACGCTGGGAAGACCGCAGAGAGAGAACAAACAACTGAAGCGAACATCTCTCTCAAAGCCATCTCAGCAAAATATAAAAGAACAGTAAATCAAACAACAAGAGATTGTTGGAGGAAAAAAACAGAAAACCTGAATTTTGACAGGGATGGAAACAAACTATGGAAACTAGTGAAAGCCATGAACAATGAAGGACCTAGAAACAAACAAATAACAATTAAACAAGGAAATGCCTTGCTTACGGGAAAAAAGGCTGCAAATGCACTAATGGAACACTATGCCAGTGCAAACCACATTGATATTACAGCCGAACAGAAGAAAGCAATCAAAGATAAACAGATATATCATAGATATACAGAGACAGCAGCAGAATATATGATGGCAAATCTAACAATGGAAGAAATGGAACAGGCAATGAATACCCTAAAAAAGAAGAAATCACCAGGAAAGGATGGAATCACAAATGAAATGCTAATAGGACTAGGCACTAAGGCAAAAAAAGAAACTACTAGCAGTCCTAAATTACAGCTGGAAGAGGGGAATAGTCCCACAGGCATGGAAGGAAGCTATACTAATACCAGTCCCAAAGAAAGGAAAAGACCTGGAAGAACCAAATGGCTATCGACCTATCAGTCTTCTTAGCTGTGTAGGAAAATTAATGGAACGCATTATCAATGGCAGGCTAACATGGCATCTGGAAGAAAACCAACTCTTAACACCTCACCAAGCAGGATTCAGAAAGTACAGATCCACTGAAGATCAAATAACCTATATAGCTCAGGAAATAGAGGATGCCTTCCAAGAGAAAAAGCACACACTAGCGGTCTGGATAGATTTAGAAAAAGCATTTGATAAAGTATGGAAGGAAGGACTGAAAGTAAAACTACAAAAAATGCATGTTTATGGGAAAATGTACAAATGGATCAGCCACTACCTTGAGAACAGAACTGCCAGGACAAAAGTACAAGGACAAACCAGCAAAATGATGCTGTTGGAGCAAGGTGTCCCCCAAGGAGGAGTTCTTTCACCAACATTATTCCTAGCATATATAAACGACATCACGGAAAATTTTCCAGCCAGAGTACACACATCATCCTTTGCAGATGACCTAGCCATATGGACATCTGAAGAATATATTAGTACAGCTAACAGCAGAATACAGCAAGCCCTATTAGCGCTAGAGGACTGGTCAAAATCATGGCTAGTGAAGATAAGTGAGGAGAAAACAACATGCACAGTGTTCTCCCTCTCAACTAAAACTCAGCAACCTAAGCTGGTATTGAATGGAAAAATATTGCGCCATGTAGAAAATCCAAACTATCTAGGAGTCACCTTTGATCGTCGCCTGACATGGAAGACACAGGTTGAGAAAAATCGAACAAGAGCAAGGCAAAGAATGGCAATCATGAAAAAGCTTGCTGGTACAACGTGGGGAGCAGATGAGAAAGTTCTCAAGAAGTTATATACTGGACGGGTGAGGCCAGTACTGGAATATGGCATTGTAGCTTGGGCAACAGCAGCTAAGTCAAACTTTAACAAAATAAGTAGAGTCCAAAATCAAGGAATGCGAATCATAACTGGAAGCCTGAAGACAACGCCTATTAATGAATTAGAAAAGATAACTTGTTTACAACCAATGCAGGATAGAAGAGATAGCAGAGCCCAGCAACAAGCTGAAAAATTTAGAAGATTGACAGACCACCCTATGTATAAAAGGTTTAGTGGTTTTGGAAAGGAAAGACTGAAGCGTAGCAACTTTGTAGAAACTGCAAAACGAAAGATTAGGGCAGATCCCATACTTAACATATCAACAGTCAAACCCATTTACAATGCAGACAAGTTCCCAGCTTGGAGACAGCAGCAACTGCCTGAGATGATAGAAAACATTCCTGGTATTGAGAAAAAGAACACTCAGCATGAAACCGAAAGAAGAGAAATAACCCTAAACTACATAAAAGAACATTACCCAAGCAGCAATTGGACCCATGCATATACAGATGGATCAGCCAAAAATTCAGTAGAGAATGGAGGAGGAGGAATTCTCCTAAATTTAAAAAATGGAGTGAAAAAAACACATTCAGTGGCAACTGGAAAGTTTTCAAGTAACTTCAAAGCGGAGGTAGAGGCTCTGAAAACTACAGCAGAAATGCTCTTGATGGAGGAAAATAAAGACACGCAAATAGCTATCTTTACAGATGCAAAGTCAGTTGTCTCAATACTGAAGAGCAAAAACAGCACAGAACTAGTTGACCTAAGAGCAGCACTCCATGGTCTATGCCAGAAATCCAAAAAAGTTGTAATACAGTGGATCCCATCACATTGCAGTATACCTGGAAATGAAGAGGCTGACAGACTGGCAAAAGAGGGCGGACGACTACCACAGCCTGACATAGACATAACCTATAATGAGGCAAAGAGGTTGATAAAAAGCACGTATAGAACCAAATGGGAATCAGAGCATCCAGGCCACCAGAAGGATGATGCATATTACAAACTTGACCGAAGAGAACAAGTAGCAATCTTCAGACTCCGCACAGGACATAACAGGCTGAAATACCACTTGTTCAACAAACTAAAGATAGGAGATACAGATGAATGTAATTGTGGAACTGGTAAAATGACAGCTAAACATTTGCTGCAAGAGTGTCCAATATATGCAGAACAGAGAAAGATATTTTGGCCCACACCTGCTTCATTCGAGGACAAGCTTTATGGAGATATCAACAAGCTCAAGTCGACTGCAGCTTACTTTAACTGTATTCAGGTTGACATTTAAATGTACATGAAGAAGTATTTAGACTGCCACACTTCATACCACAGGCATGTCGGTTACACAAGCCTCCCAGAGGCATGAAATGGAATATTGCTTGGATAGCAAATCCATTACGTGGAAAGTCCGAATCGAAAGCTCACTGTGTGTGGGCTTCATAAAAGGTGGGAAAAGCGCCCTAGTGGCACAAAATGGAATATTGCTTGGATAGCAAATCCATTACGTGGAAAGTCCGAATCGAAAGCTCACTGTGTGGATGTCATCTGCAAACTGCATTCTTCTGGCTTTTGGAAGAACAGCCTATGGTGAACGGAAAGCCCAGTATACGGAAGTGAGGCTAAGCAGCCATGTGCAGGACGTGACGATTCCTTGGGTGAGCCCAGTACCAGAGCGCTGTGTGATGGCTCTGCAATTATGGAAGCCTCCTTGGATGGCGGGGAATGCCCATGGTCTGCCCCTGCCTTCCCTTGAGGGCCGACCAGGATGCCTTTGGCTGTTCTATATGGGCCAGCTGGGATGGGAGATAACACCACAACAGTGAGAGTCCAACGTCCTAAGAAACCCCCCGGGAAGGTTAACCCGGTCAACAAATGCCCGCAGAAGTCGGATGTGTCGGCCTAACGGCGCAAGAACGCAGGTCTGCTGTAAACAGGCAAAACCCAATCACGTCCGAAAAAAACTCCGGATGAACGAAGAAGAAGAAGAAGAAGATTCCAGCCATTGACTGCATACTATTCTGATGGTTGCCGTCTTGATCACTGGGAGCCATTCTACCCTGAACTCTACACACAGCAAGGGGACAATCGTGTCAGCCTTCTACGAGACTGAATGGTGGAGACTCAGAACAAGCTCCCTTGCTAACTAGACGTCATAGCGAAGTCTGAACAAGCACAAAACACCACCGCTAGTAGTCGATAAAGGGGAAAGCGCTCATATGAAAATCTTGTTTTCATGTAACAATAAAACAATATCCCTTAGTCAACAAATAAAAAGAAATGAAACGTGAACTTGATAGGAGTGGCATTGTGCGTAATCTTATATATAAAAAAGGATGTGCGTATCTCTGTCCGTATGTCCTTTATTTGTTCGCGAACGGCCCATCCGATTGAGATGAAATTTTCTACACGCCTTCCTTTCATTCCACAGCTGTCAACTGTGATATTTTGTTAGTGTGAAATCGCCTGCTTACTCAGTATTATTTCATTTTTCATTTTTCATCATAATTTCATATATCTCAGGGGACCTAACTCTGTAAAAGTTATTTCAAGGGGCATAACTTTTCTGTATAACTTATAGTCATATTGTGGCATCGTTTTCAAAGATTTATAAACTCTTTGTCCATAGTTATGTACCGGCATATGAGTTATAATAAATAATGATACAATCTGTAAGGCATTTTCAAAGTTTTCATAAAAATGATGCACAATGCATAACATTGTAACTCATCTTTTTTTGCTTAAGAAGTTACTGTAGTCATGCAGGTGATTAGAAAGAGTTTTCATTAAAAATAATGGATGGTGTGTGGTAGAACGTTCTTTTAAGTTACATTTTTTTTTTGTTGTATGAATTTAATGAAGCCGGACAGGGTCAGGCAGACAGATAGACAGACAGATAGACAGTCGGGAACAGGAACTTATATGACTACTTATATAAATTAAATGTGATGCTTCACACCAGGAGCTGGGCGATGTCGGGCCGGGTCAGACAGACAGACAGACAGACAGACAGACAGACAGATAGTCGGTAACGGGAACGGGAACTTATATGACTACTTATATGAATTAAATGAGATGCTTCCCACCAGGGACTGGGCGAAGCCGGGCAGGGTCAGCTAGTTTAATATATGATTTCTTGTTTTTGTAATTTAATATATGATTTCTTGTTTTTGTTTGTTTGGACAACACACAGTACGCATTTTAAATACACTGTTACTTAGGGGATACAAGTTTTTTAAAAATATCAAATTGTAAGAAAATATAAGAAGGGCATGAAATATTCTGCGGCAGACAGTAAAGGTTATGATGACTTGGCAGAAGATGATTGGTAGTTGTTGCTCTAATGAGATATAGCGATTTTAAAATTGCTTTACAAAAACGAAACCTCTATACAAAATAGAATTTATCTGCAAACAAAAATAACTAAAAGCTTCACGAGCTATCTGAAATTTCTTAATTGTATTGATGTGTGGTATTTAAAGTATGGTACACTGATAGAAGTTTAGTGAGGAATCGTTTTCATCCTACTGCAGGAATTAGTAAATTGTTTCCCCTTAAGTTCAGGGAGATAAATTAAAATCTCCCTATTTTTTTAATGTCACAGGGGGAATAATTCTAGTACTACATTATTTCTAATTTTACATTAATAATTCTATGGAATTTTCATGTATAATTATTCCAATTATAAATCATTTAGGAATTAAGCGTTGCTTATTGAAAAAACAACTAAACAGTTATCAATAATGTAAATAAACTTTTCATAAAATAATAAGTTCTTTTATAACATTTAATTTATATAGCAGAAATGCTGTGTAACAGTGGATGTGACATATTTTCCTAAATTATTATGTATTGCGTTCAATATTAATAGTACATAGTACTATTCTTCTTCTTCTTTATTTGTAGGCCGTTAGAGGGCTATGTAATACAAATGTACGAATAGTTCTTATTTTGCTTCTGACTTACTTATTGACTTCCTCTCGTATGTCAAACATCGCTGATATATTTCTGTCGTTAATATCCCGGGTCGCTGAAATTATGATCAGTGTGCAATTGTAACAGATGTGGAGATAGTCCATAATAAGAACACCTGGTCTATTCCAGACGACCTTGACCATATTGATCGACATAGTGGAGCATATTTAATGCATTCAATACTTCATGTGCTCTGATGATATGAACATTGGCCGGTCTGCGACTTCTACCCTCTGTGGACTGACCTTTAAGGATCACCATGTTTCAAAATTGACGTTGTCGTTCGATGTTGATGGATGACGACTTGCTGATTAATCAAACTCTACAAACAAGGCAGCAAAATTCAGTCGTTACAAACAAAGATCAAACATCTTTGTCGAGAATCTTGGATCTGACCTATATTTGAATCCAGTTCAAAGACACGTTGAAAATTCGCAGTAAGATTCCCGATCAACAACAAATGTAGATGATACATATATGTCGCAAGCCATCTGCCAAAAAACAAGCATCTTTCTCTGGTATAAACATATTTAGCATATAATCTACTGAATCAAAATAAAATAGGAATCTTCTTCTTCTTCTGCTTTCATCCGGAAATTTTTTTCCCCGGATGTGATTGCGTTGTGCCTGTTTACAGCAGAGCTGCGTTCTTGCGCCGTTAGGCCGACACATCCGACTTCTGCGGGCATTTGTTGACCGGGTTAACTTTCCGGGGAAATATGAATCAATTTTAATAAGTGTCAGTATGTAGCTCAAGCTGAAACTAACCATTACGGTTATTCCAGCCATTGCCTGCATACTATTCTGATGGTTGCCGTCTTGATCACTGGGAGCCATTCTACCCTGAACTCTACACACAGCAAGGGGACAATCGTGTCAGCCTTCTACGAGACTGAATGGTGGAGACTCAGAACAAGCTCCCTTGCTAACTAGACGTCATAGCGAAGTCTGAACAAGCACAAAACACCACCGCTAGTAGTCGATAAAGGGGAAAGCGCTCATATGAAAATCTTGTTTTCATGTAACAATAAAACAATATCCCTTAGTCAACAAATAAAAAGAAATGAAACGTGAACTTGATAGGAGTGGCATTGTGCGTAATTTAATATATGATTTCTTGTTTTTGCAATTTAATATATGATTTCTTGTTTTTGTTTGTTTGGACAACACACAGTACGCATTTTAAATACACTGTTACTTAGGGGATACAAGTTTTTTAAAAATATCAAATTGTAAGAAAATATAAGAAGGGCATGAAATATTCTGCGGCAGACAGTAAAGGTTATGATGACTTGGCAGAAGATGATTGGTAGTTGTTGCTCTAATGAGATATAGCGATTTTAAAATTGCTTTACAAAAACGAAACCTCTATACAAAATAGAATTTATCTGCAAACAAAAATAACTAAAAGCTTCACAAGCTATCTGAAATTTCTTAATTGTATTGATGTGTGGTATTTAAAGTATGGTACACTGATAGAAGTTTAGTGAGGAATCGTTTTCATCCTACTGTAGGAATTAGTAAATTGTTTCCCCTTAAGTTCAGGGAGATAAATTAAAATCTCCCTATTTTTTTAATGTCACAGGGGGAATAATTCTAGTACTACATTATTTCTAATTTTACATTAATAATTCTATGGAATTTTCATGTATAATTATTCCAATTATAAATCATTTAGGAATTAAGCGTTGCTTATTGAAAAAAACAACTAAACAGTTATCAATAATGTAAATAAACTTTTCATAAAATAATAAATTCTTTTATAACATTTAATTTATATAGCAGAAATGCTGTGTAACAGTGGATGTGACCAGCACTTCTCAGCGCTATCAAGCCAAGTCGCCTTATAATTTCAAGCTACCTGATACGGGGGAGAATGGCACGCAAAAACAACAATAGGAAACCACAGCCAAGCAAGATGGGCAGCGTGGGAGCCGCCAAGACCGGACAGAAGACGAATGTGGAGAATCTACCTGTAAGCTGCAGCAAAGACCACGTAACTACAGTTAACTCAACTGAAGCTACCTCGAGACAGACCGAGACCAGCCCACCACATACAAGAGCTAAGACAGCCGAGAAGAAGGAGGAGAAAGACACTAGAGGCGGCAACACCGACTCCAAGACAGCCAAATGGGTTGTAAAACGTGTCCAGGGGGAGCTGTCAGACGACGAAATCATGAAACAGCTGCAGAAAGAAAACCTCCACATCAGAATCCTGAAGGCACAGCGGATCCTGACGTACTCGAAGATACCAACCACACTGGCGGTGGTGACGACTGAGGGCAACGAGATTCCACACCTGGTGTCAATCAACAATATAACTCAGCAGCCTGAATGGTTCCTACCAAGAATCAACCAATGCTCAAGATGCCAGAGGGCCGGCCACAGTCGAACAATCTGCCGCAGCAAGACGGAAATCTGCCGATACTGCGCCGACCATCACGCTTTTAAGGAGTGCCCGCTGGCCAAGCTGGACACCGACTTCAGAGCACCCAATAACAAGAGGAAGTGCGCCAACTGCCTGGGCAAGCATGGGGCAAGATACCTGGGCTGTCCGTACCTGCAACGTCACAGAGACGTCCTGAAGATAGCCACAACCACAAGAACACCATACAACGAAGCAATGCGGAGGTGCGAGACAGCCACGGATTGCTCACAAGCGGAAAGAGCCCAACTGCAAAGCCAAATAGACGAACTAAAGATGCAAATCAAGCTACTCCTAACACCGCCACAAACCAACGAAAATGAAAGACTGCTTGCTGAAATGAAGGAGATACAGCAAAACATCAAACAAGAGATGGAGCGCATGGCCGAGTTGAAGAAGGAGAACGCAGAAATCTTACAAAGTATCAAGACCGAAAGAGAATTGCACAGAGCTGAAATGGAACGATTCCAAAACAAACCAACAGAAACCACACAAGAGCTAGCAGAGAAACCGCAAGACGAAAACCAAGACACCGGGCCTGAATCACAAACAAACCAGATACCAGAAGAATGCAGAGACGAGCATCCTGACGGTCACTGGCATGGGCGGGTGCGCACCTTGGAGGAGATTCGAGAAAGTACAAGACGGGAGGAACGCATTTTCCAGGAATACAAAAGGCGCTGGGAAGAAAGAGAAAGGAAAAAGCCCAGGAAACTCAGAAAACCGGCAGAGTACCCAGACACATATTATGACGCTGAGAGCGAGTTCGAATATTATATAGAGGACGGAGAGGTCATCCCGTGGAAGCTCAATGGAGAAAACCGTGAAAAGCAACATCAGCTATTTCTCGAAAACGAACGCAAGGAGGAAGAGAAAGAAACCATCGAAAAACTCCTACGATCACTGCACAAACATGGCCACAAAAACACCAAATAAAAAGTCCTTTTAAGGACTGAAATCAGCCAAACCAGACGAGCCAGGAGCCTTCACTAGCCAAACAAACCACCAGAAGAGCCAGAAGCCAATGCCACCAATCAAGCTATTTGAGGAGATGCAATGCAAATGGAAACAAACCTACAAGAACCAGACGTCACTCGTAAGAGAGCAAAAGTAAAAACAAGGGTGAAAAGACCCACACAAACCCACGGATCTCAACTCTAACCAACGCTGAAGAAGCAGGTTGAAAGAGACCGAGATTGGAATTTTTGTTTTTGAAAATTGAAATTGAAATTGAATTATGTATTGCGTTCAATATTAATAGTACATAGTACTATTCTTCTTCTTCTTTATTTGTAGGCCGTTAGAGGGCTATGTAAATCACATGTTAAACCCATTATTTATTATCATTGAGTCTATCACTAGTCTCAGCACTGTTATTCCTTGTCACTAGGATATTTATTTATGTATTTGGTTGTTACTTTGCATTATTATCATTGTAATCACTATTAATATATATGGCTTTGTAAACGCGTATACTATCACATCCCCCTTTCCCACCCTTTTGATACTGTGATTGTTGTCTCTGCTGCCACCCTCACCGTTTTGTTTCAGTTCTGCACCGCCATGTTTATCATCACCGAGGGTGATGGTACTTGGTAGGAGTTTTTGGAGCTGACAGGAGGGCGGGGCGGCATAGGAAATAATAACAGCCCGCTACCATCACGCTTTTGATTTAAAATATTTCCTTACAACAATGTCAATGGAGAAATGTTTAAATGTATAAAATATTTGTAATTTTTACGCATATGTCACCTACACGCCCACATGCAACGCTCTGTAAAAACACGCACACAAATACTGAACACACAGTACGCATGTAACAACACAAACAATACAAATGCAACAACTACCCCTCCTGCATTGTAAACTAGGATACTCCTTGACAACCCCCCCCCCCCCCACCTTTTCGATACTGTTGTTTTTGATGCTGCTGCTGCCTTCACCGGTCGGTTCTAACAAGTTTTACTGCCATTTTCCTCATTACCAAGTGGTGATGATGGTATTGGTGGGGTTGGAGCTGACAGGTGAAAGGGTGGCAGAGGGAAAATAATAGTATACTACCGTCTTGTTGTCGTTTGTACTCGTTTTTCGCTACCCCCCATTTCAAATGTATAAAGGTTGAAACAAATGTTGTAAAAATTTGCGCATATGTCACCTACACTTCCACATGCAACGCTCTGTAACAACACGAACAATACAAATGCAAATGTTTCTTAACACTCAATAAAAGTTTTAAAAAAAAAAAAAAAAAAAAAAAAAAAAAATTCTTCTTTATTTGTAGGCCGTTAGAGGGCTATGTAATACAAATGTACGAATAGTTCTTATTTTGTTTCTGACTTTCTTATTGACTTCCTCTCGTATGTCAAACATCGCTGATATATTTCTGTCGTTAATATCCCGGGTCGCAGAAATTCTGATCAGTGTGCAATTGAAACAGATGTGGAGATAGTCCATAATAAGAACACCTGGTCTATTCCAGACGACCTTGACCATATTGATCGACATAGTGGAGAATATTACGAATTACCCCTTTTTTACCCCTTTACGAGATTACGAATCGCCCCTTTGCCATAGATGTTCAGTCGGATTCAGGGAAATAGTATGCACTGGACTAACCCCAACATAGACATTGTCATGTATCAATTGGTTATAAGAACAAGCCAGATTAGTATTAACAGGAGAACAGTTAGATTCTCCACGAAATCGTGGTAGAAGATGGGACACACAAAAGGGTGAACAGAACTCAGCATTGAGACGCTGAAAGGCGAAAGTGAAAGTAGCCGGGGTTATCTACTCGGGAACAGCACGTGACGAAAAGTGACGTCACGACGGGAAACTTCTTGAACAAAGTTAGGCCGGCGGTGTGGAACAGAGAGGACTAACATATAAACATACAGATAGTCCAATATAAACTAACAGAGACGGCATGGAGAGAGTCAGTCCTTACACAAACCCCGATGAGGGTCGCAAGGTGGAGACAAGAAAACGCACGCAAAGAACCAGATACAAGATCAGAAATAAGAATATTGCAATCCGAAATGAATAATATGAAGAACAAGATAGCAGACAAGGACGTAGGAAGAGACAGTACACAAGACAAGGAAGAGACAGAAAACAACGAACTAAAGAAAGTTATAAGACGAATGGAAGAAGCTGAAAAAAGCATGCTAACCATGAAAAAACAACTTGTAGACGCAGTAACACACACGCGAAAAATAACCCAAGAGCTGGAGGCAGCCAAAACATAGCTGAAAAACCAGTTAAAAGAGAACCAAACAGCCAATGAAAAGATAAAAGAATTAGCCAAAAAGATGGAGGTAACCAGACGAGAATTTAGTAGCCAGACGAATGAAAACCACACGGCCACAGAACAGATGAAAGTAAAACTACGCGACATCGAACTATCTAACACAGAGGTAGAAAAAAGGACGCAACCACTAGGCCATGACCTTAAAAAATTGAAGCAACAGACTGATAGAGAAATCAAACTGATTAAACAAGCAGTGGAAAATATGATAAACAAAGAGGAGTTCACACGAATACTACCAGCATTAATGGAGAAAGCGAAGAAGGGCCCGATCATACTTCAGGAATACACTGAACTAGCAAACAAGATGTTACAGGAGACAAGCGAGGAAGACAGCGAAACATCGGAGAACTGAAGAGAAAAATAACCAATCAAAAACAGAAATACAACACGACCATGGAAAAAAACAACATTAGAATAGTACAATGGAACTGCAGAGGCATGAAAAAAAAACTCCCCAGCACCATGGAACAACTAGGGAGGGAAAATAGTATCTATGCCCTGCAGGAAACATTCCTGAAACCAAAGGACAGCTACAGATGCAAAGGCTTTAAGATACTCAGGAACGACAGGACAGAAACAACAGGAGGAGGAGTCGCCCTACTCATACAAGACAATCTACAAATAATAGAAAACGGAACATTCGGGACAACCAACTTCGAGGGACTCACAGCGGAGATTGCGAGTAAACCCAACAACCTAACCATAATTAACGTATACTGCCCTAAAGGAAAAATAGAAGAAGAAGAAGACCTAATAGAGATAAAGAACAGAATCAAAACACCAACAATAATAGTCGGCGACTTCAACTGTTGCCACCCAATGTGGGGTGGAACAAGAAGCAGCGTAGCGGGAACAGAATTGATCGAATTTATAGAGAGTAACCAGCTAACAGTGCTAAATGACGGGTCGATGGCACGAATAGACCCCAACCCGGAAAGATACGACACAGCAATAGACTTAACAATAGTAACAACGGGCCTAACAAGGAGCCATTGGGAAGTAAAAGAAGACACCAACAGCGATCACCTACCGATAATCATCGACACAAACACGAGAGCACAGAAGAGCAAGGAAAGTAATAAACCGACCTTCCACTTCAAGAACGCGAAATGGGAGCATTTTAGAGAAGAACTGGACGGGATGGAGCTAGAACAGACAGAAGGTGAAGATATAGACAAATACACAGAAAGAATCACTAACAACATCCTACAGGCCGCGGTAAAATACATCCCCAATAGAAATATGCCTGCATACCTGACAGCGGGCACACAGAGAACGCGAACAACAGGAAAACAATGGAACAAACAACCAGCTGGCTGGTGGAACCAGAGCTGCACAGAGGCACTGGAAAAAAGAAAGAAGGCGCTCCAACAATACAGAAGAAGGAGGACAGACGAAAACTACAACGAATACAAAATTCAGAGGAACGAAGCCAACAGACTGATAACCAAAGCCAAAGAAACAGCATGGAAAACTTACTGCCAGAAATTATCACCAGACACACCCACAAAAGAAGTATGGGAGCAAATAAAAGCTATACAAAGAAACCAAACAAACAGCAACATCTCAACAATAAAAATCCCAACACTAGCTGTAACAGACAAAGAAAAAGCAGACGCGTTCGGCAAATACTTCTACGAGGTATGCTCCAACATATCACTAGGGGAGCAGGAAAAACAAAGACGAGAAAAATACACTGAAGAGTTGGAAGAACTGCAACAAGAAATAGAGGACTTCTACATGGACGCGGACATAACGATTGACGAAGTAACATCAGCAATCAAGGAAAAGGACGACACAGCAGCAGGGTCAGACATCCTAAACTATACAATACTGAAAATGATACCAAGAAAAACAATAGAGACAATAACAGCTCTCTACAACAAAGTGTGGCACACGGGACAAATACCAGCACAATGGAAGAAGGCGACAGTTATACCAGTCAAAAAGCAGTTCAGGAACCCACAAAGAATCGACTCATACAGACCAATATCCCTGACATCACATCTCGGAAAAATTATGGAAACAGTCATCAATAAAAGAATCACACACCACCTGGAGAAAACGGACTAATTAGCGACACACAGTCGGGGTTTAGAGCCAACCGAAGCGCAATTGACCAAATAATTAAACTAGAAAACCACGTAAAGAGGGCATTCAAAAAAGGAGAGAAAACGATAGCAGTATTTTTAGATCTGGCCAAAGCATATGACCAATGCTGGAGACAAGCAGCTCTGATCAAAATCAACAAAATGGGGATAGTAGGCAGGACATATCGATATATCGAAAACTTCCTACAGATCAGAAGCTTCACCGTACGAATAAAAAACGAGGAATCCAGAACCTATGAGCAAGAAAACGGAATACCACAGGGATCGGTAATATCACCGACAATATTCGCAATATTAGTAAATGACCTAGATGAAGAAAAACTGGAAGACAGGATAGGGATATCGCAATTCGCCGACGACTGTGCAATATGGAGAAGCGGAAGACACATAAAAACTACAAGAGACCGACTACAAAGGCAAATAAACAGAATTGCCAAATGGATGGAAAAATGGGGCTTCCAGATCAAAACAGACAAAACGGCCATTATGATATTCAACGCGAAAAGAAAACGAAACTACACGGACGGGGACATCAAGATCCAAGGAAAGAATATAAAGAGAACAAAAAACACAAGATTCCTCGGGATGACACTAGACGAACAACTAAGCTGGAGAAATCATATAGACCAGACAGTCGAAAAAGGCAAAAAGACAATAAATATTCTAAGAGTAATTAAAGGCAGTGGATGGGGAGCCCACACAAAAACGATGCTAATGCTATACAAATCTCTGATCAGAGGAAGAATAGAATACGGAAGCATAGTATACGACGCTGCACCCGAACACAAAAAAACAAAGACTGGATTCAATACAGAACCAAGCGCTCGGCATTATCCTAGGAACAGGCAAGCAAACACCAAGGGAAGCCCTAGAGGTAGCACTAGGAGTACTTCCACTACAACTGAGAAGAAAGCAATTAGTGTACAACTACTGGATAAAGGCTGCGAAGGATTCAAGACACCCCGCGTTCAGTGCATTCGAAGAAAACAGAAGCAAATGGGGAGGAATACCCATACAAAAGACGCAAACACCAGCAGGATGGACAGCTGCACAAGAGATGAACGCGGACGAGAAACTAGCCAGGGCACTGGCACGAACAAGAGTTCACAGACAAACAACACCCCAATGGGAGCTAGAACTACCATTTACGGATACGACACTCGCGAGCATAATTAATAAATCAATAGAGGACAGGGAAGCCAAAGACATAGCGGAGGAATACATAAGACAAATAAGCACGGACAACCTCACTATATACACAGATGGATCAAAGAACGAGAATGGGGAGGTAGGGGCAGGAGTAGTAGTACCATACCGGAACATCAAAAAGGAGTACAAAATAACAGACAATGCATCGGTATACACGGCAGAACTAGTAGGAATTATGAAAGGACTAGAAATAGCAACAGAGAACCCCCCTATAAAACTAACTATACTGACGGACTCACTATCTGCAGTACAAGCACTAGGCAACCACTCTAAAGTGAACAGACAAGACCTGAAAGAGAAAATACTAACACTAACAACAAAACTAAAAAGTATGGGATGCCAGGTCACAATTGCATGGATACCAGCACACAGAGGAATAACTGGCAATGAGAGGGCAGACAGGGCCGCAAAACGCGGGACAAGCAGCCAGAATATAGTAAACACAGGACTCGGCATTCTGGAGGCAAAAAGCATTATCACACAACAAGTAATCGACAAATGGAAACAACAATGGAGAGACAGCAATAAAGGACGACACGCTTACCAAATGCTCAGAGAGCCAAGAATGAAAAGTCAAGTGAAAGACAACACAAAAATACCAACGTACAAGAAACTATGGAGATTGAGAATCGGGAAATGGAAAGATAAAATCACCCGACCACATTGCATTGAGTGCCGGGAGGAAAACACTATAGAACACTACCTACTATCGTGCACAGCCTATGCCCAGGAACGCAGGGACCTAGTAGAATACTTCCAAACAAGAAACACTACGATGACGATGAAGGAATGCCTACAGATGGAAGGCGACAAAGAAATACAAAAGCTTACAAAACAATTCATTGCAAGAACAGGGAAAGAAATATAACCAACATAAAATAAAGCCAACAGCAAAATAAAAATACAGTGAGGAAAAACTCGACCACACGAAAACCAGACTATAGGAAATATATAGGGTGCGTTAAAACTCTCAAATGGTGGACAATAGAGAGACGAAACGACCCTCTCCGACGGGGGAGACAAGGAGAAGGGTAGAAATTGCCCCAACGATGGAGAAGACGATGGGAAACCTCCCTGACGATGGATAAGAGGGACGTACAGGAAACCCCTCCGGAGTGGGACAAGAGAGGGTAGGAAACCTCCCCAACGATGGACAAGAGAGATGATACAATCCGACCCCTACGCTTGACAAAAAACCGCTGAACAAAGACCCAAGAAAACAAGCCCAGGCGATAACAGGCGCCCCCCCCCCCCCCAGGGCAAACACAAGAAAACAGATGATAAAAGACATCCCCTCCCCACCCCCTAGGGTCAGCCCCGGACAAGAAAACACCAAACGAGAGGGATGGGCGAACCGATATTGACAGCAGACACACCAGCAAAACGACAGAAGCAAAAAGGATGGCAAAAAGAGGAACTCGGCCAGACATGCAGAAATAGAAGCTGACCAACGCACAAAAGACCAGAAAACCTATACCGCACTATGAACCACCACAACTATAACCAACGTCATTAAGACGGGTTGAATGAGGTGGAAAGTTTCTTTTTTTTCAACAAGTCGGAATCGGAAACGGAATTATGTATTGCGTTCAATATTTATAGTACATAGTACTATTCTTCTTCTTCTTCTTCTTTATTTGTAGGCCGTTAGAGGGCTATGTAATACAAATGTACGAATAGTTCTTATTTTGTTTCTGACTTACTTATTGACTTCCTCTCGTATGTCAAACATCGCTGATATATTTCTGTCGTTAATATCCCGGGTCGCAGAAATTCTGATCAGTGTGCAATTGAAACAGATGTGGAGATAGTCCATAATAAGAACACCTGGTCTATTCCAGGCGACCTTGACCATATTGATCGACATAGTGGAGCATATTTAATGCATTCAATACTTCATGTGCTCTGATGATATGAACATTGGCCGGTCTGCGACTTCTACCCTCTGTGGACTGACCTTTAAGGATCACCATGTTTCAAAATTGACGTTGTCGTTCGATGTTGATGGATGACGACTTGCTGATTAATCAAACTCTACAAACAGGGCAGCAAAATTCAGTCGTTACAAACAAAGATCAAACATCTTTGTCGAGAATCTTGGATCTGACCTATATTTGAATCCAGTTCAAAGACACGTTGAAAATTCGCAGTAAGATTCCCGATCAACAACAAATGTAGATGATACATATATGTCGCAAGCCATCTGCCAAAAAACAAGCATCTTTCTCTGGTATAAACATATTTAGCAGATAATCTACTGAATCAAAATAAAATAGGAATCTTCTTCTTCTTCTGCTTTCATCCGGAGTTTTTTTTTCCCGGATGGGATTGCGCTGTGCCTGTTTACAGCAGAGCTGCGTTCTTGCGCCATTAGGCCGACACATCCGACTTCTGCGGGCATTTGTTGACCGGGTTAACCTTCCGGGGAAACAGGAATCAATTTTAATAAGTGTCAGTATGTAGCTCAAGCTGAAACTAACCATTACGGTTATTCCAGCCATTGCCTGTATACTATTCTGATGGTTGCCGTCTTGATCACTGGGAGCCATTCTACCCTGAACTCTACACACAGCAAGGGGACAATCGTGTCAGCCTTCTACGAGACTGAATGGTGGAGACTCAGAACAAGCTCCCTTGCTAACTAGACGTCATAGCGAAGTCTGAACAAGCACAAAACACCACCGCTAGTAGTCGATAAAGGGGAAAGCGCTCATATGAAAATCTTGTTTTCATGTAACAATAAAACAATATCCTTTAGTCAACAAATAAAAAGAAATGAAACGTGAACTTGATAGGAGTGGCATTGTGCGTAATTTAATATATGATTTCTTGTTTTTGTTTGTTTGGACAACTGTCATATATTTTGAATGGAGTGGGAGATCACTGTAGTGCATGCCCCATTTCTAACAAAAGAAGTTGGGCCCCATCCTCTTCTATCTTCATTAACCCCAGAATATGACCCTCGGGTTATCTGCAGGCGTCGTCTTATTAATTATGTCTAGGTGATATGGATTATGGCCCTGGTGAGAATAGTAAACACTAACTGGGATTCTGCCCCTTCTCCAAGGATTCTTTTAGCTCTTGAGCCCCCTTTTTCCCATTCTGAGGAAAGACTGGAGAATTCTCTCAGTCTGATTTATGTTAAGAAAGCATGCATGTTGAGCAGTTGATAGACCTAGAGTCTTCTCTTCCCAATTTTAGTAATTTATCATGAGTGGATGTGTTTTGACAATTACACATTTAACAAATTCCAGTAGACATTGACACATGTGTTACACACATAAGATGAAGAATCAACAGATAGGTTTGACTGACAAATTAACAGAAGGTCAGTTAATGTTCATCATTTATTGACTGGGCCTGTGTCTTTAGGCCGGTTACACATTTTCTGTTGTGGTTTACACAAGATAAAATAGAAAATGGCATATAGGCCCCAGTTACAGTCAATCAACAATTAAACATCAATGCATAAGATGTCAACAAGTGTGGAAACATTGTATACATATAAATGTTGTACATTATAAATATGGAGATGATAATTCAACATTTAGGTATCTGTTCCTGAAATGGGTGTTGTGTGTTCCTTAAAAATGTAACCTTGTGATTGGAAGATTAGGATAAGCCTCGGTCCATTGTCTGATGGATCCACTTCAGTTCCGCCCGTGTAGCTTCTCTGAAGGCTTCCCATACTCTGCTCATGGCTTAGTCATCTTCCATCTCACGTGTGGTTCATCTCTTTCTCTCTCTTCCCTCTTTCTGGTCTGGGTTGGTTGGTTGGCCAGTTGGTTGCCAATTGGTTGCAACCAAGATTTCACTGTGTAAGAGTCACATAAATATGTACAATCCTACCAATGCAATATTCTAGAAGTAGGTCAGAAGAAACCTAAATTCCTGAAGTAGGAACTAGTTTCCCCCCCCCCCTCTCCTCTCTTTTCTCTGATCTAGTGTTGGGTTAATTTGGGGTGGTCAGAGTTTATCACACTGTGTACGCCTGGTATCAGCTGGTTCCTGCTGTATGTAAGTTCTCATTGAACCTGGGGTCAGTGAGACGTGTACAGTAAGACAGTGACAAGAGTGAGGAGGTGTCAAGATGCATATGCATAAATGGCATACATTTATAACATTTCTATCACTCAATTGGGTTTGTAGTGTGTATAGATGGTTCTCTGTGTTTTCCCAATTAACCAACTTCTTCTTCTTCTTTGTATAATATCTCCTCTCCCATTACCTGTTGTTGGTGTGGTGTTGAGTGTTGGGTGGTGTGGTGTTGTGTTTTAAGTTATGTTGAGTAGTGGGTTAAGTCAACTTCTGGTGATGGAGTTCCGCGAAGCATAACTTTTCTGATATAATGCAGTTCATGAGTGCCCTTATCTAAGTAAAATCTGACATAAATATAAATATTTATTCCATAAAACCCTATTTGTTCAATAGATGAAGGAGAAAGGAAAGATTTGATTTCTCTTTCAGCTTTCTAGAGTGAAAATAGGCGTGGATAAGTCTGTTTTAAAACGAGGCATTTGTTCTCGTACACGAACTGTCTTATGAGCTGTAGATAGTGATAGCAATCACTTCGTACAGTTGTCTAGAATAGAATGTATCATTATTATGCACTTCTTAAAGTTAATAACTATCTTTAAGAATATCAGAGATTGCAGTATTCGAAAAGAGTATTAGAGTGTCAGTTTGCCCTGGAATCGGCTCGGCGTCGTCAGAATCTACAGTCGAGCATTTTTCACTTCGGAGGTTTTAATTTATAATAATACATTTCAATTGACATTACAAACACTGGATACCATTACTTGTCACTTGATACATCTGGTCATCAGTTTAATCAAAGGAGTAACAAGCTTACCTCGGATCTAGACATTCTGCAGTCCCTGTTTGAAAATTTGGTCACACTAGCTTTTGCGTCTGTTCGCTAGGCGGGTTGCAGAAGGAGTGCGCGATTAACATATTCTAAACAGGCGTTTCGCGCGGAAGCGTTGTCACATGTCTATTTTATCCAATGATCTCCTGAGTTTGGGCTGATGAAATATTCCAAGAATTGACGTCATCTGTCAATCTTTCAGTTTCAGTTTTGATGTGGCGTTCGGTTTTTAAGTTTTGGTTTCAGTTTGCAGTCAATGGTTCTATATTTTCCTCTCTCTTTGGCGTGCATTCTTGGCAACTGAATAATGGTGGTTAGCGGTTATGCCACAACAACACACAGTACGCCTTTTAAATACACTGTTACTTAGGGAATACAAGTTTTTTAAAAATATCAAATTGTAAGAAAATATGAGAAGGGCATGAAATATTCTGCGGCAGACAGTAAAGGTTATGATGACTTGGCAGAAGATGATTGGTGGTTTTTGCTCTAATGAGATATTGCGTTCGGTTTTTAAGTTTTGGTTTCAGTTTGCAGTCAATGGTTCTATATTTTCCTCTCTCTTTGGCGTGCATTCTTGGCAACTGAATAATGGTGGTTAGCGGTTATGCCACAACAACACACAGTACGCCTTTTAAATTTTAAAATTGCTTTTAAAATTGCTTTACAAAAACGAAACCTCTATACAAAATAGAACTTATCTGCAAATAAAAATAACAAAAAGCTTCACGAGCTATCTGAAATTTCTTACTTGTATTGATGTGTGGTATTTAAAGTATGGTACATTGATAGAAGTTCAGTGAAAAATCGTTTTCATCCTACTGCAGGAATTAGTAAATTGTTTCCCCTTAAGTTGAGGGAGATAAATTAAAATTTCCCTATTTTCTTAATGTAACAGGGGGAATAATTCTAGTACTACATTATTTCTAATTTTGCATTAATAATTCTATGGAATTTTCATGTACAATTATTCCAATTATAAATCTATTAGGAATTAAGCGTTGCTTATTGAAAAAAAAAGAACTAAACAGTTATCAATAATGTAAATATACTTTTCATAAAATAATAAGTTCTTTTATAACATTTAATTTATATAGCCGACATGCTGTGTAACAGTGGATGTGACATATTTTTCCTAAATGATTACGTATTGCGTTCAATATTTATAGTACATAGTACTATTCTTCTTCTTTTTAGTTTGGCCGACACAGAAAAACAACGTTGTCCAAGATGACGTCGAGGTAGCTAGCAGACCGGTGACCACGGAGACAGCCGCAGAAACCCAAACAAAAACAATTTCACAAGAAACCAACGACGCCGGTTTCCAAACCGTCCACTACGGCAGAAAAAGACAGTGGACAGAGAGAAGAAATTCCTCAAACAACAAAGACATAAGAGAAGAGGAAGGAAGATCTTCCCCTTCCCCTTCCAAACCATGCAAGAAAGCTGCTACAAAACAAGATGAAAACAGCGACAATGAAGGACCACTTTTTATCAACACCGACGAAGACACCGACGAAGACCACGAGGAGAACGAAAACCACAAAAACACTATCAAACCCGAAGACACAACCCAGAATTGAATTACCACAGAAAAGATAAAGGTAATCACTTAAATTTAACCACCATGTTTTATTTTAATTTTTAAAATGGCTGACGATTTATGTTTAATTAGTTTAAATAGTCGTGGTATGAGAATGAAATTAAAACAAATAGTCACACTCATACACAAACACAAGCCAGATTTTATTTTATTACAAGAAACAAATATCCAAACAGACTTTGAAGCAGCTGAATTGGTAACACGGCTCGGACTAAAAAATTCGTCATTCAGTTTGGCGGAAAACAACACAGGGTCAGGAACAGCGATCCTACAAATTTCCGACACATGGACTATTTTTAGGTCACACAGAGACCCACATGGTCGGATTTGTACAGTTGAGGTAAAAAACGAGGCACACACATACGCTATTGTTAACATACATGCACCACCAACTACAATTATCAACCTCTATTTTATGAACAGTTAGACGACTTATTAACACAGACATACAGGGGACAAAATATTGTTCTTGCCGGAGATTTCAACTGTGTTCTTGAAGGGATGGATGTGGTAGGAGGTGAAGTAAGAACACAGCTGAGGAGGTCCGGCAAGGACAGCATACATCAACTAGACACACTGCTAAACATCATCGATACACACAACTTCACAGACGCATTCAGGCAAACACACCCCGACAGCAGAGAAACAACGTTCACAAACAAAGCACACAACAGATCATCCAGATTAGACAGATTCTACACACCCGCAACACACAACATCATAAAATCCCAAAACCTACGACAAACACTAGACTTCACAGACCACAAAGGTATACTAGTACACATTAGCCCGAACAGCACAGACACGCAGCCACACAAGCGTTCACCTCATTGGAAGTTTAATTGTACACTTTTGAACGACACACGATATGTAAAATATATGACACAGCTCATACACACTTACACAGACAATATACCGACTGAGAACATCACACAATACTGGGACTTGCTAAAAAAAACACGATACGAAGCAGAACACAACATATAGCAACCATGATCCACAAAGACAGACTAAGACAGGAGCGTATTATACAGACAGCCATACGACTAACAAAACAGACAGACAGAGATGCACTTCATTTACACACACTTGAAGCACAGCTAGAAGAACACAAACAACATAGATATATGGGTGCTCTTCTCAGAACAAAGCTCAACACAATTACACAAGAGACAGCCAGTACACAGTACATTGCAATAGAGCAGAATATACAGCATAGGAGACACATCAGCAAAATAACAGACATGCAGGGAAACATGCAGACAGAAACACCACACATAGGGACAGCTTTCCAGCAACACTACATACATCTATTCACAGCAGAGGCAATAGACACACAGATGCAAGATAACTTCTTACAGTACACAAAGAAATTACCTGACACAGACAGAGAAACACTGGACACAGAACTGACACTGACAGACATAACACAGGCATTGAGCACACTAAACAAAGAAAAAACTCCAGGACCAGACGGTTTGACAGTAGAATTCTACCAACCTTTCTTTCCTATCCTAGGCAATCTTCTCCTCAAAGTCTATCAGGAAGCCTTTGACAAACAACAGTTACCTGAAAGCTGTAACATGTCCTACATCACACTCATACGCAAAGACAACACCGACAAAACACAACTGAAGAACTACAGACCAATTTCCTTACTCAACACAGACTATAAGATACTTGCCAAATCACTCACCAACAAACTCAAACCTTTCATGCCAACACTCATACACCCCGACCAACAGTGCAGTGTCAAAGACAGAAACATACACAACCACAACCACCTCATTAGAGACATAATCAACTACACACATGGGAAAGACTGTCCATCCTCCATCTTGTCCTTGGATCAAGAGAAGGCTTTCGACAGAATCTCCCACACTTACCTGCATAGGACACTAGAACACTGTAACATAGGAGAGTACTACAGGCAGTGGATACAGATCTTGTACAAAAACCCCGAGAGCAAAGTGTTGGTGAACCATTCACTGACAGCTAGCTTCAGGCTCGCGAGATCTGTAAGACAGGGATGTCCCTTATCACCACTACTGTATGTGCTCACCTTAGAGCCTTTACTAGAGAAGATAAGACAGGACACTAGTATTAAAGGAACCTTCCTGCATGGGATAGGAGAGAAGAAGCTCGTCGCTTATGCAGATGACACTGCCTTCTTTCCCACTAGGAACATCTCAATAAGGAACATACTCCACACCTTTACCCATTTTGGAAAAGGCAGTGGAGCTAAAGTAAATATACAGAAATCACAGATAATGGGTCTAGGAAAGTGGAAACAAAAGTCTGATTTCCCTCCAGACCTGAGACACACAGACACCATGAAGCTGTATGGAATCACATTTCCATGTGATCCCACAAAAACACACAGACAGACATGGCACTCACTGACCGAACAGATCACAGACATGTTACACAGGTATAGGTACAAAACATCCACAATATTTGGTAGAAGCACAATAGTGAACACATACATATTACCCAAAATATTATACTTAGCGACAGTACTAGACCCTCCCAAACAGACCGTCACAGACATAAACATACAAATCAGACGCTTCATCTTCACCAATACAATACACAGCATACAACACAAAACACTCATACAAGACAAACGACAAGGAGGGTTTTTCACTACAGGACATCCACACAAAAATACTGTCACTTAGAATTAGTCACATAGGTAAAATCATCAGACATCCAGAACAACATAGATTAGCTTTATATTTTATAGCACACAACATAAAACATCTCACACCTCTTAACAATGCAGCTGCACACTACCAGGGAACACTGCCAACATTCTACCAGACATGCATACAGGCAATACAAGGACATGAACAGTTAATACAGCAAACAACACACAAAATATACAAACAATTAGTTAGAGAGCAAGCACCATCACTCAAACTTAGGATTAAAAGAGGACACAAATACTTCATGTCTGACTTCACATGCACCTTTTCAAACCTACACAACAAACACATAACACCAAAAGCTAGAGAGATCACATATAGACTGTTATACAATATGACACCAACAACACAGACAGAAGCATACAAATTCAAACAAATATCACAGTGTCAGCTATGTAGAAATAACACAACAGAGACAGTGGAACACATTTATTATACATGTCCAACAATTACAGCCATACGCGCAACACTCAAACACCTCATACAAACGCACACAGGCAAACAAACCGACATATATAAAGCAATTTTTCTCAACACTATACCAAAATCAGCAAAAGACATACATACAAAACTACTGACAGCTCTTTCTTACTATAGATATCTCATATGGACATGTAGAAACTCAGCCAGATACAAACACCGCACATATAACACACACTTAATATCATTTATGTACACGCACAAAATATCACAACTGTTTCCTGAGTAGATCATATGTATTCTTCATTATTGAATTACAAAGTTGGTATACATGAGTGCGATAAAGAAAGAAGAAACTGTGAGTGAAGGGTGAGCGAATGATTAAAAAAGATCACATATGGTCAAAAGACCAATGGAAAATCCCTTATGTAAAGAATAGTGGAAGTATAAATGCTTGTCTTATTTGTTTCAAAATGATGGTTTCAACCCTTATAGATAAGGGGAGAAAGAAAAAAAGGAGAAAAGAAAATCAACTCCTCCCATTTCCAAATTACTACTTATGGAATGTTTGCTTTAAATGCACTGTTTGTGCCATACTACCACCACTACTAAGATTATCACTCTAGTAAATAGAATCACATATCTGTTATACTACTATTATTATTATTATTATTATTATTATTATTATTATTATTATTATTATTATTATTATTATTATTATTACTATTATTTTTATCATTATTATTATTATTACTATCCTTATCTTACCCTTATTATCCTTAGTATCATTAATTTTATAAGTATTAATGATATCATCATTATTAATTTACAACTTCATCTCCCATGTTCCCCCTTCTGTTTAAGGTTTTGTTGCTTTTGCTACTACCCCCACTAATTGTTTCAAACATTTGTCCTGCCTGTACCATCATTAGAGTGGTCATGAGGGCACTGGTGAGAGTGAAACCAATTGGTGGGAGGGTAGAGAGAGAAACAAAATATAAAGACTTCCCCCTTTCCTTGTAGTCAGTACTTACCTTATTATCCTTAGTATCATTAATTTTATAAGTA
This sequence comes from Cepaea hortensis, assembly GCA_963921405.1. Classification (NCBI taxonomy): domain Eukaryota; kingdom Metazoa; phylum Mollusca; class Gastropoda; order Stylommatophora; family Helicidae; genus Cepaea; species Cepaea hortensis. The sequence continues at coordinate 392,544,136 of OY992876.1, forward strand.
TTACTGATATCATCATTAGTAATTTACAACTTCATCTCCCCTTTCCCCCCCCCCCTTGCTTATGGTTTGTTGCTTTTGTTACTACCCCCACTGGTTGTTCCAAACATTTAACCTGCCTGTACCATCATTAGTGATCATGAAAGGCATTGGTGGAGTGGAACCAATTGGTGGAAATGTAGTGAGGGAAACAAAAATGTAAAGATTTCCCCTTTTCCTTGTGTTCAGTATTTACCTTATTATCCTTAGTATCATTAATTTTATAAGTATTATTGATATCATCATTATTATTTTACAACTTCATCTCCCCTGTGCCCCCTTTGCATATGGTTTGTTTGCCCTTGCTGCTACCCCAACTGGTTGGTCCAACATTTGTCCTGCCTGTACCATCATTAAGGGTGGCCATGAGAGCTTTGGTGGGGTGAAACCAATTAGGGAAAATGTAGTGAGGGAAACAAAAATGTAAAGTTTTCCCTTTCACTTTGTCACCCCCTTTGAATCATGTGAGTGAGTGTTGAATGAATGAATATAAAATCACATATGGTTACCAAACCAATGTTACTGTAAAAATTTTTGTAAATACAAATGCTTGGGGAAATTAGGGAAAAAAAACAACTCCTTTTACTCCAACTATTATTAAAACCTGCATTTTGCATGTATATGTACCTGCTATGCTATGTTAACACCATTCCAAAGAAGATCATCCTAGCAATGGAATCACAATTTGTTAAAATGTTATCATTTTCATAACAATTATTACCATTGCTGGTTTTTACATTGGCTGTTATTACCCTCAGTATGTCTCTTCTTGTCATTATTATTATTGTCATCATTAGTAAAAAAAAAAAAAAAAAAAAATACTTTTCCCATGTGCCCCTCTCCCCTCGCACATGTTTGTTGTTGCCTTTTCGGATACCCACACTAGTTTGGTTCAAATATGTATCCTGCCTTTACCATCATTGCCCAGATAGTGGTGATGAAAGCATTGGTGGAATGGAACAAATTGGTGAGAGGATGGCAAGGGAAACAAAAATGTAAAGATTTCCCCTTTTCCTTGTATAACCCCCCATTCACATGTAAATGTATTCAAAGAATGGAATATGCTAATGGATAAATTTCCTATGTTGTAAACACAAAATATCACAGATATCTCCAGAGTAAACACAAGTACTCTTCTTTATGAGTTTATGGTATATATGAGTGTGAGAAAGAAACAGGAAAATGTGAGTGAATGTTGAATGAATGAATACAAAGCCACACATAGTTGCCAAACAAATGAGACTGTAAATATTTGTGTTGATACAAATGCTTGTTTTATTTTTAAAAACAAATAAAGAGAAGGGGGAAAAGGTGAATGAACCCTTAAAATTAAGACAAAAGATTAAAAAATAAGCAAGGAGAAAAAAGAACACCAACTACTTTTACAAATACTATTATTGAACATTGCAGGTTGCAATTGTTTTGTAACTGCTATGCTATGCTAACACCATCCCAAAGTTAATCATTTAGCAAATGGAATCACATGTTTGGAAAATGTGATCATTACCATAACTATTATTATCATTGCTGTTATCACCCCTAGTGGTCTGCTTTTTGTCACTATTATTATTGATGTATTTAGTGTTTATTTGCATTAATATTACTGTTATCATTATTAATATATAACCATCATCTCCCATGTTACCCCCCTTTCACATGTAAATGTGTTCAAGAAATGAAACATGCAAATGGGTATCTTCCCATGCTATAAACACAAAATATCACAGATATCTCCAGAGTAAACACAAGTACTCTTCTTTAAGATATCAAATTTAGTATAAATGAGTGCGAGAAAGAAACAGGCAAAAGTGAGTGAATGTTGAATGAATGAACACAAAATCATAGAAGTTTACCAAACCAATGAGATTGTAAATATTTATGTTGATACAAATGCTTGTTTTATTTTTAAAAAACAAAAACAAAAAAAAGGGAAAAGGAAAAAATGAATGAACCCTTACAATTAAGACCAAAAAACAAAAAAAAACAAAATAAGCAAGGAGAAAAAAGATAACTAACTCCTTTTACACCTATATATTATTGAACAGTGCGGTTTGCAATTGTTATTGTATGTACCTGCCATGTTTTAACACCATCCCTAAGAAAATCCTTTTAGCAAATGGAATCACATGTTTGGAAAATGTGATCATTATCATAACTATTTTTATCATTGCATTTATTAGCATTGCTGTTAGTGTTATCACCCTTAGTAGTTTTATTCTTTGTCATTATTATTATTTATGTATTTGGTTGTTTATTTGCATTATTATCATTGTAATCATTATTAATATATATGGCTTTGTAAACCCGTAAACTGTCACATCCCCCTTTCCCACCTTTTTGATACTGTGATTGTTGTTTTCTGCTGCCGCCCTCACCGGTTGTTTGTAAACAGTTTTGCACCGCCATGTTTCATCAACACCGAGGGGTGGTGATGGTACTTGGTAGGAGCTTTGGAGCTAACAGGAGAGCGAGGCGGCAGGGGAAATAACAACGGCGCACTACCATCACGCGTTTTGTTTTGAAATATTTCCTTACAACAATGTCAATGAAGAAATGTTCAAATGTATAAAATGTTGGAAACTTTGCGCATATGTCACCTACACGTTCACATGCAACGCTCTGTAAAACAATGCAAATCGCAACGATTTTAACACTCAATAAAAGTTCTAAAAAAAAAATAATCTTACGTTTATTCTTACCAAAAAAAAAAAAAAAAAAAAAGGGAAAAGATGAATGAACTCTTATTTTTTTTTTTTTTAAATGCAAGGAGAAAAGAAAACCAACTCCTTTACTCCTACTATTATTAAAAATTGCAGGTTGCACTTTTATGTACTTGCTATGCTATATTAAAACCATTGCCGAGATAATCATGTTTAGTAAGTGGAATCACATGTTTATTATATTTTTGTCATTATTATTACTATTATTATCTTTCCTGTTATTATTCTTAGTATTTATTTTTACCATTACTATCATTATCATCATTATAAATATTTAACCCCATCTCCCATGTACCCCCCACCTTGCCTTTGTTGCCTTTGCTGATGCCCTCACCAGTTGGTTCAAATAAGTCACCCTGCCTCTACCATTATTACCAGAGGGTGGTGATGAGTGTATTGGTGGGGTGGGGCCAATGGGGAGAGCAGCAGCAAGGGAAGCAATAATGGGAAGTTTTTCTTTCTCTTCGTTGCCCCCCTTTCACATGTTAATATGTTTAATGAATAAAATAATGCATATGTCACATATACGCCCACATGCAACGCTCGGTAAATACACGCACACAAATACTGAACCCACATGACGCTTGTAACAACACTAACAATGCAAATGCATTTGTACTGCTATTACGATGCTCTCTTATTGAGATTGGTAGGTAATTCTGTATTACTATATGATTATTATGATTTGATTACTATTAATTTTAATTTAAGATCACTATTATTATTAGTATCCTCCCTCATCTCCGCCTTCTCCCCGCTTATTACTGTTGCTGTTGATGCGGATGCCGCCCTCACTGGTTGGTTCCAAAATGTTTACTGCCTTTATCAACATTACCTGAAGAGGTGGTTATGGTATTGGCGGTTTTTGGAGCCGGCAGCTGGTGAGGGTGGAGACAGGGGAAACAAACATGGTTAAATGACATACATTTTGGGTTACCGCACTTTCATATGTAACTATGCCAAATGAATTATTGTTGTAATATTACACATATGTCACCTACACGCCCACATGCAACGCTCTGTAAATACACGCACACAAATATTGAACACACAGGACGCATGTAACAATACGAACAATACAAATGCAATTGCACTATTATTATCATGCCTTCTTGTGGCGATAGTTACCCTTGTGCATTACCTTTCTATTAGTTAGTTAGTTAGTTAGTTAGTTAGTTATCAGTTGGGGTATCTTCGTTGCACTCCTGACATGTCCATAGGTGCTCAGATCCTCCCCCCCCCCCCCAGCATATGCATCAGCGTCCGGTGGCTAATAGTGCCAGTTCTGTGTTGGTTGACGAGGCGCTTTGTTTTCCCGATGTACCTCTCGCGTCTGGCTGTGCCGATTCTTACTCCCAGGTCTTTCATCCTGGAAAGCGATGTGGAATCAGTGGCGTCAAAATCCTCTGTACCTTTCTATTATTAAGGGTTATTGCTATCAATTTTATTGTTGTTAATTTTTATGGATGTTTACTATCACTCTTATGCTCCCTCATTTCCCCCTCCTCCCCGCTTGTTTACTGTAGGTTGTTTTGACGCTGCTACCGCCCTCGCTGGTTGGTTCTACCAATTGGCTGCCACTGCCATCATTACCGAAAAGGTGGCGATGGTATTGGTGGCTTTGGAGCCGGCTGGAGATGGTGATGACAGGGGAAACAATCACGGTAATAAATAAATTTTGGGTTACACCCCCCCCCCCCCTTGACATGTAAATATGCAAATGAATTAATTGTTGTAATATTATACATATGTCACCTACACGCCCAGACGCAACGATCTGTAAATACACGCACACAAATATTGAACACACAGTACGCATGTAACAACACGAACAATACAAATGCAACAACTACCTTTTCTGCATTGTAAACTAGTATACCCCTTGACAACCCCCCCCCCCTCCCCCCCTTTTCCCCTACCTTTTCGATACTGTTGGTTTTGATGATGCTGCTGCCTTCACCGGTTGGTTCTAATAAGTTTACTGCCATTTTCCTCATTACCAAGTGGTGATGATGGTATTGGTGGGGTTGGAGCTGACAGGTGAGAGGGTGGCAGAGGTAAAATAATGGTATACTATCGTCTATTTGTTGTTTGTACTCGTTTTTCGTCACCCCCCATTTCAAAAGTAAAAATGTTGAAATAAATGTAAAATTTTACGCATATGTCACCTACACTTCCACATGCAACGCTCTGTAAAAACACGAACAATACACCTTGCAAATTTGTTAACACTCAATAAAAGTTTTTTTTTTTTTTTAAATTTATTTGTAGGCCGTTAGAGGGTTCATCATCAAGTGCCGTGCCGGCTGGCGTAGGCGTTCATGGCTCTCCACAGATCTCGGTCTTTGGTGTTCTGGATCAACTCTGCTGATGTTATTCCTCCATGCCACCGTCTCAGTTCGTCCAGCATCATTTCTCTTGGTCTGCCTCTGCCTCTCTCCCCCTCGATCTTTCCAGTTGTCACGATGTTCTCTAATGCTTCTCTTCTCATCACATGACCAAAGAAAGATGTTTGTCTCTTTCTTATTGTTGTATATAGTGTTCTAGTTTCATTAGCCTCTTTCAGGCAATCGTTGTTAGTTACTCTGGCAGTCCAAGGAATTCGCAACATTCGTCTTAAAAACCACATCTCTGTTGCTTCTAAGTTCTTCCTAATTTGTTTATTTACATTCCAAGATTCGCTGTCATACAGCAAAACTGGTTCTATATAGCATTTTAGTACTCTCTTTCTTACATTCATTGATAGCGACTTATTGCATAAGATACTCTTCATTTTCTGAAATGCTGTCTTTGCCTGCCCTATTCTGCTCTTAATCTCTTTTGTACATCTTCCATCTGATGTTATAAGTGCCCCTAGGTATTTAAAATTATCCACTTGGTTGAGAATTTCCCCTTCTATTTCTATGTCACATTTTGGTGTCCCCATTTTCTTTGATATCACCATTGTTACTGTTTTCTTGATATTCAAGGACAGTCCTTTCTGTGCACTCTCTGTTACTACACTGTCCAACAATTGTTGTAGGTCTGTTGCATTATCCGCTACCAATACTGTGTCATCTGCATAGCGTATATTGTTTATATTATATCCTCCGATTAGTATTCCTGGCTTCTCTTTGATCTTTCTCATTATTACTTCACTATACAGGGAGAAGAGATCGGATGACAAGACACACCCCTGTCGTACTCCTAGCTTTATCTGTTCGTAACAACCCTCTTTATTTCCCATTTTAATTGCTGCTACTTGGTTCCAGTATATATTCTTTATTATTCTTAAATCTTTCCCATCAATGTTGATATCTTCCAACATTTTAATCAGCTCATCATGTTTTACTTTATCAAATGCCTTAGTATAATCTATGAAGCATAAATATATGTCTCTCTGTTTCTCTATTGATCTTTCTATTAGTGTTCGTAATATATATATTGCATTATTTGTACCCTTTCCGTCCATAAAACCATACTGTTCTTCACTAATTTCCATTTTTATTTTCTTTCTTGTTCTTCTCATTATAATTCTGAGTAGAAGCTTAGTGATATGGTTTATGAGGTTAATTGTACGAAAATCCTCGCATTCAAGTGATCCTGGTCTCTTTGGTATTGCTATAAATACAGATTTCAGCATATCGCTCGGTAAATATCCACTGTTGTAAATATCATTCAGCATTTTGGTTAATATATCTACCCCAAATTCTCCCAATACTGTTAATTCTTCTACTGTGATTTCATCTGGCCCAGCTGTTTTTCCTTTCTTCATATGTTTCATAGCGTCAGCGACTTCTTCTTTTAGAATAGGTGGACCTTCTAAGTTACTTTCTTCTGTTAATTCTTCCCTTTCTCCATTATATAATTCTCTTATATACTCTCATCATTTTCTTCTTCGCCACCTCTTCATTATAGCACCTTCCTCCAATAAAATCTGTCCTGTTTTTGATTTCAAACACCCTGTATTTATTCTTATTTTTCTTCCTGTGAGCTCGTTGATTTGTCTGTGCATACTTTTTTTTATCTTTAATGGAATTTAATTCAATTTTCTGAATTGCTCGTTTAACCAACTTTCTTTTGCCTTCACACATTTATCTCTTATTTCTTTATTTATCTTAGCATACTCTTCTTTGTCATTTTTATTCTGTTTCCTTTTGTTCATCAGCCTTAAGATTTCTTCATTCATCCATTTTTTCTTAGCTTTTTGGCTTCACTCCGGTAATATTTCTTTGCTAGTTTGATGAATGGAGTCCCTTAACATTTCTCATTGTTCATCTATACTCTGTATTTTAGCTATTGCATTGTACTTATTTTTCACAGTCACTCTGTATTGTTCTTGAATTTCTGTATCTACTTTCAGAACCTCTTTATTAAGTCTCAAGTTTTTAACCATTTTTTCCCCTCTCTTTAATCTTACTTTTATTTGTCCACATAGTGGTACATGATCACTGTTACCGTCAGCACCAGGCATTGTCTTTACATTAATTAATGCATTTCTAAATCTTTTATTAATAAGTATGTAGTCAATTTGGTTGCGTATTTTCATATCAGGGCTTTTCCATGTGTATAGTCGTCTTTTATGGTGTTTAAACCAAGTGTTTCCAATTATCATATCATAGATATTTGCCTATTCTATTAGCTTTTCCCCTCTTTCATTTCTTGTACCTAAACCGTAATTCCCCACTATATCCTCTATTTTTCCCTTTCCTACTATTGCATTAAAATCCCCCAGTATTATTTTTATTTCTTGTGATCCAATTTGGGCTATTGCCATTTCAACTTCATCGTAAAAGTTTTGTATATCTTCATCACTACTGTTTGTTGTTGGTGCATATACTTGTATAATATTTATATCTATTGGTTTGCCTTTGATTTTGACCATTATAACTCTATCTGAAATGCACCAGTATCCAGTCATAGATTTGGCTGTATTTTCATCAAATATTATTCCTACACCTTTTTCATGTGTGTCCCCTCCAGAATAAATTATTGTGTGTTTGTCGGTTATAATTTTGCCAGATCCCTTCCATCTCATCTCACTTATGCCTAGTATATTCATTTTCATGTTTTCCATTTCTCTTAGAACATTGTTTAACTTTCCTAGCTCATTTAATGTCCTAACATTCCATGTTCCTACTCTAAATTTATTTAGTTTAGTTATTGCTTTAGTTTTGCCATCAGTAGCTGGATGACGGTCTGGTGTCACCTGTGGCTCATGACTGTCCCTACCGGACGAGGATGTCCTAAGACAGCCATTAACGTCGTTCACTATTTCTGAAATGGGCTATGTAATACAAATGTACGAATAGTTCTTGTTTTGTTTCCGCAAAGTTATTTACATTTATTTATCGTTGGTGATTTAGTGGGTGGAGACGTTATAGCGAAGTCTGATCAAGCACAAAACACCACCGCTAGTAGTCGACAAAGGGGAAAGCGCTCATATGAAAATATGAATATCCCTTAGTCAACAAATAAAAAGAAATGAATCGTGAACTTGATAGGAGTGGCATTGTGCGTAATTAATATATGATTTCTTGTTTTTGTCTGTTTGTTTGTTTATTTTTATTTTTTTTCCCCTGTTAACACATTCTGTGACAAACAAAAAGTAGGTTTGGACCAAACAAAAAAGAAAGACGGAGAATGGGAAGTCGGTGTATGTCAGTGATGACTTAAAAGTTGTTAATATGGTAGCAGATATGTATTATAATACAATGACTACATTTCGGTGATATATTATAAGCCCGTGGCAAATACGGGAAGTCGCTTAAGACGATTAATCATCCCCAGAGCAGGCCCATGAGGTCCCACGTCCCTGCCTGCCCTGGCTAGATCGATTCAAGATACTAACTACACTTTGTTTTTAGTCAAATGGTCGAAAATATGAGTGTGTTGTATTTGCAAATGTAACGGACAATATGGGTGTGTTGTATTTGCAAATGTAAAGGACAAACCACAGTACGCCTTCTAAATACACTGTTACTTAGTGAATACAAGTTTTAAAAAAAAATATCAAATTGTAAGAAAATATAAGAAGGGCGTGAAATATTCTGCGGCAGACAGTAAAAGTCATGATGACTTGGCAGAAGATGATTGGTGGTTGTTGCTCTAATGAGATATAGCGATTTTAAAATTGCTTTACAAAAACGAATCAATCAATCAATCATGTGCCACGCTGGAAAGCGTGGACGGTTATGACTCGCCATTTCACTCGATCACCAGTGTCGTGGATCAGCTCAGTGTTCCTGTCTCGTCCATGCCATGTGGCCAAGCCATCCAGGTATTTTCCTCTCGGTCTGCCTCTTGGTCTGTTCCCTTCAATCTTACCAGTTGTCACCAAGTTCTCCAATAAATGGATTGGAGAACAAAAACGAAACCTCTATACAAAATAGAATTTATCTGCAAACAAAAATAACAAAAAGCTTCACGAGCTATCTGAAATTTCTTAATTGTATTGATGTGTGGTATTTACAGTATGGTACACTGATAGAAGTTCAGTGAGGAATCGTTTTCATTCTACTGCAGGAATTAGTAAATTGTTTCCCCTTACGTTAAGGGAGATAAATTAACATCTCTCTTCTTTTTTTTAATGTATCAAGGGGAATAATTCTAGCACTACATTATTTCTAATTTTACATTAATAATTCTATGGAATTTTCATGTAAAATTACTCTAATTATAAATTATTTAGGAATTAAGCGTTGCTTATTGAAAAAAGAACTAAACAGTTATTAATAATGTAAATAAACTTTTTCTAAAATAATAAGTTCGTTTATAACATTTAATTTATGTAGCAGAAATGCTGTATAACAGTGGATGTGATATTTTTTCCTAAATTACTATGTATTGCGTTCAATATTAATAGTACATAGTACTATTCTTCTTCTTCTTTATTTGTAGGCCGTTAGAGGGCTATGTAATACAAATGTACGAATAGTTCTTATTTTGTTTCTGACTTACTTATTGACTTCCTCTCGTATGTCAAACATCGCTGATATATTTCTGTCGTTAATATCCCGGGTCGCAGAAATTCTGATCAGTGTGCAATTGAAACAGATGTGGAGATAGTCCATAATAAGAACACCTGGTCTATTCCAGACGACCTTGACCATATTGATCGACATAGTGGAGCATATTTAATGCATTCAATACTTCATGTGCTCTGATGATATGAACATTGGCCGGTCTGCGACTTCTACCCTCTGTGGACTGACCTTTAAGGATCACCATGTTTCAAAATTGACGTTGTCGTTCGATGTTGATGGATGACGACTTGCTCATTAATCAAACTCTACAAACAGGGCAGCAAAATTCAGTCGTTACAAACAAAGATCAAACATCTTTGTCGAGAATCTTGAATCTGACCTATATTTGAATCCAGTTCAAAGACACGTTGAAAATTCGCAGTAAGATTCCCGATCAACAACAAATGTAGATGATACATATATGTCGCAAGCCATCTGCCAAAAACAAGCATCTTTCTCTGGTATAAACATATTTAGCAGATAATCTACTGAATCAAAATAAAATAGGAATCTTCTTCTTCTGCTGCGTTCATCCGGAGTTTTTTTTTTCCTCCCCGGATGTGATTGCCTTGTGCCTGTTTACAGCAGAGCTGCGTTCTTGCGCCGTTAGGCCGACACATCCGACTTCTGCGGGCATTTGTTGACCGGGTTAACCTTCCGGGGAAATAGGAATCAATTTTAATAAGTGTCAGTATGTAGCTCAAGCTGAAACTAACCATTACGGTTATTCCAGCCATTGCCTGCATACTATTCTGATGGTTGCCTTCTTGATCACTGAGAGCCATTCTACCCTGAACTCTACACACAGCAAGGGGACAATCGTGTCAGCCTTCTACGAGACTGAATGGTGGAGACTCAGAACAAGCTCCCTTGCTAACTAGACGTCATAGCGAAGTCTGAACAAGCACAAAACACCACCGCTAGTAGTCGATAAAGGGGAAAGCGCTCATATGAAAATCTTGTTTTCATGTAACAATAAAACAATATCCCTTAGTCAACAAATAAAAAGAAATGAAACGTGAACTTGATAGGAGTGGCATTGTGTGTAATTTAATATATGATTTCTTGTTTTTGTTTGTTTGGACAACACACAGTACGCCTTTTAAATACACTGTTACTTAGGGAATACAAGTGTTTAAAAAATATCAAATTGTAAGAAAATATAAGAAGGGCGTGAAATATTCTGCGGCAGACAGTAAAGGTTATGATGACTTGGCAGAAGATGATTGGTGGTTGTTGCTCTAATGAGATATAGCGATTTTAAAATTGCTTTACAAAAACGAAACCTCTATATAAAATAGAATTTATCTGCAAACAAAAATAACAAAAAGCTTCACGAGCTATCTGAAATTTTTTAATTGTATTGATGTGTGGTATTTAAAGTATGGTACACTGATAGAAGTTCAGTGAAGAATCGTTTTCATTCTACTGCAGGAATTAGTAAATTGTTTCCCCCTAAGTTCAGGGAGATAAATTAACATCTCCCTATTTTTTTAATGTAACAGGGGGAATAATTATAGTACTGTATTATTTCTAATTTTACATTAATAATTCTATGGAATTTTCATGTAAAATTATTCCAATTATAAATCATTTAGGAATTAAGCGTTGCTTATTGTAAAAAAAAAAAAAAAAGAACTAAACAGTATCAATAATGTAAATAAACTTTTCATAAATAATAAGTTCTTTTATAACATTTAATTTATATAGCAGAAATGCTGTGTAACAGTGGATGTGACATATTTTCCTAAATTACTATGCATTGCGTTCAATTTTATAGTACATAGTACTATTCTTCTTCTTCTTTATTTGTAGGCCGTTAGAGGGCTATGTAATACAAATGAACGAATAGTTCTTATTTTGTTTCCGCAAAGTTATTTTTCGTTGGTGATTTAGTGGGTGGAAACGTCATAGCGAAGTCTGAACACGCACAAAACACCACCGCTAGTTAGTAGTCGACAAAGGGGAAGGCGCTCATATGAAAATCTTGTTTTCATGTAACAATAAAACAATATCCCTTAGTCGTCAAATAAAAAGAAATGAAACGTGACCTTGATAGGAGTGGCATTGTGCGTAATTTAATATATGATTTCTTGTTTTTGTTTGTCTGTTTGTCTGTTTTTGTCTGTTTGTTTGTTTATTTTTATTTTATTTTATTTTATTATTTTTTTTTTTTTTTGTTCTTTTTTTTCCCTGTTAACACATTCTGTGACAAACAAAAAGTAGGTTTGGACCAAACAAAAAAGAAAGACGGAGAATGGGAAGTCGGTGTATGTCAGTGATGACTTAAAAGTTGTTAATATGGTAGCAGATATGTATTATAATACAATGACTACATTTCGGTGATATATTATAAGCCCGTGGCAAATACGGGAAGTCGCTTAAGACGATTAATCATCCCCAGAGCAGGCCCATGAGGTCCCACGTCCCTGCCTGCCCTGGCTAGATCGATTCAAGATACTAACTACACTTTGTTTTTAGTCAAATGGTCGAAAATATGAGTGTGTTGTATTTGCAAATGTAACGGACAATATGGGTGTGTTGTATTTGCAAATGTAAAGGACAAACCACAGTACGCCTTCTAAATACACTGTTACTTAGTGAATACAAGTTTTAAAAAAAAATATCAAATTGTAAGAAAATATAAGAAGGGCGTGAAATATTCTGCGGCAGACAGTAAAAGTCATGATGACTTGGCAGAAGATGATTGGTGGTTGTTGCTCTAATGAGATATAGCGATTTTAAAATTGCTTTACAAAAACGAATCAATCAATCAATCATGTGCCACGCTGGAAAGCGTGGACGGTCATGACTCGCCATTTCACTCGATCACCAGTGTCGTGGATCAGCTCAGTGTTCCTGTCTCGTCCATGCCATGTGGCCAAGCCATCCAGGTATTTTCCTCTCGGTCTGCCTCTTGGTCTGTTCCCTTCGATCTTGCCAGTTGTCACCAAGTTCTCCAATAAATGGATTGGAGAACAAAAACGAAACCTCTATACAAAATAGAATTTATCTGCAAACAAAAATAACAAAAAGCTTCAAGAGCTATCTGAAATTTCTTAATTGTATTGATGTGTGGTATTTACAGTATGGTACACTGATAGAAGTTCAGTGAGGAATCGTTTTCATTCTACTGCAGGAATTAGTAAATTGTTTCCCCTTAAGTTAAGGGAGATAAATTAACATCTCTCTTCTTTTTTTTTATTGTATCAAGGGGAATAATTCTAGTACTACATTATTTCTAATTTTACATTAATAATTCTATGGAATTTTCATGTACAATTACTCCAATTATAAATCATTTAGGAATTAAGCGTTGCTTATTGAAAAAAGAACTAAACAGTTATTAATAATGTAAATAAACTTTTCATAAAATAATAAGTTCATTTACAACATTTAATTTATGTAGCAGAAATGCTGTGTAACAGTGGATGTGACATTTTTTCTTAAATTACTATGTATTGCGTTCAATATTAATAGTACATAGTACTATTCTTCTTCTTCTTTATTTGTAGGCCGTTAGAGGGCTATGTAATACAAATGTACGAATAGTTCTTGTTTTGTTTCCGCAAAGTTATTTACATTTATTTATCGTTGGTGATTTAGTGGGTGGAGTGAGTATAACGAACTTTATATATATTTTTAAAAAAAGTTGCATGTCTTCACAGGACTTGGCAGTCAACCCCTGCATTTTCGCTGTTCGTGATTCCTGGGCAAATTTTACGTTCAGTAGTTTGCCATTGCTTTCTGAACGACCGGCTCCTATACCTTTTTTCGAAAAAAAACCAGCAGCGCTGTGTTTCGAATCCGGGTATACGGGCTCACAAACCGCGTTCGCAAGCCCTTAGTCACAGAGACCGGTAATATTATATAGAATATAACAAACAGAGAGAGCAAGAATACCTCATGATGAGAACACAGAAGAAGAAGAAGCATATGCAAATTTAACCATTAGAGAACTCCTGTTTGCGGACGACCAAGCACTAATAGCAAAATCAGAAGCTGAATTACAAGACCACGTGAATAGTCTAGACGAAATGTGTAGGGAACATAACATGAAAATTAGCACAAGTAAAACAGAGGTACTGACTATAACTAAAGAAGAACAAACAACAACAATTCACCTAAACGAACATCCCTTGAAACAAGTAAAGAGTTTCAAGTACCTAGGAAGTATAATATCATCAAATGGCAGATCAGAAGACGAGATCGAAAATAGCACTTTACAACACAATCTTCCTACCAACTCTAAGCTACCAATGCCAAACCTGGACAATGACAGAAAAAGAGAAAAGAAAAATCACAACAACAGAAATGAGATTCCTGAGAAGAATACTCAACGTATCAAGATCAGAAATGAAGAAATCAGGACTAAAATGGGGGTTAAAGCAACACTAGATTTTATTAGAAAGCAGCAAGTCAAATGGTTTGGCCATACAAGTAGGTTACCAGCCAACAGCATACCACATCGCCCGTGTGTTGCCGGGGCTCATATGGGGGAGCAAAGAATAGTAACACTGTTGCCTACCATGCATGTCGTAAGAGGCGACTAAGGAGGATATGGTTCCGTCGCCCTGCTATTGAGTGCGTGGCGCGACACTGTGAGCTGTGAGTTTCGCGTGGAATGTTTTTACATCTGTCCGCGGTTGTGTATAGCGTGAACTGCATGTTCGGAACAATGGCGGCCGACTGTTGCTGGATTGACTGGTTTGCCTTTTCGGCTCACGAGTGCATTTTTCAGGAGACTCCTGGGAATCGCTGCTGGAGCTACGGAGTCCGTGCTTTGTGTGGCGCTTTCGGCGGGTCGTCCTGTGGAAAGAGACCGAGCCATATGGGAGAAAACCCGGGTCAATGGGGTCCGTTCACAGTGGGTGCATGTGAACACGTGGTCATTTCCACCATCATGCACCATCTTACGTCTCACACGCTCGGTGTGTGACTTATCTGCAATAATTTTCTCCTTTGTCTTTATTCCATTTCTGATGTTTGCCCTCCATGCAACACGTTCAGCGGCGACTTGCTCCCAATGTGCATTATCAATGCCTGTATCAATCATGTCCCGCTTACACACATCTTTGTATCGTAGTAGAGGCCGACCCTGAGATCTCTTACCCATCTGTAATTCACCAAAAAAGATGTCCTTTGGTATTCTACAATCATCCATCCTCCTAACATGTCCTATCCATCTAAGTCTACGAAGACTGAGCATGGAATAAACCGTCACACAACCTGATCTTTCCAGTACTTCAGTATTTGTGATTTTTGTCTTGCCACTTAATACCAAGAATTCTTCGCAGACATCGCATATGAAAGATGTTTAAATTGTTCTCTTGGTGTGAGTAAGTTGTCCAGGTTTCACTGCCATAAAGAAGAGTACTAAGGACACAGGCTTGATAGACAAGGACTTTTGTTTTGGCAGTAAGCTTCCTGTTCTCCCACACTCTTTTTCTTAACCTGTTCATTGTTGTTGCTGCCTTACCAATCCGGATGTTGATTTCCTGATCTAGGGATAATTTGCTATTTACCACTGATCCTAGATATGTAAAATGGTCTACCATCTCTAGTTCGGCGTCGTCGATAAAGATTGATGGTATCCCATGTGCACCTTGTGACATAATCTGTGTCTTCTTTTTGCTAATTGTTAAACCAAATTCAGAACAAGCATTGAAGAATGCAGTGAGATAGTAGACATTGCAATTCTTCCTCAGAGTGGGTCGTAACTGCAGCATCATCTGCAAAAAGCAACTCTCTGATCAGTATCCTCCTAATTTTGGTCTTGGCCTTCAATCTCTGAGCATTGTAGAGGCCGCCATCTGAGCGGGAGTGAATGTATATACCACCATCCTGATCACGAAAGGCATATTTCAGTAGAAGTGAAAAGTATATTCCAAAGAGGGTAGGAGCTAGTACACAACCTTGCTTAACTCCACTCTTGATTTCAAACTCTTCAGAAGTTGCACCATCAAACTTGATTATACCCTTCATGCCTGTGTGGAATGATTCCACAATGGACAGAAGAGTTGGTGGGCAGCCAATCTTCTTTAGTGTCTTGAACAGACCCTCACGACTGACCGAATCAAATGCCTTTGTGAGGTCGATAAAGACAATAAACAGTGGTTGATTCTGTTCACGGCATTTTTCTTGCATTTGTCGCAATGAGAATATCATATCGATGGTAGACCGGTTCTGTCGAAAGCCACACTGTGATTCGGGGTAGACTTGATCTCCTAGGACTTGAAGTCTGTGCAGAACAATTCTGGCAAATACTTTCCCAACAATACACAGAAGTGAGATACCCCTATAGTTGTTGCAGTCGCTCCGATCGCCCTTGTTCTTGTAGTGTTATAATGCGTTAATCTTTGAAATCCTGTGGGACTTGTCCTTCTCGCCAGCATAGCTCTATTAGCTGGTGGATCTGTAGAGTGAGTGTGTCTTGCCCACTCCTGATAACCTCTATTGGAATCCCATCCTTACCTGGAGCCTTGCCAGATGCAAGTTCATTTATAGCACACTTAACTTCTGTTATGGTGGGAAGTGTGTCCAGGTGGTCAAGAGTTGGTAGAGCCTCTATGGCGTTGAGGGCATCATCCGCTAGTTTGGTCTCACTTGAGTAAAGCTCCAAATAGTGCTCTACCCATCTGCTGTTTCTTATCAGTGATGATTTCTCCAGTCAAGGTTTTCAATGGTGCACTTCTTTTGATCACTGGACCACAGGCTTTCTTTATTCCTTCATACATGCTTCTTATGTTTCCCTTATCACTTGCGATTTGAATGGACTCATATAACTTGATCCAATAATCATTTGCACACTGCCTGGCAGCATTTTGCACATCCTTCCTAGCTTGCCTTAGCTCACTCACGAGTGTTACGCGTTGGTCTTTCCTTGTTTCTTAAGAGAGCTATCTTCTTCTTATCAATCAAGGGCTGCAGTCTCGCTGTTCGCCACAAACCAGTCCTGCCTCTTATGATCCACAGTGCCGTAAACCCCTACGGCAGTTTTATAAAGAGTTTCCTTAAGTTGACCCCTTTTCATTTACTGTACAATTTTCTGGTGTATCCGTGAAAGCGTCTTCAAGGTGCTGTTGAAACTGAAAGCACTTTTCTGGATCGTGAGTGTTAATAATATTAATCTTGGGGCTAGATGTGTGTTTAGCTATGTAGATTCTCTTTGGTCTCAGTCTAACCCTTGCAACAACCAAAGAATGATCCGTATCACAGTCAGCACTGTGGTAGCTTCGAGTCAATGATATATGGTTCAGATGTTGTCTCCGTGTGATGATGAAGTCCAGCTGGTGCCAATGGCTGGATCTTGGATGTTTCCATGTGACCTTATGCATCTCTTTTGTTTTAAAAAGGAGTTTGTAATACATAGGTCATTACTGGTGCAATGCTCCAGCAGCCTTTGCCCATTTTCATTCATGCGACCGATGTATTTTCCAAGGCACACTGGCCATGAACTCGAGTCCTTGCCCACACGAGCATTGAAATTACCGAGCATATAAATGTAGTCAGATTTTGGAACTGCCTTGATCACTGAGTCTAACTCTTCATAGAACGAATCCTTCACATCATCAGAGGAATCGAGTGTCGGTGCATATGCAGTAATAATGGTGGCAAAACCACAAGAGGTTGCCAAGCGCAGGGATAATAGTCTGTCATTTCCTCCTCCTCTTCTTCTTCTCCTCCTTCTTCTTCTTGGTGTGTGAGGAAACGTGTGTGGGTGGGGGATCAGTGGGTGGGTGGCGGCATGTATGTTTGCCTGGTTCTGTGCGAGTGCATGGAGGTTTGGTGGGTGGGGGAATGCGTTGGTGGCTGCGGGATATGAGGGTGGATGGGGGATGTGTCTCACAAATTGCAATATGCACGGTTTATGTTTACAACTTTCATTTGATGTTTTTTTGTTTTCTCATGTGAATGTATCATGCGTAATATGCAGTGTTTATGCTTACAAAATCCATTTGACAATGTTTTTTTCCCCCTATGTTAATGTAACATGCACATTTGATGAATGAAAGATGAGTGATTGAAAGGGCCGAATGTAAGACGGACCTGTGTGCCAAATTTTGTACCCTTTTAAAATAAAGTTTGTTCGTTCGTTCGTTCCTGCTGGAATTTCAATCAAACCCAGTAGCGAATTCTTCACTGCAAAGCCCACACCGTGTTGCCTTTTTTCTGCCTGCCCTCTACCCTTCCAAAAAAAAGGTGTAATTGTTTTCCCTGAGTGACCCTTCCTCATCGAGGCGAGTCTCCTGCAGGCCAGCAATATCAATGTTAAGACGATTGAGTTCGACATCAATCACAGCCATTTTTCTCACATCGTCAATATTGGTCAAGTCAGTGGAAAATTCTGGACACATGGTTCTCACGTTCCAGGTTGCAAGACCGTAGCTTGAGGTTTCGATTTTTATTTTTACCTGGTGCATTGGTTTTACAGCCTGCGATTCAGATTCATTCAGTATCATAACTTCCCATATTTATACTGTCTAGTGTGTAGTCTATTTGCTACTTCTTACCTCTACGTCTATGAGTGCTTATCAATACCTTCAAATGTATTCCTCATGCGTTACGCTGACTCAAGGACTATCCAATAATTTATATTTGTAAATTACGTAGTACACAACCGGCGTTGTTGAGATGTTTAACTGGCTTAATGTTACTCTGATGACGACAGCGTTTATGCTGCAGAAGAAGAAGAAAAATAAGGAGGAGGAGGAGGAGGAGAGGAGAAAAGGGAGGAGGAGGAGAAGGAGGATGAGAAGGAGAATAAGAAAACTTTAATGAATGAGGTTCTATAAGTACAACGACAACATAAAATATAAATTCTTTTATTGTACAAATGTTTATTTTCATTTTTTTTTAAACTTAAAACATGCTTCCATATCTTTTTTTCATTCTCATACTTAGTAGATTTATTTGTAAACACACTATCTCACCAAAACTACAAGCTATGCTCTTCCAACTGAGGTATCGATGGATTGACAGAGGTAGAAAAGAGTAGAGGATTCTTTTATATTCCATGAGGCATGTTTGGTGTATGATGACAGCCTCATGTTTGTAGGGATCAATCAGCGTTCGATGGGTGATGAAGTCAAAACCGTAAGAAACCGTCTAAGTACTAAGTTAGAAAAGGTATCAAGCTTCTTAAGGATGGGAAATCTGCTGGTTCAGACAGTAACCCAATAGAAGCTTTCAAAACCAATATGAACACTTAACTGAGGTGTTATACAAATTGTTAGCTGAGTCTTGGAGGGCAAAGAAATACTAGCACACTGGAGAGAAGAATAGCAGGTGAATATCTGATGTCTTGTTTTGTGACATGTGAAAATTGTGCAGCCATTTTGATATATTAATTCTAGGGTCTATTGACATTATACAGGTACATTGATCGTCTTGTTTCCATGTTGTCTCGATTGTCTTCATTCTGTGGTATACGGACATTGTGGAGTTAGTTCATCCTCTTGATTCTGTTACATGTGGACTAAGACAAATTATACTGCCACAGATCTCACTAGGGTGTCTTGAAAGCGTCGGTTGAACCGGTCCCTGTTGACTGCTAGGACGTACTCAGATGGGTATGGCTGCGACGGGTAGGACAGGTCGTCCAGTTTTTGCATCTGAAACAGAGTACGATAATTTTACTTGTAGTACGAAGAATTAACACCTGCAATTTGGCTGTTCTTTCCAAACAACTGTGCTGTTTAAAATTATCAAAATATTTCTTTTCACAGGGACATGATGCTATTTGTGAGTCAGTATTCTTCGCTGTTCAGATCTGGTAGAAAGTCAGTATATTTCTTCATCTTGGTCCATGGCATTCTTAGAATGTTTCTGTCACATACAAGTTCAAAAGTCCGTATTTTCTTCTTTCATCATTCACTGCCTTGCCAACTGGTGTGGGTGATCATGTCTCTCCACAAATTACGATCTCCGACGTCATGGACCAATTCTCTTCCATGCCATGACACAAGATTGTCAAGAATTTTCTCAGGCTGTCTTTCTCTATCTCTCTTTCCACAAATCTTTCCGGTTGTCACAAATTGTTCCAGTTTTTGTCTTCTCATAACATGGAAAAAAAAACCAGTGACTGCCTCTTTCTGATGTTTGTGGTAAGTTGTCTTTGCGACTCAGCTTCCCTTAAAATGTCTTGGTATTCTTCTTTACCGATTGCGAAATGATCCAGGACACATATCCATATTTTGCCACAGGAAAGAAGCATGTTCTTTAAAATGTTACTTTAATTTATTTTCTGGCGCGGAACTATAAGTTCTTAATACTGATTAATCTCTGCAGTGTTATGCCCAGTTCTTTAGAACAGTTCCCATAGTTGATTATGGAGTCTAAATATGAACAGTGTGAGGTATTTTCAATTTGTCATTGTTGATTGCGTTGACTGATTGGCATGTAGTTTAGGATGGCACAAGTTACACGCGATTAAGGAGAGCCTGCAAACCACAAATATGATATAAAGAACAAAGCACATAAACACATTCAAAAGTATTGATTGGCGCTGCTAGAAGTAGAAGTAGACATTAAAAGTCAAACCGGACAGCATAAAAATTGAACAGCATAGTTACCATACCGGGATTTGAACCAGTCGCCTTAATTGACGGTATGACTGTATGGTAACTATAGCTTTACATTTTTATGTCGTCTAGTACTTCTAGTCCAGTCTCCATGGCCAAAGGCTTGCGAACGCGGTTCATGAGCCGGGTACCAGGCATTCGAAACTCAGCTGCGACCGATTTGTGCAGCAGACTGTGTTGCGTTGTGTTATAACGTGCTGGTATGGGAGCCGGTCGTTCAGAAAGCAATGGCAAACTACTGAACGTAACACTTGCCTAGTACATCAACAGCAGCTGAAAAATTCTGGTGTTGACTGACATGTCCCGTAAGGGATACGCGACAAAATTTATTTATTTATTTGTACTTCTTTTAGTCTCTACTTCTGCTTTCTACTTCACTGAACGTTAATGAATATCTGTTGATTTGTTTATATGCTGTTTAAATGACCTCAATAGTTCCCCAATAATTGATATTATGAACAAAGATAAACTCATAGTTCATCTGTTGCCCTTTAACCTCAATAGAACATAGGCCCCTGGAAAAGTTATTGACCCCAAAATACTAGTAAACAGTTCTTTAAAAGTCGAAGCTCCGACAAGCGTAGTTAGAGCATTGCTTTGCTGATCCGGCAGCTTCTGCAGCTTGTCTTGTTCCAGACATATTGGTGTTTCTTTTCCCCTGGAGTAAACTAGACAGGTCGAGAGAGGGATCACTCTGTATGGGCAACACACGGTCTCTAAATTCAGCCCAGGCTTTGTGTTATGGAGAGGTAACTGCAGTTTACAGGTGCCAGTCAAGAGTCAGCATATAAATGCGGTGGCTCAGTGCCCACCCACACGGTGTACATGTGTTCAAATCTTCATCGAGTCAGGATGTTCTCCTGAAGAAATGGTTCCTCCTGTCAACTTAGGCTAAGACGAGAGCCAATAAATTTCACAGGAGGTAAAAGTGACCGGCGATATACTGACAATGTCACCCATGGAGTGAACAAAGCTAGCACCATATACACGATGTGAGCACCGTTAGCGCAGTGGGATTCGAACACAGGACCTTTTGGACCGCCAGGCAATCATGATAGCCATTGCACTAAACAAAAAATAAGTTGCACATCCTTTACAGGACGTAGCAGTCAACCCCAGCATTTTTGGCTGTTTGTGATTCCCGGACAAGTTACATTCAGTAGTTTGCCATTGCTTTCTGAACGACCGGCACCCATACCATTTTATAAAAAACAAACGTAAGGCAGTCTGCTGCCAAATCGCCCGCAGTTGTGTTTCGAATGAGGTAAGCGTGATTTCGAACTACATCCGTAACACCTTCGCCACGGAGCCGATAGCCAATTTACTACATGCTATTTAAAAGAATATATAAATGTGTATTCAATCATCTAATCACATGTCTACCTACCGACATACATACATGCACAACTATCTACTTAATTGACGTGACAACCTGCCTCCTCTAATTTGCTGTCTGAATAACTGTCCAATTGTCTGTCTTGCCTGTTCGAATATCTAATTTTCTGTCTGTCTAAATATCTACATGTCTTGCTTTTTACCTGTCTTTCTATTTAACTGATTCTGGCTATTTTTCCGTCTGTCTATTTCGTTGTCTGTCTAGCTGCCTACCAGTCTTTCTGTCTGTTCATCCGCCCAGCAGTAAATAGTAAACACAATGCTGGTCTACCTCTTCTTGTGTTAGTGCCCAGCCTGCAGCGGCCCCGAGATTGTCGTCCAGCTGCTGCACGGTTCGAGCCCCAACCAGGACTGATGACACGACATCTCGCTGCAGGAGCCAGCGGATGGCGACTTGGGCCACGGTTCGACCTGCAGGGTGTTGTGCATAGCTGATTTGTTATTTGTTCAATAAAACATATAGTTGTTATAGTCGTACTTCTAATACACATCCTGATAGAAAAATCATCGTCATCTTCTTGGTTTTGGTCTTCTTGTTCTTGTTCTCGTTCTTCCTCTTCCCGCTCTTCCACATTCTGTTCTTTCTTCCATTTCCCCCCTCCTACTCCTCCTCCCTTTCTTCTTCTTTTTCCTGCTCTTCCAAATTCTGTTTTTTCTTTCATCTCCCTATCCTCCTCCTCTTCTTCTTCTGCTGCTTCTTCCTCCTACTCCTCATCTTCTTCCTGTTCTTGTTACTATCAACGCATGATGAACTTAACCATGTTTCAAAGTCACTCTTTAATTTCAAATACCTTGGAGATTAGTGTTGATTCAGAGGGTCAATACCAAAATCATCAAGTGCCCCGACAACTGGCGTGGGTGATCATGTTTCTCCATATTTGTCAATCTCTAGCAACATGTATCAGTTCTTGCGCTAATCCCTTCAGTGCCATAACAAAACAAAGTTAAGAATCTTCTCTCGCTGTATTCCTCTATCTCCCTTCCCACTAGCAATTCCAGTTATCACATCAAATTCAACTTTCAGAGGTTAGCATGGCCTCATGGATAAGAATGCATGTTCTTAAACAACCGGTGTGCTGATATGTAAGTAGGGAATTCATCCCATACACCGGAAAGTTGGACTAAAATGCTGACCTCTTATGACTTGAGGACGTAAATGACAAGTGACACTAAAGTCTGAGGGGATTCACCTGATGGCGAGGGACACTGGTAATAGGGAAAGCTAATCCACCCGCACAATTCAGTCCAGTGCTACTAGAAGCAGTGTGTATGGACTACACTTGAGTTCAAAGGGAGTGAGTCTCACACAAATAATTCAACTTTTTGATTATCGTGATAACTTGTATTTATGTCTTAGCCCAGTGTTTCCCAACCTTTTTTGTACCATGCCCCACTTAAGCCTTTCTAAAATTCATATTGCCCCCCCCCCCCTCGCCCCATGCGCCCCCCCCCCCCCTCAACATATACATTATTTTTAATATTCAAAAATTGAAATGTTCACTAAAGAAACTTGAATGATAGGTTTTAGGAAGAAATCACTAGGTAATTATTGAGCAAACACAGTAAGTAAATTTTCAAAACATATAATGGAGAACTGAAATTCAAGTACAAAATAATTTTAATGAAAGATTTTTCTATATTATTTTAATTATTAGTAATTATTTATTATTTAAATTTAGTGAGATCCTTGCGCTTGATGCTTTCTGCAAAGAGATCTTATGTCAGGTTCCAATTTAGTTAACTTCAGTCTCAAGTCTCCCTGTTTTGTTATATTCAGCCGATTTCTTCCATTTTCGAATTGCCCCCCTCAACAGTCAAATTGCCCCCCTGTGGGGCGTGGGCCCCACGTTGGGAAACACTGTCTTAGCCACTTTCAAAACATTGATTCGAATTGTTGTAATTTGACCCAGCCTAACGTGGATACCAGATAATGCCATACGGAAATAAAGGCGGCAGGTCATCATACTAACCCCGTCACCAGTCGAGCACCGATTTGTCTATAAACATATGGGTCTAATACCACATAAGGAAATAAAGGCAGCAGGTCATCATGCTAACCACATCACCAGTCAAGCACCGATCTGTCTATAAACATGTGGGTCTAATACCACATAAGGAAATAAAGGCGGCAGGTCATCATGCCAATCACATCACCAGTCGAGCACCGATCTGTCTATAAACATGTGGGTCTAATACCACATAAGGAAATAAAGGCGGCAGGTCATCATGCCAACCACATCACCAGTCGAGCACCGATTTGTCTATAAACATGTGGGTCTAATACCACATAAGGAAATAAAGGCAGCAGGTCATCATGCCAACCACATCACCAGTCGAGCACCGATCGGTCTATAAACATATGGGTCTAATACCACATGCCCAGTACTACAGGGTGTATTTTTAATGACTGTGCAGTGTTTTAAAATATTGCCAGTTCAAGTTTTGTATTCACCCTCTGTAAAGTTCATGCAACATAATATTTTTTTTAAAGTTACATATTCTTTACAGGACATTGCAGTCAACACCAGCATTTTACTGCCGTTGTTGATGTCTTTGCAAGTTTTACGTTTAGTAGTTTCCCATTATGTTCTGAACGACCGGCTCCCATTCCAACACGTTAAAACCAGCGAGACATCATCTGCTGCCAAATCGGTCACCGCTATATTTCGAACGCAGGTAAGCGGCATTATGAATTTTGTGCAAAACGCTATCGCCATGGACCCGGAAACATAATAGGTAAATACAAAACTTGGACCAGTAATATTTTCAAACACTGCAAAGTCATTAAAAATACACCCTGTATTTTACATACTCTTTCAAAACATGTAAATTACACGGGTGTCTTCGTGGCTGAGAGGTTAAGTCGCCTGCCTCGCGCTCTGCAGGTTGTGGGTTCGATTCCCGACTCTGTCATTCGTTTAAAGAGTGCAGTTTTCTAGGAGACTCCTGGGGGGTCATCACTGGAGCTATGGAGTTCGTGCTTTGTGCAGTTCTTTAGGCAAGCCGCCCTGCGGAAAGAGACCGAGTCATGTAGGATAGAACCCAGTGCAATGAAGTTGACGCTCTCGCCTTTAAATCGCCCTATGTAGATTACCCCATTTCCGTGGCGAAGGAGTTACGGACGCAATTTGTAATCCAGCATACTGCATTTGAAACACAGCTGCGTTGGTTTTTTATGAAATGATATGGGTGTCGGTCGTTCAGAAAGTAATGGCAAATTACTGAACGTAAACTTGCCTAAGAATCACGAACAGCCAAAAAATGCTAAGGTTGACTGCTACGTCAGTAAAGAATATGCAACTGCGTAGATGACTCCTTTTGGCTGTTGAAAGGAATGGTCAGCATTCAATAGAACGATATCTCGAGGTCTATGTGATTGGTTTTCTTTTTACTTCTTTACCCGTTACCAAAGTATATCGTCCAGTGAAACGTGATGTGATGATCGAAATGTTCAGAGAAACAAACATTAGGATCATGATGTAATAATCAAAATGTTCAGAGAAACAAACATGATGTCATGATCAAAATGTTCAGAGAAACAAACATTCGCAACATGATGTCATGATCAAAATGTTCAGAGAAACAAACATTAGGAACATGATGTGATGATCGAAATGTTCAGAGAAACAAACAAACAGGAACATGATGTAATAATCAAAATGTTCAGAGAAACAAACATTTACAACATGATGACATGATCAAAATGTTCAGAGAAACAAACATTAGGAACATGTTGTGATGATCGAAATGTTCAGAGAAATAAACATTTAGAACATGACATAATTATCAAAATATTCAGAGAAACAAACATTATGAACATTATGTAATAAAGAGAATGTTCATAGAAACAAACATTAGGAACATGATGTGATAATGAAAATGTTCAGAGAAACAAACATTACGAACATGATATAATTATGAAAATGTTCATAGAAACAGTCATTAGAAACATGGTGTAATGATGAAAATGTTCAGAGAAACAAACATTAGGAACATAATGCCATGATGAAAATGTTCAGAGAAACAAACATTAGGAACATGATGTAAAAATAAAAATGTTCAGAGAAACAAACATTGGGAACATGATGTCATGATCAAAATGTTTAGCGAAACAACACTTAAGAACATGTAGTAATTATGAAAATGTTCAGAGAAACAAACATTAGGGACATGAAGTAATAATCAAATTGTTCAGAGAAACAAACATTAGGAACATGGTGTAATAATTACAATTTTCAGAGAAACAAACATAAGGAACATGCTGTCGTGATCAAAATGTTCAGAGAAACAAACATTACCATGCTTTTTGGCAATCTCCTCGGTGGCCTCAATGACGTCAAATGTTTTGTCTTCGAGACTCTTCCAGTTTGGTATAGCCTCCATCGCTCTGTTTTCATTGTTGGCCACCCAGCCTAACCTTCCTTCTGTGGGCTTGACTCCCCGCTTGACTTTCCCGGTCAGCAGACCTCTGTGGAGTATTGACAAAGCTCTTACACGGCATGATATAACGAAACTACAGTATGACAGTGGACGGTACTAACTGCTTTCTGTTAGTAGGGAATGTTGGGCGGCGCTCATCAAACCCAACCCCCCACATTGTGCCAACGCTTACGGGTGAAGCAGCGCAATTGGGAGGGTACAAACCCTATTCTAGTGCGAGTAAATGCAACCTAAAGACTGAATGTCATGGCAAGGCATACAAAGCCCTAAGCCTTGGTCAGCAACTGATCTAGGATGGAAGCTCCGACAGTCGGGCAGTTTGAGTATTGCTTTGCTGATCCGGCAGCTTCTGCAGCTTGTTTTGTTCCAGACGTATTGGTGTTACTTTTCCTCTGGAGCAAACTAGGCAGGCCGAGAGAAGAATCATGCTGCATGGGCAACACATGGTCTCTAAATTCAGCCCAGGCTTTGTGTTATGGAGAGGTATAACTCTATATTACAAACTATCATCTGTCAAGACGGCAAAGTGCCAATCATTTTTCTATGTATCTCGTCATGTGCACAATGCAGAGTTATATATCATATGAAGTGAATAAATGAATAAATCTGTGACTGAAATACTAAATATATACATCACTGATATTGCTAATGTACGTCACTGATATTGCTACAATGTGGAGTATGTTATTCCAAAAGTAATGTAAGCTTTAAAAGGGAGTCCTTGTGTTTGCATAGCAGCGGCTAGAATCGCCTAACTGATGTTTCGATATGTTTCAGCAATTTATTAGTGTTCATCTAATTTCTAATACAATAAAAATGCGTTAAAAGTCACTCAAAAGCGACTTTTAAAAGTCACTTAAAAATGTTAACTCTATGATTGCTAAAAAGCAAATGTTTTAAGACTGACTTCGATGCATTTTGACAAGTAGACTGCACAGTGATTCCTGAAGATTGATCCACTCTCTTTTCACACCCACGTTGGTATATGATGGGTTACTCGATATACTAACTGTCTGTCCATTCTACCTATTTACTTTCCATGTTAATATTGGAATTGACAAATGTAGTTTGACCCTATGTAAGGAGCCAATGGTTCTTTCATGGATAGGTTACAAATCGAAGTTGTTTGACTACTAAAATATCTGACTTACACAGTGACCTCTCGCATTGCGTGCTTCGTATATTTGAAAGTAATGCACACACAAATTTTCATGCTTATTTCCTAAACTGAAGACTTTGTTCTAATGTTTCTGGGAATGCGAGTAACAAAAATTCAGAATTAATCATGTTTGGCCGGCCCCGTGGCGAAGAAGTTACGGACGCAGTTCGTGATCCCGCATACCCACATTCGAAACACAACTGGGCGCGATTTGGCAGCAGGCCGCGTTGCGTTGGATTTTTATGAAATAGTGTGGGTGCCGGTTGTTCAGAAAGCAATTGCAAATTAATGAACGTACATTTGCCAAGAGATAACAACAGCAAACATGCTGGTGCTAACTGCAACGTCCTGTAATAGGATATGCAACTAATATAACACTTACCCTTTAAGAGGGCTCCATGGCAGCACACCAATACCTTCAGCCTTGCAGACTTGGAAAGCCTCAAACTCAGAGTCCCTGCTCAACAGGCTGTACTGTTGCTAAAAGAACATAAGGCAGGATTCATTGTTAAACCTAAACTTGCAGTAAGTGTATTCGTGTTGGTAACCCTTATATTGGTTTTTCAACTTTATATTCAAAGTTAGCTATTAAGTGTTTTTTTTTTTAATTGTACATAAAGTTCCTCATCCAACATGTAGTTTAATTATATACAAGACAGCAGCAAGTTTAGTTTAGTTTTTAGTTTTAGTCGTTGGATCAACATCACGGCACACGGTTTAACCCATAAGTGCTCCGTTTTCCTCCTAACTCAAACCTGAGTCTGGAGAAACTCAGCTCAATGCACAAACTCCGTTGCATCGGCGAGGATCCTGAAATACTTTAGGTAGTTTTTTAACTCGAAATTTTGCCAGGACAGCGCCGTTAGGCTACTCTTTTTCGATTTCCAAATGTCAAGGGAATTTTTACGTGCGCAACAATACACACGGGCGTCCGATCTCACTACCCAGAGACCAGGGGAAATTTTATTACTGGAAGTCCAGGTGGATTCTTTAAATAAAGCCCGGTCCTCACCGGGGCCTAAACCCAGGACCTCAAGCACTTGAGGTGGACACCATACCTCGAGACCACTCAGCCTCCCAGGCAGCAGCAATCGTAGTAGTTGTAGTAGTAGTAGTAGTAGTAGTAGCAGCAGTAGAAGTAGTAGTTGTTGCTGTTGTCGTTGATGGAGGAGGAGGAGTAGGAGTTGTAGTAGTCATAGTAGCGGTGGTGCTGGTGGTTTTGGTGGTGGTGGTATGGTGGTAGTAGTAGTAGTAGTAGTAGTAGTAGTAGTAGTAGTAGTAGTAGTAGTAGTAGTAGTAGTAACAGTAGAGGCAGAAGTAGTAGCAACATTAGCAGCAGTAGTTGTAATAGGCCGGTCTCCCTGACCAAGGCATTAATGACGTTGCTCGTAATCCCGTATATCCACTTATGAAAGACAGCTGCGTGACATTCGGCAGCGGATCAAGCCGCGCTGGTAACTTACGGGGTATGTGAGCCGGTCGTTCAGAAATTAATGGCAAACTACTGAACATAAAACTTGCCTAGTACATCAGCAGCAACTGAAAAATGCTGGTGCTGACTGCAACATCCTGTAAGGGATATGCAACATAAAAAAGATGTAGTAGCAGTAGTTATAATAGCAGTAGTAGTAGTAGTAGTAGTAGTAGTAGTAGTAGTAGTAGTAGTAGTAGTAGTAGTAGTAGTAGTAGTAGTAGTAGTAGTAGTAGTAGTAGTAGTAGCAGCAGTAGTAGTAGTAGTAATAGTAGTAGTAGTAGTAATAGTAGTAGTAATTGTAGTAATAGTAGTAGTAGCAGCAGTAGTAGTAGTAGTAGTAGTAGCAGCAGCAGCAGCAGCAGCAGCAGCAGCAGCAGCAGCAGCAGCAGCAGCAGCAGCAGCAGCAGCAGCAGTAGTAGTAGTAGCAGTAGCAGTGGTAGTAGAAGTAGTAGCAGTAGCAGCAGCAACAGAATAAGAAGAATGAGAAGAAGAATGTGAAGAAGAAGAAGAAGAAGAAGAAGAAGAAGAAGAAGAAGAAGAAGAAGAAGAAGAAGAAGAAGAAGAAGAAGAAGAAGAAGAAGAAGAAGAAGAAGAAGAAAACGACGATGACGAGGAGGAGAAGGAGGAGGTGGAGGAAGAGGAGGAGGAGGATGAACAGAAATAACAATAAGCGAAATTTAAAGAAGAAATGAAGGTAATAATGACAACAACGAAATAACATTTAAAAGACAATTCATCAACATGAAAGAACAAAACAAACCTGAAGACTGATGACTGAATTAAGTCCCAGTTTTTCAGAAGTTGCAATGATTTTCTGCATCTGCCATCCAAGGACATTGCTGACACCAATGTATCGGATTTTACCCACTCGCACCAGATCATCCAGAGTTCGGAGTGTCTCTTCCAATGGGACACCACTGTCCCACAGATGGCTCTGTGAACGTAGGGTACAGTGATTGTAAGTGGGTTTTTGTGTGTTAGCTGATTCAGTGCTTAAAAAAAAAAGGTTTGGACCAGACATTGTACACAATCACATGAACAAGTATTATAACGTAAATTTCCATTCATTGAGCACTGAATTTGCAGAATTGTTTTTTAATGTTGCATATCCCTCACAGGACGTTGCAGTCAACACCAGCATTTTTTCAGCTGCTGTTGATGTAAGTTTTACGTTCAGTAGTTTGCCATTGCTTACGAACAATGTCGTCAACTCCTTGGCCAGGGAGACTGGCCATCATGACCCTAGTATGGCGCTATATCGCTCTTCCATCCAAATGGGAGAGTTGAATTAGTTAATGTAAGAGAGAGAGAGAGAGAGAGAGAGAGAGAGAGAGAGAGAGAGAGAGAGAGAGAGAGAGAGAGAGAGAGAGAGAGAGAGAGAGAGAGAGAGAGAGAGAGAGAGAGAGAGAGAGAGAGAGAGAGAGAGAGAGAGAGAGAGAGTGCTGAAATGCTATATAGAACCTGTATTGCTGTATGGCAGGGAATCGAGGAAGGTAAATGGACAAATTAGGAAGAACTTCAAAGGAACAGAGATGTAGTTCCTGAAACGAATGTAGCGAAATCCTTGTACTGTCAGAGTAACTAACAATGGTTGCCTGAAACCAGAAAATTATGTACACCATTCGGAAAGAGACGAACAGTTTTCTTTGGTCATGTGATGAGAAGTAGGCATTTGGGAACATCGTGACAACTGGAAAAAGCAATGAAAAAAGAGGCAGAGACAGACCAAGAGAAATGATGCTGGATGGACTGTGATGGTGGTTGGAGGAATATCATCAGCAGAGTTAATCCAGATCACCAAAGACCGAGATCTGTGGAGAGACATGACCGCCTATGCCAGCTGTGTCATAATCTCCCCTGTAGTTGTGCCGCGGCGTCGTTACGGGCGCCAGGCGAATACCATTTACCTGTCCACAGGTTCGCCCGTGAGCTGGACTAACCAGACAGCGGTCAAGCCAGTACAGGCGTGACGCATGCAATTCACGAAGGGACACCATCCCGACTGGCAAGCGCTCATAGCGAGAAACGCCAGACAGGTTTGGGTCGCCGGACAGTATGGACGGGTCTGAGAGAAGCTCGTATGACTGATGTGTCTGAATGGCGATTGATAGTAACTCTTGTGAGAGGATAGGAGACTGTGCGGCTGTGGTATAGGTCTGTGAGTGTATCCATTGTATTGATTCATTGACTAATTGTATTGTGGCATCGACATTGTAATGGCGAGATGCCGAATCTGATTGTGTTGCGTGAGAAGTGTAAATAAAGTGTTTAACTTAGTGTTGCTGTGTGTCACGTCAAGTTATTCCGTGACTGTGTTTGTCTCACATGTGTTAGGTCACACGAGCCTTATTCATTGTTAAATGTAAGAACCTGACAAGCTGGCAAGGCACGTGATAATAAAAATGAAGTTATACAGACATTTGTGAAAATAAATTAAGGATGGAATATCCCTGAAGGATAAGGAGATGGTGGATTATATGCATTTCTGTCTTAGATAATAGCACAAAACAAGGAATGCCGCTGTGCACATTGCACTTTTAAAAACCTGTCGGTAGCTGACAATCAAAAAGTGTTGCCTTCTGGATGGAATAGCGGCTTCGAATCCTCGGTCCCCGGGAAGGTTAACCCGGTCAACAAATGCCCGCAGAAGTCGGATGTGTCAGCCTAACGGCGCAAGAACGCAGCTCTGCTGTAAACAGGCACAACGCAATCACGTCCGAAAAAAAAACTCCGGATGAACGAAGAAGAAGAATAATCCTCGGTAAGGTGATGAGAAAGAAAACTGCAACCTGCACAGTTCGCGATGACTGCATTAGCTAGGTGGCCTAAATTCCTCAGGTTCAAGACCCAACAGTCCTATGCCGCAAGTTACTATAGGCAGTAGTGACAGTCTTTTGCAATGAGCAAACAAGCTGAAAAACATCTGATGGCTGTGGAAATTTGGTTTCTGAGGAAAATGCAAAAAACACCATGGACAGACAGAAAAACCAATGACCAAGTCCTACAAGAAATAAATGAAAATCGTAAATAGATTAGAGAAATTAGACGTAGACAGTCAAATTTGTTGGTCACGTTATGAGAATTAATAAATTGGAGAAGGTGACAACTTGCAAGATCTAGGGGGGAGAGAACACGGGTAAGGCAGAAAGTAAATACCTGAATGGCTTGTCCACGTCGTATGGTCGAGACAGGAACACTGAGCTGATCCACAACTCTGGGTTCATTGAGTGAGATGGTGAAACATGACCGCCCACGCTTATCGGCATGGCACATGACGATGATGATGCATAAATAACCCTGGCAAGTTTATTTTTCCAACCAGTGCGGCTCTGGGGTCGGTTCAACTTCATAACATGGGTACCAGATGCTTTTCTGATTTATCCGGGAATTGCCTTGGAAGAAAAGGCAACGAGAAAGGGAAGTAACCACACTGCCTGATATGATGTGGACTAGAATATGCGGTGGCTTAATATTTCCCACCTCAACGACACTATCTGATGTGGAACTACAGGGTGTATTTTTAATGACTGTGGGGTTTTTGAAAACATTGCTGTTCCAAGTTTTGTATTTACCTTTTATGTTACATGAACTCCACAGAGGGTTAATACAAAACTTGGAACGCAATATCTTCAAAATCCCCAGTCATTAAAAATACACCACATACTTCAATCCTGTAGGGCTGAATGGCTTATAGCTGTTAATTATAATAATCATGTGAAAACATGTATAGTTGTAGCGAGTGCATTGGTGTGATGGTTAGAATGTTACACTGACAATGGCATGAGTGCTGTCGGAGGCAGGTGTGATGCCAGCACTCCACGTCTGATACGCGAGGAAAACCTGGTCACCTATTCCTCGAAACACTCACACCTAATAATAATGTGATTTCTCTAGCACTTACACGTTTGCTTCCCATCGGTACTACAGGATTCGTGCACTGTTGTGAGATTCTCCTTGTGTGATCTATGGAAGAAAATTTGCACTTATGGAGCTATCCGTGTTCAGCTACAGTAATCCTTTGTGGAAGCTGTGGCTGAGAGGTTAGGTTCCGCCCCAGGCTCAAAATGTTATATTTCAGCAAAGGGCCGGGGATTTTTCCAAGTACCTTAGTATCTAATGATATCACGCGTTCCCTAGTCTATCGGGTAATGAGATTGGATACCTAAACTTTACGGATAAGGGCTAAATAAGGAGGTCCAGTGTGCAAAATGTCTACGTTAACAATCAAACGGAATTTGGAAATCGCAAAGAGAAAACTTTAGGGCCGCTGGTCTGGCATAATTGGTACGAGTAGAATAGATAACCTACTCATGGGTAGATGTAGTCCATTATCTTGGATGAAATCTGTCTACATGAAGCAAACATTACGCAAATGACTCCTGAGCTTGAGCCCACTGACAGCTGAGGTGCATAACTAGGTAAGACAGCACTGACCCAGAAAGAAGACCAAAGAAGAGACAGACAATCCACAAACTTACCTGGAAAAGAACAATGTAGTCGGTACGTACCCAGAAAAAAAAAAGAAGAGAAAATCAATCCACAAACCTGGAAAAGATCAATAAAGGCAATACACACCCAGAAAGAAAGACAAAGAAGAGAAAGACAATTTACAAACTTGGAAAAGATTAATGTAGTGCGTACCGCACCCAGAAATAAGAACACAGAA
This sequence comes from Cepaea hortensis, assembly GCA_963921405.1. Taxonomy (NCBI): domain Eukaryota; kingdom Metazoa; phylum Mollusca; class Gastropoda; order Stylommatophora; family Helicidae; genus Cepaea; species Cepaea hortensis. The sequence goes on from OY992876.1 coordinate 392,577,613, forward strand.
GAGAAAGACAATCTACAAACCTACCTGGAAGAGATCAATGTAGTCGGTGTGCACCCAGAAATAAGAACACAGAAGAGAAAGACAATCTACAAACTTGGAAAAGATTAATGTAGTGCGTACCGCACCCAGAAATAAGAACACAGAAGAGAAAGACAATCTACAAACCTACCTGGAAAAGATCAATGTAGTTGGTACGCACCTAGAAAAGATTGATTGATTGATTGATTTAGGAACCGACATCACAGCACCTAGAAAAGAAGAGCAAGGCAATCCACAACATGGAACAGATCAATGTAATCGGTACGCACCCAGAAATAAGAACAAAGAAGAGAAAGGCAATCCACAAACCTGGAAAAGATTAATGTAGTGCATACTGCACATAGAAAGAAGAACAAAGAAGATAAAGAAAATCCACAAACTCACCTGGAACAGATCAATGTAGTCAGTACGCAACCGCTGCAGGCTGCCGTCAACACTGGCGGTAATATGGCGGCGACTGAGGCCCACGTTGTTGGCATTCTGTTCCAGGCCCATTTCTGCACGACATTTTGTGCCAATGACAAACTTGTCTCGCGGCTGTCTGTGGGCGTAAATAAGATAAGTCTTTCTATACCTAGACACGTGTTATACTTTTCATAAGGGGAGCGAAAATAAGACATGAAGCATGATGATGATGGTGGTAGTAGTGATAGTGGTGATGGTAGTGGTGGTGGTGGTAGTGGTGGTGGTAGTGGTGGTGGTGGTAGTGGTGGTGGTGATGGTAGTGGCGGTGGTGGTGGTGATGGTGGTGGTAGTAGTAGTAGTGGTTGTGGCAGTGATGTGGTAGTGGTGGTGGTGATGGTGTTAGTGGTGGTGGTGATGGTAAAGAATGTCCAACTAGGTTCGGGGAGCGAAAATAAATCATGACATATTATGATGACAATATTGATATTGATGATGCTGAACTTGATAATGATGAAGATGTTGATAGTAATAGTAGTGATAGTAGTCATGGTTCTAGTAGTGGTGGTGATGTTGGTAGTGGTGGAGTCGAAGTAATGAAGGCACTGACTATGAGCGTTGTAGTTCCATGATGATGATGATCACAGTCGTTATTGTGGTGACGGTAGTCGTGGCATTGATGATAATTATGTTGATGATTATGATGATTATGATGATAATGGTATTGATGGTGATGGTAATTTTTATTATAATTATGATTGATGTCCTAGGGCTTAATGTCTTTCTCCATAATCCCGTATATTATCGCGTGTAACGTAACCTGCGCGAGAATCGGTAGCGGTTTCTCTGCGTTGGTAACTTATGGGGTATGTGAGCCGGTAGTTCAGAAAGCAATGGCAAACTACTGAGCGTAATCTTGCCAATAGTCTGTTTACTTTTGTCTGAGCATATAATCTTATCATTATGTCCACCCAACAAAAAAAATTTTGTTCTGGAGATTGTACAGCAGATTTCAAAGTTTGTTTATATGCGGTATTTAATTTATGGGCCAGAGATGAAGTGCATATTATTAAATGTATTACACCTTCACACGGAAGCATCAGCGTTGAATAGTTAATTTTCTCGTGGGACACGGGATTGGCCTTATTGGCCTCGCGTAATGGAACGGGGAGTGTTCAGAGGTGTTGTCAATAATATGGGTGCTTTCATGAATCCTGATTATTATTTTTTTAAATCTTACCATTTATTGCTAACATCTGAATGTGTGAATATTGTTGAGTGGGATTGAATGTGAAATTTTGTACACTTCAAAGCATCACTATAAAGTTGTACACATATTTGTTATCAAGAAGCTGATCGCAGGAAACTGTTTCATATACTATTTCAAATACCGAGAAAAGAACAGTGCATGCATTGGGTTTGAGGAAACAGTCATTTCGTCGATTGGTGCTAGAATCTGGAATGAATCCACCATGCAATAAGCAAACGGTTGGTAGAAAGGCAAGTGTAGACAGCTTTGACAAGGATGTCATAAGGCGAGCTATTATTAAAATGCTGGATACCAAAGAAACAGTGACTGTAAGAAAACGTAGGGTTTGGTTGAGAAAGAACAATGACATAGAGCTATCCAAGACAACTTTGTAGAAAATTATAAGGACATTAGGTTTCATGTTTAGAAAGTACAATTTAGGTAGAAATATCATTTGCGAGCAACCGCATTTAGGAGCCATGAGAAGCAAATACCTACATGAAATAAAGGAAATATTCAAAGAAAATTATGACATAAGAGTATTTGAATGAAGCCTGGATCAATGTGCACCACACAAGTGAAGAGGAATGGCAATCAATGGATGGAAAGATAACGCGGTATGTGCCCAGTAGTATAGGACAGCATTTGGTCATAGCCCATGCTGGTAGTACGCATAATGGCTTACTACAGAATGCGGGACTCGTGTTCATATCAAAGCATACAGACAATAGGGATTATCATAATAAGATGAATGGTAATGTATTTAGAGATTGGCTCGAGAATACAGTGCTTCCATCCCTAGATAGACCATCGTGTCCAATTATGGACAATGCATGATATCACAATGTTGTTGCCCAAGAAGACAAAATACCTACAGCATCGAGCACAAAGGGAGCAATAAAGATATGGCTCCGAATGGAAAACATATTTCCAGAAACGTGTTTCAAGCTAGAATCGTTGTCCCTTGTAAAACAGACACCAAAAAGCAAGAAATATCAAATCGACAAGTTGATAGAAGAGCATCGTCATGGGTGCTTGAGACTTCCACCATTTCCATCGTACCATTCTCATTTTAACCGTATAGAACTTGTGTGGGCTAAAATTAAAGGACAGGTGGCAGCTGACAATACTATATTCAAATTGTCTGACGTCAAGATACTAACCCAGTCCGCACTATTAAATATTGATAAAAGTTAGTGGAAAAAAATGTGAGGACCATATGTTGAAAGAGGAAGATGACTATTGGAGAAAGGATGGATTGAATTTTATGCAACCGAAAGCAGTCATCAACCTACTGGAATCGTGTGACACAGATTAAGGTCTGGGCAGATCGCAGACATTAATCCACATGCACACCTACTGGGATATTTTTGCTCCAACTATTCAGAAGAAGAATTGTAGGCCCTTAACATGACAGCATTGGCACAAACAATACAACTTGTCAGTGGCAACAGTTTGTATTCCACAGTGATGAATTTTCAATTGCGTAAGTCCTCAACGGTGACAAACAACTGGCATCGAAAAAAAAAGCTCTAGACGCATTGAATACCAACCGAAGAGTAATATTGCAGTGGAAACTGACATATTGTGGCATAACAAGAAACATGAGAAGAAACACGTTGTCAAATGAGAGGACAACACATGAACATACAAATCATTCTATAAACTTCAATGAAAAGAGGACCAACATCTTGACCGCTAAGAAGGAAGCCCACAACAGAGAAATTCACAGCTATATTCGTCGTGCAAAACAGGTAATCATGTTTCGTCTCAGCAGAGTAGACATTGCACCCACTCCCATACGAATCTGGGATACGCCTCGTATTGTCATCCGAACTGGCGGAGTATTACTGATTGTAAAACAAGTTTGTTAGCGAGAAACGAAGTGTCTATCCGCAACCAAGTTGCGAATAAACGAAGTCTCTATTCGTAACCAAAGGCTAGTCACGTGACATACGTGACGTCATCGGGACATGTGTTTGACTATAATATACATTTGTGTTAAGTTTTCATAGTGGCCCCAGTAGCATAGCGGTGAGTATCTCCCATTGTAACCATGGTTACCGTGGTTGATTCTCCCGCCGGCGAAATTTTTTTATTTTTTTTTTTATTTTTCAGAAATTAATTAAGTGAAAGCGACAAGATAACTATTTACAAAGACAGTTATTCAGCATTTTGACAAAATTAGCTAACTTACTGGTAACTGATAGTGATTATTTATCTGGTAAACCGGTAGAAACTGGAGGAAAGGCGCTAGTCACAGGCGCTGGAGCTTCAATTAACCTTCTCCACGACGCCTAACGGCATAAGTGGAAGGCAACAACAACACCAACTTCTGGAATAAATGCCGTGGTTGATTTTGATGTCCTGTAAAAGACATCCAACTAACTGTACCTTCTGAAACAAACATGAATAGTCGCCGGTCTGTAGTGAAGTGGTTATGAATGCATTTCCGAATTTCGCAATCCTGCGTACCGCGTTCAAAACCTAGCTGCTGCAGCAATTTGGAAGCAGACCGCCTTGCGTTGGTTTTCATACAGAGGTATGAGTGCCGGTAGTTCAGAAAGAAATAGCAAACTACTGAACGTAAACATGCCCAGAAATTTAAAAAAAAACACACACACATATTCTGTTGATTTGCCAAACCAAACCATATGCCCATACATCACAGTGTCAGGATTAATTCACGGAAATATCAAATATATCATGAGAGGTTTATTGGATATCTGAATTTGTTGTTGTTGTTTGTTCGTTTGCTTTGAACGCAGGCTATACGTGCTACTACTAATAGCTGCCACTACTGGAGAGTGCACTGGACTGATTTTGCATGTGGATAAATTTTCCTATTACCATTGTCCCTCACCATCAGGTAAACCCACTATGACTCTGCAGAGAAACCACCGATCTACCCACAGTTGGTATCCCTCTAACAACTATTCAAGAGCGAACTCCATGGAAAGATGAACATAGACTTCATTACAAATCCAGACAAAAGTGAGAGGAATATTTGACAAGGAAGAACAGAACAGTGTGCAGCGCAGAACAGCCACTCTCAGCTTCCTTGATGAAGAATACCCACAGGACCTCTGGATCCGAGTCTACACAGATGGGTCAGCACAAAATGCTGTTCGAAATGAAGGAGTGGGAGTGTACATAGAATACCCAAATAATAATAGGGACACAGCCAGAGTATTGACAGGAAAGTACTGCCATAACTATGATGCTGAAATTGGGGCAATCAAGATACTGATAGCAACAGAGAAATTACTAAATACCAGCAATGGTACACAACCTGTGGTGCTATTGTACTGACAGATGCAAAATCTCCTGTCTGGGAAATTGCCAGTACTAAAGACACTACTTTCTGAACTTAGCAGTCAGCATAAGGTCACCATACAGTGGATACCATCCCACTGTGGAGTACCTGGAAACGACAGAGCTGATCAATTGGCTAAGGAAGGAGCCAAAGAAGAACAGCCTGATGTGCCCGTTACATACCACCAAAAGAAAAGAATGATTAAATCAGTCAGAAAGCCACCAAAGCCTGCTCAAGATGACTACCACGTTATGGACAGACCAGAACAAGTCGTTATTCTGCGCCTAAGAACAGGACACAATAGATTACGCAACCACATGTATACAAAATTCAAGATTGGTGAAACAGCCATGTGCACATGTGGATTGGCGTCGCAGACAGCAGAGCACATACTCCAAGACTGCACAAAATATAACATGTCTAGGCAAACCTTCTGGCCTAGAGAAACAACAGTGGAAGATAAACTCAATGGACCGCTGTGTGAATTTAAAAAAAAATTTAAATTCATACAAGAGACAACATTGCAGTTGTAGACAATATTTCAAGCGAACGAAAGAAGAAGAAGAAGATAAACCCACTCAGACTTCAGGCAGGGGCAGACTTGGGCATTCCCCACACATAGCTGCTTAATTGTATAAGCTTCTACATTGGTTTGTTAGATGTGTACTCACTCCATACTGTTTAAGGATTTCCCACAGCTTCTTTGTATCTGCTCTTGATTGCGAATAGAGACTTCATGAGATGCAGCGAAATATGCCAGGCAATAAATCGTGCAATCTATTGTTTGTGTCTTCGTTATTCAAATAGAGACTTCGTTTATTCACAACTTGGTTGCAAATAAACTCTCCCAGCGAGAAATCACTAGTTTTTCACCAAAACAACAAAGAAATGTCGCCCCTTTCCGTGATTTAAGTTGCTTTTGGACCTATCAAAGACATTCCTTGGGTGGGGGTAAATATAACTTATATAAAAGTTTATAAGACGGCAGGAAAAATTTCATAACGATGCAACAGTTTTCAAAATACAGAGGATTGCCGAAATACGACCTATGCAACTTACGACCATTCGACTTTACGACCACAATCACTAACCATATTAGATTTCAGATTTATTTCTGCCTCAATTATCAGTCGAACGGTGTTGTCTGCAATCATCAAGAGAAGCCAAGAAAGAAGAGGATGAGCCAGAAAGAAAGTTCACCACAAAAGGATTATCAGTAGGTTTATCTTCACTGAATAAACTTCTTATACATTTTGAAGCAATGGACCCAAACATCGAACTATTTGCAAGGATTGATCAGATGGCGCACGATGTGTTTCGTCCGTATCTTGAAATTTATGATGAAAAAAAAGAAACATACAATTCAGACAAAGCTCACCATGTTTATGAAAAAACCAACTCCAGTACCCACAACTGCTGCCTTAGATGTAGACATTAATGATCTAAAGCCAAGCACCAGTGGCCAATAAAATGTTTCGTACATGTTTATATTTTGATGTTAATGACAATTTGATGTGTTTTGCGATTGGGAAAATGTTTCCTATAGTATTTTCCACACCTGTATTTTGTATGTTTTGCAAATATTAAACCAGTTGTACATGTACAGTTAATGCGGTGTTTTTCTTAAACCTGACGATGTAAAAATAAGAAACAAAATGGTGTAGAGATGATACAAATGGCACAAAATGAATATCGAAAATTATGATTTATAACAATAAAAGAGATTTGTGATATAATTTAACTTAAATATTTGTATAACTTATAATTTATATAACATCACTTCACATTACTGTACACATAGCGTACTGTACTCAACTTACGACCAAATCGTGTTACGACCGGCGGACCGGTCTGTCGGAACCGATCATGATCGTAGGCGTAGGTCGAGCACTAGTGCACTAGCTGTAATTGTACTAAATCTGTAATTGATCGTGAATGGAGGCATTCATTTCTGGACAGACTATATTACATCAACAGCAGCTGAAAAATGCTGATTTTGACTGCAACGTCCTGTAAGGGATATGCCCCCCCCCCCCCCCCCAAAAAAAATGACTGATGTTATAGTGTTGCTATCCTTAATTATATGATAACAAGTTACCTCTCCAGCCATTGTCCGATAATCTCCTCTGAGGTTCGGGGGCCGTAAGCGTCGGCCGTGTCGATGAAGTTGCCTCCCCATTCGGCAAACCGGTTCAAGATTTGGTGGGATTGGTTGACGTCAGCCTGGCCAGCGCCAAGAAACTGGTGAAATCAAAATTAAAGAACGATTTAGGGGACGACGTAATGAAACCAATACACGGTCGACTTAAACATCGAAAAAAAAACAAAAAAAAAACAGCACAATAACAACTCACAGGGCAATAGAAGCGCACCACAAGTGACTGAATTAAATAGTAAACAGACCGAGCGAGCATTATTCATAAACCAATTATCAAACAAGCCTTTGACACCTAGCGGCATAGAGCAGTGAAGAACAAAAGAAGAGGAAGGTACAGCCCTTACGAAAACCAAATCAAACAAAATTGAACTTACCTGGCTCTCGCCAAACGTCATTGTTCCTAAACAGATATTGGACACCTTCAGCCCAGAACGTCCAAGAAAGACGTAGGGGGTTTTCCTGTCTGCTGGCACTGGAGCAGGCATGTTTGTGGCGGTGGTATTAACTGATGGTGTCTTAGTCTCAAATGATGGTGTCTTAGTCTCAACTGATGGTGTCTTAGTCTCAACTGATGGTGTCTTAGTCTCAACTAATGGTGTCTGAGTCTCTGCTGGTGGTGCCTGTAGAAGATAACGAAGAGTGTGGGCTGGTCATGACAAATGTGATTTGGAATCACGCAATTGGTTTAATTGGATGTTAATCGGCCTGTTGTTTGGCTGAGTAATTGTGACTGTGCAGTGTTTGAAAATAATGCCGGTCCAAGTTTTGTATTTACTTATTATATTGCATGAACTTTACTGAGATCGAATACAAAACTTGGACCGGCAATAATTTCAAACACTGCACAGTCATTAAAAATACATCCTATATATGATGGTGTCCATCTTTGTGCTGAGTGACACCTGCCTCTTTTTCCTGGAACCATGGCTTCCATTACTGTTCTCACCAAACAACTGTGGCGTTTAACTGATTCAATGCTGAAGGATAGCATATTGTCAAATACAAACTCCCATTTGGACAGAAGGATGGCATTGCATTCTAGGGTCATCGTATTGTTTGTTTTGTTTCTTTGCATCTTCCGCGATGTTAATGCTCAGTGAACAGAAATGTATATATGGATGATTGTGTACCATGTTTGGTCCAAACATTTTGTTGGCACTGAATCGGTTAATATAGCCAAATATAGTGTGCTGGAATTTTTTAAGATGTAGACATAAAATATACTGGTATTCTATACGATTTGACATCGAAGAGAACTAGCTAACACAAAACAAAACATGTCCCGGAAACTGAAATGATGATGGTAATAATGGTGATGCTGACGGTCATGACGATGACGATGATGGTGATAATGGTAATGTTGATGATGATGATGATGACGATGATGATAATGACGATGTTGATGATCAAGGTGATGATGATGATGATGATGATGATGATGATGATGATGATGATGATGACGATGACGATGTTGATGTTGATGATGACGATGTTGATGATCATGCTGATTTTGATAATGGTAATGTTGATGATGATGATGACGATGATGATAATGACGATGTTGATGATCAAGGTGATGATGATGATGATGATGATGATGATGATGATGATGATGATGATGATGATGATGATGATGATGATGATGACGACGATGTTGATGTTGATGATGACGATGTTGATGATCATGCTGATTTTGATGATGATGATGACGATGCACGGCTAAAAATAAAACATTATGAAAATTTACAACGGAAAAGAAGTGCTGTAAAAATTATAACGTCATCGAAACGAAACAAACGGTTAATAGTTGTTGCCCACCAATACTGACTATTCGTGCTTAAAGTGCCTTAATAACACTTACTTTTGTCTTTCTCATCAGTTTCCCCAACTTGCAAGGCTCCTTGTTACGAGCACGATCTGTTTCCATTGCCGTAAAACCTCAATGACCTCGCCCAAGTTCCCGACACCCACGTCCCTGAATGTTATGAAGGCGTCCAAGACTTGCTGGTCTTGTTGTACCTTTGATTTGGAAAGTACACATTGTTGACTTCCCTGATAGACTTCATTCGTTCACATAGGACAGATTAGTGCATTGTGTAGTGTGTTCGAATCGCCTTAGGGGCGGGGAATTGTATTCATCGATCCTGATTCCCAGTGACATAATTTGGTGACTTGCGGTGCAGTGTTTCGTCACGCCTGTGGCTCAGTAGAACCGATTTCGACAAGAATTGTTTGGATTTTCTTTTCCTAGAATTTATTGTCCCCAGTCTATACACAATCATAAACATTTGACATAATGTGGTGAATTGCGCTGCATTATTTCGTGACGCCTTTGGCTCAGTATATCCGACATTGAAAAGCATTTTTTCACGTTTTTTATCCCTAGCCTTTGACTGTCTCCAGCGTAAATTCAAGGCAGCAGGTTTTTGCAGGACCGTGCGGTAGATTTGTTCAGTATGATACAAATCTTTGAAATGCCACCCCTTACATGTTTTTTTTTTAATCTTTAGAAATGCCACACCCTTATGGTGCTGCCTGATGCTGCCGTCTCTCTGTATCATAGCATGGCACGGCCTTAGGTTTGCGTCTCTACTCGCCTAGTTCCTATCCCTTGACATGTCCTAGTGGGAAATTCTGCCAGTAGCTGCGCTGCCGTTGACATACCTTTTGTGGTCACTGGAACAAGCAAGCCCGTCTACCTCTTCAATGTGGTAATTCCCAGCCTTTAGTGGGTGGCAGAAAAGTTCTTAGAGGACAAAAGCCGGCAGGCGTGATATTGACAAACTTACCCATAGAGTACCGATTTGTCTGAACATTTGGTGCCAACACCATATATGAACATTTGGTGCCAACACCATATATATGAACATTTGGTGCCAACACCATGTACCCAATACTCATCATGGCCGGAACATGGGTGTCACAGACTCACCTAAAGGGCGGTACCAACCTAAAAGAACGAGACACTGGCGAAGGGATATAAATCCAGCTAAAGGGAAAGAACCGAGTCACTCGAAGGCTCGAATAATCTAGAGCCTTCTCGAAGGAACGGTCAGTGTGTCCACAGCCACGTGGACACTGATGGGGCCCGCCGATTGCGGGGTCCACGAGAAACTCAGAGAGAGTTACCACCCGTGTCGGATCACGACACGTGTGGAAGGACAGACACGGACTGGACATCGAGGAAGCAACAGGGCTTACCTTAAGGGGACTTGATAGTTTCAGACCCAAGTGTTTTAGGGGTCTTATACATACATTATTATATGTTAGATAGCTGCTAGAGTTGTTGTGATAATCATGTTCATTGTAAACTCCTGTGATACGCAACTTGTTAAATGCTGGCTTGTGAAAACTCACTTCGCCAGCGTACGGTAATATAAATGTAAATAAATGATGCTCGATTGTATCTGAACGGAGTTTGTTGCCTGTATGAGCCCGAGTTTCAATCCCCTAGAGATCTAGGACTGTGACAGGCTATTTGGGGGGCAAGCGCCGGTTTTGGCATACACAAGCTTTACTTTTCAAACAGCTCTTGGTTTTGCCAAGTAAAAAAAATATATACCATCTTTTGTACATGATAAAGTTAAAAACTTTGCAGCTATCTGTGATTGAGCGATTATAGTCCCTCTACAAAAATATTTGAACTGATAAGAATGTTTATGATATTTGACATGACTGTGACAGTTACAGTGACAGTTACTAATTTTTTTTTGATTCCAACATCAGATTGTTCCGCGAAATATCGTGTATGTAACCTGGTCTCCAGCAGTGGCGAGGAAACAAGACTACAGTCGAGAACTCAGGGAAAATAAGATGAGTTTCATTTCATGCTCATTACATCCTTAAGCGATACTCACCCTCATCCATTGTAACATTTTTCTATATATTGATTTGATTTGTATTGATTTGTATGTATATGCTAATCTTTTAACTAAGTAAATCTTTTCATATAAATTTGAATGTAAACATTGAGGGGGGGGGGGATAACCAACTTTTGTACACCCAAAATAATTTCAAAGGGATTTAATTTCAAGAAAGTAAACAATAACTAAAATACAATATGTCAACATTAGAACAGTGCATTGAATTAGGTATTAGGCTAGGATATAAAGAAGAAAAACTTTCAGAATGGGCACAAAAGACACATTCAGAAAATATTGCACGAGAAGAAAGAGCAACGGAAAGAGAAGAGAAAAAGATGCAAGCAGAAAGAGAAGAGAAAAAGATACAGATGCAAATTGAGGCAGAAGACAAAAAGATACAAGCAGAAAGAGAAGAGAAAAGGATGCAAATTGAGGCAGAAGAGAAAAAGATGCAGATGCAAATGGAAGAGAAGAAAATGGAGCTTGAGGCCGCGACCAAACAAGCTCAATTAAATGCAGAGACACAGATAAAACTAAAACAAATGGAAATTGACTCCAACGTAGAAATGTCAGTGAACAAAATTAGGAGTAAAGAAGATGAACAAAAATACAACAAATATAAAGGCCTTGTCAAAGCGTTTTGTTCAGGGGATTCTATAAGCGCATACTTAGAGAACTTCGAGTGTTTGATGACTTACCATAAGGTCGCAAAGGTCGACTGGTCATTTATTCTGATGAGAAATTTGGCATTAGAGCCCTTAAAAGTGATAGAGACAGTTCCACAAGAGATGAGGAAAGATTATGATTATTTAAAGCAAAGAATACTCCAACATTTCTCACTAGATACAGCAGGCTATCAACTTCAGTTCTCAAAATTAGCCCCTCTACCGAATCAAACCTTCATTGACTACGTGTCTACTGTGCAGGATATTTGTACAAAATGGATAACCTCAGCAAAAACAAATAACAACCATGATAAACTGAAAGAGTTAATTATAATTGATAAAATTATTACTACAATTCCAACACCTTTTTCTAAGTTTTTGAGACAAATGGATTGTAAAACTATCCAAGAAATTGAAACCAAGGGGAGCGCATATTTTACAGCGAACCGCGATATTTTCCAGTTGAACATGAGCCAAAATGAAACAGCAGCGGTTACAAACACCAAGTACTCAAAACCAAACGAATATAAGTTCAAACAACGCTCTAAGTTCACAAAACCAGTCAAATGTCAGTATTGTCATCTGACACACGAAGAATACGCGATGTGCGACAAATCACCAAATTATCCACATCATCTCCAAATGGTAGTGGAAAAACAAAAGAACAAAAGGAACGCATATCAGAGAGCGGTTAAATGTTGTTTTTTTTTGTTCGAGCTATGGCCATTTTTCATCAGTTTGTAATGGTAGAAAGATGTTGAAGCAGGCCAATGCCGCATTAATAGACACAACCTCAGATGAAGAAATTGAACAACAGAACGAATGCGACATCCAGAATGAAAGTTCGAGTGAGTTAGGCAATACAGTACAAATCATTGACACCATCACTGATAACAAATGTAATACCTGTGCAAAATTTCATTTGGATACAACTCTGTTATGTGGCCACACAATCCCAGTTGCTAACGAAATGGCCAACGCAGCCTTAACACCAACAGGCAAATTAAATTATGCAACAGGTTTTGTAAATAACAAACAATGTACATTAATACGAGATTCCGGAGCGACTCTTTGTGGAATTAAGAGAACATTAGTTAGTGACAAAGACTACACACACAAATACGTACGGTGTCGCACATTCGCAGGCACGATCGAAAGATACCCCCTTGCACTTGCCGAAATTCGGACACCTTTTATATCAGGACAAGTGCTATGCGCAGTACTAGAAAATCCTGTCGCCGAAATCATCCTTGGGAATCTTCCCAACATAAGATCTTGCTCTGAAAAGGAAATCAGAGAATGGGAACAGAAAAACTGTGTCCAAAAACCAAACAACGATTCCAAAGTGAAAAACCACGCGTGCTTGTCTCAAACTGCCAAAAGCACAAGGGAGACAACCGATGACGTAATTCGAAATGAATTCACAGAGGTGCAGAATACAGGGGCGGTCGAATCTTTCAAAGATACCATCAGATTAACACCTCGAACTGAGGACGCCATCATTCCACAAATTATGGAGCCTGTAAATGTGCAACAACACACACAACACACTAATATAGTAACACGACAAACAACACACAAAACCCACACTGACCAACTTCAGGAAGCACTACAAATCATCTCACCTATTATTACCACCACCGAGTTTATAGAAGATAAAACAAGTGTATTACAACCAGATCAAGATATTTTACTATTACTACCTGACAAGAGAGATTTACTATCAACCTCTTGGCAGGGACCATTTAAAGTTGTGAGAAGAATTTCGGAAGTTGACTACGAAATTTCTGTGAATGGAAAGTTGAAAATATTCCATGTAAATATGTTAAAACCTGACTATTCTAGAAATGACAGGGACACGAACAAGAAAACGCAGATAACAGATGGCAATAACCAGACTGACAAGAATGACAACAGAAACGAAACGGCAGGTACCCGACTGAATGACACCCCGACAAACGAAGCATCGTTAACGACTCATTCTTGTGACAACGAAGACGACGAAAACATATTTACAGTACCGACAATAGGGGATAACGACAAATACGACCAAGTTAACGACACATTGACAACTATTAGTCTCGACGACGACGACGACAATGACATTGAAGACAATTTACAAACAATAGCGTCAGTAATAAATCAGACGGACTCAGACAATACAGAAATTCCAGTACCAATTATGAACGACGACAGTACTATGAATGACATACAAATCTCTGACACCTTGACACAACAGCAGTGACAAGACATTTTGTCTCTTCTGAACGACTATAGAACTATCTTCTCAAACAAACCTGGACGGACTGACAAAATAACACATTCAATTGTGTTGACGGATCTGACACCGATCAAATGTAGACCATATTCGATTCCTTTACATTATAGAGCGAATTTAGATAAAGAAATTTTGGACTTAGAGAAAAATAGAATAATTCAGAAATCTGTGTCCCAATATTCTTCGCCGATTGTTCTGGTGAAAAAGAAGGACAAAACCATTCGTTTGTGCATAGATTATAGGAAATTAAATACCATAACCACTACAGATGCTGAGCCAATGAGCAGCTGTGAAGATCTCATCTTGAATATGTCTCAATCATCCTTATTTTCTAAGCTTGATTTAGCTAAAGGTTACTGACAAGTGCCACTAGAACCCTCTTCAAGGCATATAACAGCATTCGCTACACCCCTTGGGCTGTACGAATGGAGATATTTTCCGTTTGGTCTCAAGAACGCTCCCGCCACATTTGTCAGGTTAACCAGACTTCTATTACACGGCATCAAGGACGTGCAATCTTATATTGATGATATATGCATCCATTCTTCAAACATGACTTCTCACTTACTTACTCTCCAACAAGTCTTTAACCAAATCTTGCTTTTTGGACTTACTATCAAACCTTCCAAGGTTGAAATAGGCTATAAAGAGATAGACTTCCTAGGTCATAGGATTTCCGAAGGCAAACTATTGACAGATGATAAAATAGTATCAAAAATTCTCAACCTAGAAGTTCCAACTACAAAGACACAGGTTAGAAGCCTATTAGGTCTCATAAATTATTATGCCAAGTTTATACCAAACTGGGCAGAACTCACATCAGTTTTTTCTAATCTGTTGACAAAAGATCATCCAGAGAAATTTTGTAAGAGTATCCGCTTAGAGGATGCAATGTGCAAATTGAAATCAATTTTTTTCTAACCCACCAGTATTAAGATTACCAAACATAGATATACCCTTTATTCTAACCACAGATGCGAGTGCTATCGTCATTGGAGGGTGTCTGATGCAAGAATATCAAGGCACGAGACATCCGATACTCTACGTCAGCCGCAAGCTGAAAAAGGCAGAGATCCATTACGCTACAGTTGAGTTGGAGGCACTAAGTCTACTTTTTTGTATGCGTCGATTATCTAAGTTCCTCTTAGGTTCGCATTTTGTTGTTTTAACCGATAGTTCGCCACTGCTGGTACTTAAGCAAGGTGTTCCAAAGAACCATCGTTTGGAAAGATGGTGTCTTCTTCTCCAGTATTTCGACTTCGAAATCCGCCATATCAAGGGCACTGATAACATTATTGCTGACTTTTTATCACGGCAAACTAATGCACCAGCAGACGAACATTAGGCACATTAACTATTCGCCATATAAGAAGCTGTGATATTTTAGTCTGTGGCATAGAACAGTGTACCTCTACACCTACTAGAGAACTTTCATTCAGAAGTAACAACGCCCAAGTGAATACGTTACGTATAACACCCACGAACATGACACTTTGAGAACCCTATTTTACCAATTGCCAAGGTGTTAAAAACAATCCGAGCGATATATATAATATCTGTGAAATGATTTCAACCAGTGAACTGACAGGCATCTGAAAGATTAAGAACACTGCATACTCGCTATTGCTAAGAAACTTCGCAAACAGCCGGAATAGAACTACGTCGATTACAACATGCAAGGGACAGCTATATTAACTGTTAACATTGATGGCACGACACACGGATAACAGGAGGACAACACACATCGTCGTTGGAGTTAATTAATTAGTTAATTAAGTTACTATTAGGTAATATGTATTACACTTGTATTTAATTATTATGTATATAAAATATGTCAACCTATAACTTGTAGATTTTCTACCATAATATTACAAGTATTTCCACTCATAGGTGAAATATTTTTCCTATACAGTTTTTTCTATTTAAATTATAAACCATTTTTTGATTACACGTACAAAAATTACTTGTTACCTTAAAGGGAACATATCACCTAATCCATTTTTCTAAGGGCAATAACACGTACCTCAACTTTATCTATATATTTTAACAAAATACTATTTTGTATGACAGACGAATGAATGAGAGAGTGAATGAATTAAATGAGAGAGCGATATACTGAGCGGACAAATTGTACGCAAAACGTATTTATTTTAATTTGTCTGCGTCTTCATGTAAAAATGTATTACCTGTCTAAATTGTTGATACATGTTTAATTCATTACATCTAAGCGCCACTGCTTGGAATGCCCCGATCATGCATTACACACATTGGGGTAATTCATGAAAAAGGATATCCCAACTCGTGACGCTTGGAGAAACTACACAGTGAGCACACACTTTATACAAACTCAAAACTGAACACTAACAATTAAAATACAGTCACTTTATTCAAAACAGCAACATATCATTCAATACACAAACAAGCCAACAGGAACACGTAGTCAGATGTGATAAAACAACAGCATAACTACATATTCAGCATTATACAACATACGGAAGTAAAAATTTATCGAAATACACACACAGGAGAAGATTTGCAGGTGTACTTAAATAGCCAAGACATTTGTCTTGCTAAAACTCTCTCACACAGAGGTTTTAATATCTTGGTATCATATGGATACTTGAGAAGGGCGCGGTTGTAAAAACAACTGGGAAACGTCACGGTACTTCGGTCAGATAAGCATGTTTAAGAACATAGAAGAGAGAAACCTCTTCAGCAATCATCTTAAAGTGGTGTATGGGAGAATACATGAGTTGGCGATGCAGATATGTAAGTTGCCAAGTTACTATCCACCAAACTACAAACACCGACTTTATGTGATACTGTGACAGAATTAGTACAGAACTAATTACCATAGAATAACCCATCAAAGCAGGGGGGGGGGAGGGGGGACTCCTGTCACAGACTCACCTAAAGGGCGGTACCAACCTAAAAGAACGAGACACTGGCGAAGGGATATAAATCCAGCTAAAGGGAAAGAACCGAGTCACTCGAAGGCTCGAATAATCTAGAGCCTTCTCGAAGGAACGGTCAGTGTGTCCACAGCCACGTGGACACTGATGGGGCCCGCCGATTGCGGGGTCCACGAGAAACTCAGAGAGAGTTACCACCCGTGTCGGATCACGACACGTGTGGAAGGACAGACACGGACTGGACATCGAGGAAGCAACAGGGCTTACCTTAAGGGGACTTGATAGTTTCAGACCCAAGTGTTTTAGGGGTCTTATACATACATTATTATATGTTAGATAGCTGCTAGAGTTGTTGTGATAATCATGTTCATTGTAAACTCCTGTGATACGCAACTTGTTAAATGCTGGCTTGTGAAAACTCACTTCGCCAGCGTACGGTAATATAAATGTAAATAAATGATGCTCGATTGTATCTGAACGGAGTTTGTTGCCTGTATGAGCACGAGTTTCAATCCCCTAGAGATCTAGGACTGTGACAATGGGTCTTTTACAATAAACTACGTTTTACTCCATTCTTGCTTTCATTCAGGTCATTGGGTCGAAGTCTGGTGACAATCAAATATTCAAATTCTGCGGAGCAAACATGACAATTTGAAAAGAATTGTTTCTGTAGTTGTTTCTTTAATTATTTCTTTAGTTGTTTCTTCACACGTTAAGTGCCACGGATAATTCTTGCTTAGCATGTTACTTTAGTTGTTTCTTCACACGTTAAGTGCCACGGATAATTCTTGCTTGTCATGTTACTTTAGTTGTTTCTTCACACGTTAAGTGCCACGGATCTTCTTCTTTTCGTTCATCCGGAGTGTTTTTTTCCAGATGTGATTGCGGTGTGTCTGTTATGCGCCCTTGGGCCGAAACCCGCAGGCCAACACATCGACTTTAGCGTGCTTTTTTGACCAGGTAGCATTCCTGGGAGACTCTCACTTTTGTGGTGCCATCTGCAAGCCTGCTGGCCAAGGTTGAACGGTCGAAGACAACGGTCATCCCTCAAAGGAAGGCAGGGACAGTCCATAGCATTTTCCGCCATCCAAGGTTGCTTCCATAGTTGCAGGGCCGACACATAACGCCCTGGATCTGGGCTCACCGAGGGAGATCGTCACGTCCTGCTCATGGCTGCTTTAAATCCTCACTTCAATATATTGGTCATTTCGCTTCCCCGGGTCATTCCCGCACAAACCAGACAGGTTTGCAGACGGCATCCACTCAGCGAGTTTTCGGACATGTGCTTGTCGTTGCGCCCATCAGAGCATTTCCAGGCTCAACAGACATTCGGAAAACTACCCAGTCAGAGCTGTTCCGAACAAGAGCGGCATTCGGAAACTAGGTAGTCAGAGCTGTTCCTAGCACGAGAGACATTCGGACGAGACATTTCACTCGGACGTAATTGCGTAGTGTCAATTTTTAGTTTGCCACCCGTAGGACGACATTTCCGACTTCAGCGGGCATTTTTTAATGAGGTTAGTCATCCTCTGGTTTCGGGGCACGTTGGACTGTTGTGATGTCGCTAACATCTCAGCTGGTCAAGATAGAACGATGAACGATATCGTGGTCGGCCCTCAAGGGAAGGCAGGGGCAGACCATGAGCATTCCCTCGCTATCCAAGGGGGCTTCCATAATTGCAGAGCCGGCACATATTGCTCTGTGACTGGGCTCACCCGAGGAGTTGCCACGTCCTGCTCATGGCTGCTTTAGTTCCTCACTTCCATGTGTTGGGCAACTCGTTTGCCACTGATCGCTCAAGCACACACCAGGGACGGTCAGACTGCAAGCGACACCCACTCGGTAAGCTTTTGCTTTTGACTTCGGACCACGCAATAGGTTCGCTCGCCGTGCGTTCCATTTTGCGTCATTGAGACGTTCTTCCACTTTTGTCTACACTCTTTATGAGATACAGTTTTCGCAGCCATTTTCTTCGACTGGGGCACTTTTTGACTTTTTGTACTCGCTCACGAGGTAGGCTACTTGTGCTGCCGGCTCAGCACCTTACCTTCGTGCAGCGGTGAACGAGAAACGGCCTGGCCCTATCATCCGGGAATCTCTCATATCCCCCAGCTGAGAGCCTTCGAACTTGTATCAGACCTGAGCATGTAGCTTGCTCAGTATCACGCCTTTATTTTTCGAAAGGTGGGTATAGGCCTGGCTCTCAAGTCCGAGGGTTTGTGGCTTAGAGGCGTTCAGCCACAGCCCTCGACAGGGAGCCTTTAGTGTTTTGTATCGGCCAGGCTCTCACTTCCGAGAGTTTATGGCTTAGAGACGTTCAGCCATACACCTCGGATAGGAGCCTTAGAGGTTATGCCCGAACTGAAATTTTAGGGATCGTTTGCCTGATTTTGACTGCTATCCTCAGTCTTACCTGCAGAGCAGCAGGTTGTGTCTCTCTTAGTCTGGTCCCTATCCCACGAGCCGTCCGATATGTAGTTTTCACCCATCGGCAAGCACATGGGGTCGATGGGACACGCAAGCTCCCCCACCACGGCAAGGTGGAGACACATCGGGGGAGCCATCGACATTTGATAGGGCAGACATTTGAAAGATGCGTCGCCGGCACGTAAGGCCATGCGATCAGCACACAGTTATCCAGAGTCACCAGTGGGAACGCCGCGCCCCGCGAAGGGCAACGACGATTGGTTTTGAACTAATAAAAGCGCTCTTTCCGCGAGGGTCGGAGCTTGGTAAGCATGTATTAGCTCTAGAATTGCCACAGTTATCCAAGTAGGATCGTGTCATCTAAGGAACCTCGACTGATTTAATGAGCCATTCGCGGTTTCACCGTGAGACAGTGTGAACTTAGACATGCATGGCTTAATCTTTGAGACAAGCATATGACTACTGGCAGGATCAACCAGATATCTATCGGACAGACGGACTATTCACGCACACGCAAGCCAAGAGTAGCATCGCTAAAGCGCGCCCTCCCGGTACAAGGTGATACATGCAAAACCACTGGACGCCTACCAACGAGCTTTCAAGCTACGCCGGCAGAATTGACCGAAAAAAAAAAAAAAAAGCTATACCAGCTTACTGACTGCAGGCCCACTACTCATCGAGAGAGAGTGGGCGCTTATCGAGACTTTGTCGAACGGTCGTACAAATTTTGCTCTTTTGCCCGCTCAAACCACGACCCTGGCTGCACGATGCGGTTACATTCTTGAAACGCCTGCCTCGCTAACTCACGTTGGCTACTAGCGCTCTTACCTATTCGGCAACGCTGACCTCATGTTGTTTCTATGTTGTTTCCACAAGAAATCAAAGTCATCACCAATCCCTATACACATAATCGCAAGTTATTCGAACACTATCTCAGTACGGATTACCTTCCCCCTTAATAATAGAAATAATGATAATAATAACAACACCTTAGTATAACAGCCAGTCCCCTTTTGGTAGACCAGTATAATCCACATAGCTAATAACTAATAACAAGTGTCACACCATTATCTAATATTACTGAGTCGTGTATTAATGTTCGCATTTTGCCCATGCCTTTATAATGCGTATCTTTTATATTGTTGCTGTTCTCTGTTAGCCTTGAATGATGTATGAATGAAATGATGTATGAAAGAGAGTGATAGAAGGGCAGAATGTTAGACTGGCCTGCGTGCCCAATTCTTAACCCTTTGAAAATAAAGTTTGTTCGTTCGTTCGTTCGTTCTATAATTAGTTCTACAGTTGCATCTTTAGTTGTTTCTATAATTATATAATTAGCTGCGTCTTTAGTTGTTTCTGTAATTATATAATTCGTTGCGTCTTTATTTGTTTCTATAATTATATAATTAGTTGCATCTTTAGCTGTTTCTATAATTATTTCTTTAGTTACATATTCAGTTGTGAAAGAGATTTGATAACATGATCATTGGGCCGGCAACCAGTCTGCCGGCCACTGCGCTACCAACAGACAAATTAAATAACTTACGGAATTCACACTGAAGTAAACCAGCCAGGTCCGTTGCAGAACTACAGGCCCAAACTGAATAAATGTCTGCAGCGGAATGAAGACAGCTACTGTTTATTCTACAAGATGCGCAAGTTAGAGTGCTCTCTCTCAGCAAGTGTCGATGATCGGACTGCTAAGCAACCGACGCCGCAGTAGTACCCGCAACAGAAATACCCACAGATTAAATAATGCTGTACTAAGGCCTTCATTTTCTGACAACACGAAGGATTTTGCATTAAAGCACGACCACTCACTCACACAGTGCGTTCGCAAAATTGTTGAGCACTTTTCAACATTAATACGGAGGTCGGCGTTGCCGAATGGATGAGAACTGATTAATTGCCATGGGGTGATTAATCGTCTTAAGCGACTTCTTATATTTACCATGGACTTATATACAGATATTTTCCTCCCTGCAACCCCCTTTAATTTGATATACAATACAACGTGTCTGTTACCATATTAAGAACTTTTAAGTTATAACACTTACCATTTTCCGCCATCCATTTTTGTTTTGTTAAGAGCTACTGTTTGTTTTGCGCTGAATCTGTTAAATATTTGGTGTGCTAATGCCCAGGTAGAGGGTTCAACCCTTACACTGGTAAATTGGACTAAAATGTTGACGTCTCGTCCTTGAGTCGGGGACGTAAATTACAAGTACCCCAGAAGTCGGAATGGGTTCGCCTGAAAGCGAGGGACATTGATAATAGGGAAAGCTAATCCTCACGGAAACATCGGCCCAGTGCACTATAAGAATAGGATGTATTTTTAGTGACTGTGCAGTGTTTGAAAATATTGCCGATCCAAGTTTTGTATTCACTTTCTGTAAAGTTCATGCAACATAATAGGTAAATACAAAACTTGGACCGGCAATATTTTCAAACACTGCGCAGTCATTAAAAATACACCCTCTTCCTCTGGCGCTCTCTTTTTTGCCTCTTCCTCCTTGGATATATATATATATATATATATATATATATATATATATATATATATATATATATATATATATATATATATATATATATATATATATGGAGAGAGGGGACGCCGGAAAGGGAGATGGAAAGAGAGAGAGAGAGAGAGAGAGAGAGAGAGAGAGAGAGAGAGAGAGAAGAGAGAGAGAGAGAGAGAGAGAGAGAGAGAGAGAGAGAGTATTATGTATAAGTAAACGTTTGTTAATGAGTTTGCGATTATGAGTTAGTGTAACATACTACAAGTTAGAAGTTATAGAGGAGCTGAGTGCCACAGCGACCACTTCCTCGTTGGAGCAAAATTTAAAATAAAACTTAAGAGAGCTTTCTATACTAAATTACAAAGATTACACCCAACATATAACAGAGAAAAACTACAAGAAATTACAGTCAAAGAGAAATTTACAGATGAAAAAATATGTAAACTTGAAACTCTGCAAAACCCTTTGGAGGAAAGCGTTGACCAAACTTGGTTGAACATCAAGAATACAATTCAATCTACCGCAGAAGAATGTCTCGGTGTGTTAACCACGCATAGAAAGAACAGATGGTTCAATCAAAAATGTGAAGAAGCAGTCATTAGGAAAAAGAATGCCAGACATCTATGGTTAAATGACATCAACAACATCCAAAAGGGAGAGCAATATAGAAATGAATGTAAAGAGGCTACAAAAATAGTTCGATAGCAGAAGCGAGAATATATGAGTAATATAATCAAAGATATGGAAACTAATCACCAGAAAAACGAATCCAGAAAGTTTTTTAAAGAACTGAAGTCAATGAAACGAGGGCACCAACACAACACATATGATTTAAAAGACAAAAATGGGAATATGATAAATACCAATGAGGAAATGTGCAACACATGGAAAGAATATGTCGTTGAATTACTAAATGGTGAAGCTCCAAGTAACACTTTCCCACAGGAAGAGGTTCTAACGTTTGAACCACAAATTGAAGAACCTACATTTGAAGAAATCCTATAAGTAATCACACGACTTAAAAACAATAAGGCAACTGGGGCTGATGGAATTGCTGCTGAATTTATAAAGGCAGGTGGCCATGCATTACATCTAAAGCTATACGAACTAATAATAAATAACTGGAGGACAGAAGATTTACCCCATGACTAGAAAGAGTCATTATTGATACCTATCTTTAAGAAAGGAGACAAGTTCCAGTGTGAAAATTTAAGAGGAATATCTCTACTGTCCACAAGCTATAAGATACTATCAGCAGTATTACTAAATAGACTAAAACTATATTCAGAAGACATATTAGGTGAGTACCAGGCGGGTTTTAAACAAAACAGATCAACAGTAGAACAGATATTTATCTTACGACAAATAGCCGAGAAAAACTGGGAATATAAAAGAGATCTCCATAACATTTTTGTGGATTTTAAAAAAAGCTTATGATAGTGTCTATAGGAATAGTCTATGGAAAGCTATGCAGGAATTTGGAATACCAAGGAAGTTAATCAACATGACCAGACTATGCACGGAAGATACTTATAATATAGTAACATATAAAGGCAGGAAATCAAATCCTTTCCAAATAACATCTGGCTTGAAACAGGGTAATGCACTATCGCCGCTACTCTTCAATCTGGCTCTAGAGAAAGTTGTAAGGAAGGTAAAGGAGGAATGTGATATTGAAGGAACATCCGAGCTGCTTGGTTATGCAGATGATATAGATATTATTGGAGAAAATGAACAAAAGACATTGGAAATATTGACTCACTTAAAGGAAAAAGCCCAACAGATGGGTCTGGTTATCAACCAAGATAAGACAGAATATATGGTAATTTCAAGAGAAGGAATGGCTAAAAACTCTGGCCATATACAAATAGATAATATGACCATTAAAAGAACGGGAACATACAAATACCTGGGTACAATCTTCAACTGCTCCAACATCATAAGGAAAGAAATACAAACTAGAATCAATTCTGGAAATAAGATATACTATGCACTATAACATCTACTAAAATCAAATGCGCTATCCACGTAACACCAAAATCACAATATACAAAACACTGATCAGACCAGTTGTGCTGTATGGCTCTGAAGCCTGGAGTATAACGAAAGGAGACGAAGCCTTGTTACATACCTCTGAGAACAGAGTTTTAAGACGCATCTTTGGACCCATTAGGGATACACAAAGTGGAGAGTGGAAAAGAAGAAGTAACAGTCATTTATGATCTGTTTAAGTCCCCACTAATCACTGGTATCATGATGGCTAATAGACTACTATGGCTGGGGCATATAGAAAGAATGGAAGATAATAGGGAAACAAAATTCGCTTACACTCAGGAAATAAATGACCGTAGACTCCGAGGTAGACCAAGAAGACGGCAGAGAGATATCACACACACACACACACACACGCACACACACACGCACGCACGCACGCACGCACACACACACACACACAAGAGCACTTGGAATTAACGACTGGCAAGAGAAGGTCAACCAGAGAAACGAATGGAGACGGATTGTATCTGCAGCAAAGAACCTCAATGGCTCGGAATATATATATATATATATATATATATATATATATATATATATATATATATATATATATATATATATATATATATATATATATATATATATATATATATATATATTCTGTCTCTTGTGGCGGGACACCGGATAAATAAATAAATAAATACACATAGCCTTTTATTATATAAGATTACATTTTGGTGCGTCATCAGCAATTAACATTATAAAAGTGTGAAGTGACTGGAAAAAGGTTGCAGAGCACTGATCTACTAGCAAAAATACGTAATACGCACTGCTAAGCAGTGTTGCCAATTGGGCAGATTCACGCCAAATTGGGCTACTATTCATGACTATTTGCAGGAAATTTAACGTGTTGGCGGGATGCGGTTTTTTTAGACTAGTTTTGGTAGCGTGTGTGGATTTTTGGTTAGGGATTAACTGAATTATTAGAAACAGTCAATCAGCAGGAAACTGATAAAGTGCTGAATGAGTAGAGTCACTCAGAAACAGAATGAGAGTGTCAAAATAACACTGAGTTGTCATATTTAGATTAATGTTTTTCAAAATAAAATACTCTTGAATATTAAAATTAATAAATTATTTCGTTTTACATCTCATTTTGTACATGTAATCCTATTTAGTAGACACTAAACCTAAACTTTCATAAATTTCAAAATTTTATTTGAACTGTATTCCATATTAATGTTAAAATTGGAATGGCATGGGATGGGATGGGACAGGCATGCATTACCATGGGATGGGATGGCATGGGACAGAAAAATATGTCCCATGGTCTAGCCTGGTAATATGTATTGTTTATGTTTACATAATTCATTTGACAAAGATGTTTTTTTTAAAATGTGAATGTAACATGCACAATAGATAATTGATGAACGAAAGATAAGTAAGTGATTGGAAGGGCCGAATGTAATATGGACCCGCGTGCCTAATTTATGACCCTTCGAAAATAAAGTTCCTTCGTTCGTTCCTTCTTCTTCTTCTAAAATTATGAAAGGTACTCCCAAATAACATTTTGGACACCCTGAAGTAAAATCCGTTTATCACTACTTTCTATCGATGCAAACATTGGCTCAGCTAGCGCTTGCTTGGCCGACATTGACCAGGTTTCCCTTGCATGACTTGCTAAATATGATCGCTGCACGGTTACTTTACATAGTTTGTACTTTGGTCTGCAAACTTTTAAATGGGTTATTAATATGTATTACAAGTTTACTTTGGTTTAGAATGTTGTAAATGTTTATCTTTTATTAATATATTATAATGAGAAGGAATCAAACAATTAATAACATGATCTCCATTGGTGAAATCTCACTTCTCTGGATTCGCTGGTATTTGTCTATTTCTCTCCATAAGGTCCGTATTTGTGATTCTGTCATACTATCTACCAGTTGTTGGGAACGACCTCCATCATCATCATCATCATCATCATCATCATCATCATCATCATCATCATCATCATCATCATCATCATCATCATCATCATCATCCAGTGCCCTGTCACCTGTAGTGAGCGGTCATGCCTCTCCACAAACTACGATCTTCGACGGCTTGAATCATTTCGTGTGTTGACTCCCTTTCGGTCTTCTTCTATCTCTCTTTCCGCAAATTTGTCTGATTGTCATATGTTCCAGTTTTTGTCTTCTCATAACGTGGTCAAAACACGACGACTGCCCCTGTCTGATGTTTGTGAAATGTTGTCTTTTCAGCTTAGCTTGCCTCAGAATGTCCAGATTGCTCATCAGCATTTTTCTATAAAACGACATCTCCAAGGCTTCCGGGGATTTGTTTCGCTTGTTTATTAATTGTTCAGGACTCGCAACCGTATGTTAAAAATTGGTTCTATGTAACATACAAGAACTCTCTTTCTAACGACATCTGACTTTCTTTAAAAATATATATTGGAAACAAGCTGCCATTAAAATTGATATTGCAGTATTGGAAATTCGTTAATAAACAAACACATATGTATTGTTTGGCGCTGAATTTTTTTAATTTTTTTCTGTTACCATCTGCTCTCTTTGAACTCAAGCGTATCCCATTCAGATGCTATTACTATTACTTCCAATGCACCGGACCGGTTTTTGCGTTCCCTTTTAGCAGGTCCCTCGCCATCAGGCGAACCCACTCAGACTTCAGACGTACTTGTAATTTACGTCCCCAAGTCAAGGACGAGAAGTCAACATTTTAGTCCAAATGATAGTTATTGGGGTTGAACCCGCTACCTTGGCATCAGCATACTGGATGTTTAAGAAAGAACTCTTTAAAATGCATTCGACCATGCTAACCTCCATTTTGGCGCTCACAGAAGTAGAAGAAAGAAATAGAGAATAGAGGATAAAACTAGACAACATAAAAATTGAATTTTATATTAAACTAACATAGGTAAAATATAAAACTCTATAAAACTGTGACAACTATTGTGTTATTTCAATGGTTAAAAAGAAATATGTCCATATTCCATTGTTGTGGCTTCAGGTGGATGATAGATCGGGCTAATAATGACATCATTTAAAAGTATGGCTAGCTGGTCTTGCATCGAAGTTCACTTGTTCCTGCAGCGAGGCGCTATCGTCATTTGGAGGTGACAGGTTCGAATCCTAGTCTGTAACTATAGCTTTCAATTTGTATGTTGTATAGTGTGTCCTCTAGTTTCTTTCGTCTACTTTAATTAGCGCCAAACAATCAGTAAATCAATCAAGCACCGTTCTCCACAATGAAGGTTGGCTGCAATGGATCTCCAACACTGTCTGTCTCTCGCCCTGACTGTACATTATGTCAGATTGATGTTCGTCCGTCTCTTGATTTTATCTTCCCACTTGTATTGTTGTCTATCTCTTGCCTTCAACCTTACCCTCCAGTATGGTTTTTATAAGAGTGGTATGTCTTATAACGTGGCCGAAATATTTCACACGTCTTCTTTTTATTTCATTCTTCAACGCCTAGTTCATTCCCAGTTTTTCTAAAACCTCTGTATTTGATAGTTTTTGTTTCCATGAAATATGACATTCTTCTGTATATCCACATCTCCAGGGACTCTATTCGACTTTCTAATTGCTTATTTAATGTCTAGGCTTCCGCGCCATATAGAAGACCCAAACAATACATGCATGTTTATTTATGAACTGTCTTAGTGGCACCAAAGATGTTCCCCAATTGTTAGTACTGTGTATTGTAGTTCAATGTAAGTTCTGTTAAGAAACAATGGAGATGTGGTTCCTGAGACGAATGTTGCGAATACCTTGGACAGCCAGAGTAACTAACAACGATTGCCTGGAGGAGGCAAGTGAAACTAAAACATTATATACAACGATAATAAAAAAAAAGAAAAAAAAGAAGAGAGACAAGGGGAAGGCACGTGCTTTTTTGTTGTTGTTGGTAATATGATAACAAGAGAGGCATTGAAGGCCCTCGTGACAAGTGGATTGATCAAGAGAAAAAGAGGCAGCGGCAGACCAAGAAAAATAATGTTCGATGGACTGAGACGGTGGCATTATCATTAAGGAATATCATCAACAGGGTTGATCCAGAAACCCAACGATCGTTATGTACGTATTCAGTGAATGGAATCGCTGTGAAGGTCTCTGTTATACGTAGAATCACCTTCATCTTCATTCCGGGACATGAGGGAAATGAACGAGCTGATAAACTTGCTGGTTCTGCATCCCCTGCAGATGGCCAGCTCATGGATCGTGTCAATGTTATTAAAGATCTTTGAGAGATATCGAGAGCAGAGGACTGCGGGTACTTTTGCTTTCTTTCACCCCAAACAAAAGGGAATCCCAGGGTATGACGTCACATCCAGGGGTTCCCTGTGTTGCGCCGAACATCCAGGGGGTTTCCGTGTGTTGCGCCGTAGCTCGGTGCGCAATTCTACGCGCTATTCTTTCACTTTCCGGTTAGGGTTAGGGGTAGGGATTAGGGTTAGGGTTGTGTGTACCCTAACCCTAACCGGAAAGTGATTGCAGGACCGATGCAAATGAGGATCGAAGGGAGACAGACACTCACACAGAAACGATTGCCACAGCCCAAAGAAACAACACTGTGGTGTGGGGCAATTGAAACGCATTGACACGCACTCCACCCGAACACAGAGGAGATCACCGACGGCGCTAAATATAGCTGGTGACTCTAAATATAGCTCGCAAACTTTGTTTGGGGTGAAAGAAAGCAAAAGTACCGGACTGCGTTGCCCACAATGAGAGACTTGGAAGTTAGAATCGGCACGGCCACACACGAGAGGCACATCGGGGGAATACGGGCCTCGTCAACCAACACAGAACTGCCTTCGGACGCTGATGCATTATCATTATATGTTTGAGGGGGAAAGATCTGAGCACCTATGAACTTGTCCGGCGTGCAAGGATAATATCTTAACAGACAACTAACTTCTTCTTCTTTCGTTCGCCTGAAATAAGCCTATAACTGCAATGTTGTCTCTTGTATGAATCCAACAGTCTTTTTTAGTTCATTCAGCGGTCCAACTAACTAACTAACTAACTAACTAACTAACTAACTATCTAACTAACTATCCAAAGACCGACGTCTCCGGAATGACATGGACGCTAGTGCCAGCTAAAAGGCACATGATGATGACGAGCCGGAAACGGGACTCTTCCTGTCTCCAAACTGCGGAGAACATCTAATTTATGGCGTCAAAGTTGTCTTTTTATCTGATGCAAACGTTGATGCCGGGTTCTAGTTCTAGCGGCTAGTGCCTTCAATAATGTCGTCGGTAGTAGTGGGGCTAAGAAGTACGCCAAAAGGACAATTACGATATTCACCACGGTTTAACACGGTAAGGTTGAACGTTCGTAGTGTATATTATATTACCAACTGTTCAGATTTGTTTACAAATTTCAAAATTTTGAAAATTAAAATAAATTGTTGGACTAGTTGGAGGAAAATTAAATAATTTTAATGATTAGTAATTAGTAATTAATTAGCATGAACCATCAGATTTTAAATTTGAGTATTTACTAATGAGACCACCACCGAAAGATAGGCCTTGAGAAACCGAATCTAACGGTACCAAGATGATGCATGTATAATGATTAATGTCAATTAGATAGAAGCGAAGATATGCAACTTTGAGTGTGGTGATTGTAAACACAGAAATTAAAACAAAAGATCTCTCTGGGCATCTTTTTTTTCGTGTCCAGCTCAAGGTCAAGCAGAATTTATCAAAATTGATGTTCTTATTAGCGTAGCTTGTTAATTTTTAAATGAACATCCTAGCAACCATACATCATTGCGATCGGTGTAGCCAAGCCTAACTGCTCATGTCATCTATTATTAAAAATGATGTAACGTTATCTAATTAGCATATAAAAATGGCCACCAATTAGTTGTTATATTAATTAATTACCACGTGCATTTGTTATATTAGCTTTAAACCCTGGCAAGTTGTATCTTGTAATCAGCGGAATAATGCAATGCACGTAACATGTTTATTTTTTATATCCTGTTTAGATAGTATGCAACGTTATCGATGTGCGCGGCCGTCATAACCTGTGGGTTTCCAATTCACAAAGTCACATCTTCGCAGAAAATCTGTTTTTCAACCACAATTCGAGCAAGTTTAGCGATGAAACTTTGCTGATTCATGGGCGATATTTTATATCACAATTAAAATTTACATTAAACAAAGACATCTATTGGATCCATCGATTCCGATACGCGATCATTCCGCTGCCTCTGTGGGATGTGCTCCCCGGCAGTCGGCAGCTCACACATATCCATAGAGCACACTTTTTTCACAAACTTCCAGTTTCTTAGTTTTATATAATATTTTAGTTCATAATGTTTAATAGTTTCTATTATATTACCTAATAATTTTGTGAAAAAAAAAATATATATACCCAACCGGGAACAGAACCCCCGGCCTCCAGCGTGACAGGCGGAATGCTTACGACAACGCTTGCAAGGACACAATGATTGTTACACAAAGATTTTTATATAGTTAAGCCGCCGTTTTGGGTTTCATGATCGTAACATCTTCGCCTGTTTTTTCAACCACAACTAAAGCAAGTTTAGCGTGAAACTTTCCAACTTCTGTAAAATAAATTGGATACAGAATTCGAAGATCCATCTAAAATTGATGGTTTTCTATTGAAAGCGCCAGAAAAAAATTATTTATGGTTCAGTGTGCCGTTTTTATTTTTCTCCGCGTGCAAGGTTGGCCTCAACCAACGGGTCATAGGCTGATTATGAAAACTGACTTCAAAAATATGTTCCGTCATGTTAATTGATTAAAAGATAGTACAAGTATACAAATAAATTATTAATAATCTTTAAACTTGTGTTCTCTTTAACTTTAGTAGGTCAAATTGCTCGTTTTGAGTGATGAAAAGTGAAAGTTTACATGCCATAGCGATCGATATGCGCAGTCACCATGGCACATGGCCATGCGTTTACCCATTCACAAAGACACGCTTCGCCGAAAATGTTCTTTTTCATCCACAAATAAAATATACTGCGATGAAACTTTCCAAATGTATGTAAATTTGGATGGAGAATTTGAAAATCCATCCAAAATTTACGGATGTCTATTATAAGCGCCAGAATAATGTTACAAAGTGTACATGCCCGTCCGATTGATATGCCCAAAGAACAAAAACACTTCCTCGCAGAAAAGTTTGTTTTCATCCACAAATAAAGCATATATTGAGATGAAACTTTCCAAATGTTTGTAAATTTGGATGGGAAATTTGAAAATCCATCTAAAATTTACGTATATCTATTATATATGCAAAAAAATATTAATTACGGTAAGTATAAAATATATTCTTTATTTATATAAAAGTTCACCATGATTTCAACCAATCGCAGTGCACGGAATATTAGGCCAAACTGTCCAGGAAAACCCAGGATGACGTGTGTTCTTGTCACGTGAGATTTGAATGAATGAATGACGTCGAAAGAATGCATGGTAAATTAGGTAGCGTCTTCCGGGACAAGATTTTAAATGGCGGGATGACTCCGTACATGACTTTTGTTTTTACTTCGGGTAATGGCACGGGGAACACGCTAATAATAGTGTGTGTGTGTGTGTGTTGTGGAAACCGACTGAAAGTCACATCTGTAACATGTAGAGAGAGGTAAGGTGTATCAGGATGTAAATTGTTATCAGTACAGCAGGTGATTCGGTGCAGCACACATGAACTGACGGGGAGGGGTGCGGGTGTGTGTTACTAACACTGTTACTGTTAGGCTTATGAATGTTTCTACTGTTGGTTTTTAAAGTTTTTCATTGGCTCCAACATTGCTGTTATTGCATGGGGGGGGGGGGGGGGGGGGGGGGGGGGCTCAGAGTTGGTGTGAACATCCAACTGTGCAAAATATCCTCATGGCTGGCTTGTGCATTCGTCACCTCTGACAGCAAAAGTCCAACTCCTGGCCTTCACATGATGGAACTGTTTTAACTAACAGGAGAGTCTCTGACACCGTAAAACCAGACTGCTCTAGATATGTATGTACGTACACACATACACAGACACGTGTGTACATACATACATATCTAAACTCGAGTAAGACCACAGTCTATGCTAGCAAAAGAAAAGTCCTGAAGATGGAAGCGACCTGCCAGGAGGTGCACCACAGAAAGGGGAAAAGGGCCACTATGCCACCACAGCTCCTTAGCTGTTATATGTTAATGGATTTATTATTGGGGATAAAAGAGCTCAGAGTTGGTGTGAACATCCAACTGTGCAAAATATCCTCATGGCTGGCTTGTGCATTCGTCACCTCTGACAGCAAAAGTCCAACTCCTGGCCTTCACATGATGGAACTGTTTTAACTAACAGGAGAGTCTCTGACACCGTAAAACCAGACTGCTCTAGATATGTATGTACGTACACACATACACAGACACGTGTGTACATACATACATATCTAAACTCGAGTAAGACCACAGTCTATGCTAGCAAAAGAAAAGTCCTGAAGATGGAAGCGACCTGCCAGGAGGTGCACCACAGAAAGGGGAAAAGGGCCACTATGCCACCACAGCTCCTTAGCTGTTATATGTTAATGGATTTATTATTGGGGATAAAAGAGCTCCCACTCTTAACTGATTCAGTGCCGACCGCCACTTGGTTGACAAGTAGTCTTAAATATTGAGCACAACCCACTACTGGCAACGCTGATCGTATCCCGGTATGAACCTAAGGCCTATCCACATCAATATGGAAGCACCATACTCGAGTTTCGCTCTTGTTTGAGCTCGTCAGTAGTGCATATCCCTGACCGGATCCGGAAACAAGCCCCGGATCACTGGCGTGTGAAACGGGTGTGTAACCACACGGCACACGCTGGACACGCTAAATTATCATAACACAACACCACAACGTCACCCATCGTAGGCTATTCTCAAGATTGCCCAATTGCCACGACTGACGTTCGTCAATTGATGTGGACCCGAACGATCATGACTTCTCACTGGTAAGGAACACCAGGCCTCCTAAAATCCAGTGAGCAATAATCAAATTGATTATTTGGTTGTTTTGGGATTTGAAATTTAAATATTGAGCACAACTCACTACTGGCAACACTGATCGTATCCCGGTATGAACCTAAGGCCTATCCACGTTAATATGGAAGCACCATACTCGAGTTTCGCTCTCGTTTGAGCTCGTCAGTAGTGCATATCCCTGACCGGATCCGGAAACAAGCCCCGGATCACTGGCGTGTGAAACGGGTGTGTAACCACGTGGCACATGCTGGACACGCCAAATTATCATAACACAACACCACAACGTCACCCATCGTAGGCTATGTTCAAATCCCGAAACAACCAAATAATCAATTTGATTATTGCTCACTGGATTTTAGGAGAAGTCCTGATCGTTCGGGTCCACATCGATTGACGGACGTCAGTCGCGGCGATTGGGCAATCTTGAGCATAGCCTACGATGGGTGACGTTGTGGTGTTGTGTTATGATAATTTGGCGTGTCCAGCGTGTGCCGCGTGGTTACACACCCGTTTCACACGCCAGTGATCCGGGACTTGTTTCCAGATCCGGTCAGGGATATGCACTACTGACGAGCTCAGACAAGTGCGAAACTCGAGTATGGTGCTTCCATATTGACGTGGATAGGCCTTAGGTTCATATCGGGATACGATCAGCATTGCCAGTAGTGGGTTGTGCTCAATATTTAAATTTCAAATCCCGAAACAACCAAATAATCAAATAGTCTTAACTCTGGAGCCCCTTCGCCACTTTAGTGACAAGATCTTGACAGTCCTATTTTTTGTTTCGCTTTGGGTATCTTCCATGATTTTAATGCCCTATAAATGACGTTTAACCCTGGAAGAAGGTTTTCGGTTCAAAACAGACCACGAGATATATAATATATCTAAGCTTTGTGCAGGAATTCTTAGTTTTAAGTTGTGTTTACTTTTCTGATAATATGAATGGAAACGGCCCTGGTTTTCGGCCTTGCATATTCACATTAGATCAGTTATTAGTTATCAGTTGGGGTATCTTCATTGCACTTCAGACATGTCCATAGGTGCTCAGATCCTCCCCCCAGCATATGCATCAGCGTCCGGTGGCTAATAGTGCCAGTTCTGTGTTGGTTGACGAGGCGCCTTGTTTTCCCGATGTACCTCTTGCATCTGGCTGTGCCGATTCTTACTCTCAAGTCTTTCATCCTGGACAGCGATGTGGATTCACTGACGTCAAAGTCCTCTGTTCTCGCCATATCTTTAAGGACTTTAATAACATCGGCATGATCCATGGGCTGGCCATCTACAGGTGGTGCAGAGCCAGCCAGTTTATCAGCTCGTTCATTTCCCTCGACTCCCGCATGTCCCGGGACGAAGATGAAGGTGACTTTACGAACAACAGACTTCCACAGCGACTCAGTCCACTGTCTACGTACAGATCCAGCTTCGATCTTCTGAATCATGCTCATTGAGTCACTTAGTACACACACGTTGGTATAATGCTGTGATTCCAGCCATATAAAAGCCTGTGTAACTGCCACCACCTCCATCGTCATGCTGTTCGTGGTCATAGAGTGGGCACCACTGGATTCTTGAATGGTTCGGCCTGCTGAACGGGCTGTAAATGCCCATGCACTTCTCTGCTGCTTTACAACAGATCCATCTGTATAGATGAGCACTTCGGGGCTATCTGAGTGTTCATAGATGAGTGCGTTGACTTCTGCATTGACAGCGACGGTTCTGCTCTCTGCACCGTCTGTCGAGTGTGATAATGCAGGAGAAAGTGCACTTAAAAGCTGGAGGCATCGGCACCCATTCCTTGCCGGGGTTGATACTGGTAAGATTGCAGACCTGTCTGACGACATCTTCCGCCCGACCCATCCATGATTTGCCTCTCTTTAGCCTGTCACCCTTTTCTCTGAATATAGCGTCATGCAGAGGGTGCTGCTCATCTGCACTTATTTGTAAGTATGCACGAGCTCTCCAGATCTTGATCCTGTGTTCCATTGTCGGGAAGTCAAGGAGGTATCTCATTGCTACACAGCTGGTGTCTTTCGTGCAGCCCAAAATGATGCGCATGGCTTCGTTTTGTACCTTTTCAAGTCTTCCAATCTGTGTAGGGTTGACAGTGAGGGTGGCCAGGGCATACTCGATGCGTGAAAGGGCCAGGGCATACTCGATGCGTGAAAGGGCCAGGGCATACTCGATGCGTGAAAGCACCAGTCCTTGGAACAGAAGTATTAGCAGTCTTTGCTCGATATTGGCAGCCGCCATGACTCTCATTGCTGACAAACCTTTTCGAGCTTTCATTATAACATAATCGACATGATCTCTGAAGGACAGGCTTCGATCAAGCCTCACGCCAAGATATGTCATTGACTGGGTTCTACTCAAAAGGCTCCCATCCATTCTTACTGCCGGCAGGTCTGTGTTCACAATATGGTTGTTTAGGGAGAACCATGTAACCGATGCCTTTGCAGGGTTGACAAGGGCTCCGGCATCAGCGCACCATGAGGAAATTCGATCTAGTTCGCCCTGAATATCATTGGTAACCACCTGTCTATCTCGACCCTGTCAGTATACGAGAATGTCGTCAGTCCTACCCCTCCCGTCCAACTGTTGTTCAGTGATCGGCACCGTATACGCGTTGAATAGTACTGGTGACAGTGGTGAACCCTGCGGCAATCCTGGACATATCGTTATCGGTTCAGAAGACCAACTCCGCATCTTAGCACCACCTTCCTTTGGAGCAGAACTGCAGCTATCCATCGTACAAGGTGAGGGTGCACTTTCAGTCTGAGGAGAGTTTGCATCAAGTGCTCGAAGGATACTCTATTGTATGCGTCCTCTAAGTCTATGGTGGCCGCACATGTCTCTTCTCTGACCTGAAATCCTTCGTAAACATCTTGAGCAAAGACTGCCGCATTCAGCCATGACTCTTTGTTATGTCTGTATCCTCCAAGTGTGGGCGGGAAGCAGCCGAGCTGTTCCAAGTCACAAGCAAGTCAGTGTGCTACAATTTTCTCCAGTAGCTTGCCAACAGTGTTCTGCATCGTAATGATTCTGTAGCCGCTTATCTTGGAATGGTCTTTGTTCGGTTTTGGCAGCGGCAGCAAGTAGCTGTGTAGCCATTCCTCTTTGATCTGACCCCTCTGGATACTGGTGTTGAATTCTCTGGCCAGTTCTTCCATGTCATCATCTGACATCATCAGTAGGTCACCATATCGGATGCCGCCTGGGGCGGTGTTAGGTGATTTCTTGAGCATTGCACGTATTGTCTCAGCTATGATTTTGCACTCTTCGTCTGTCCCGACCCCCTCGCACAACAGAGAGTGTCGTTGTGGTTCTCTGTCTGGCGGGCTCGTCTTTCTGGTCAGTCTGCTCTATGTAGCGTGCAAGAAGGGCCTTACCTTTATCCGCATCCAATTTTTTCCATGTGAGGTCTGTGCCTTGAAAGTCTGGAATACCCCTACGTTGTGCGGCATTAGTGTGTTCACATTAGATAATAGTTTTAAACAATGTTAGATTATAGTTATTCTGATTTAAAGGACTTTGTGAAAGATTCTAAACTGATAGCACATGTTAACCCTACCAGACTGCTGTACCAATTTTTCGGTAATTTCCTAATCTGCCGCTATACCGCTGAACCTAATTTTTGATATTTTGCCTAGAACGTGAAAAAATTAGTCACAAACTAAAAATAACCAACCAATCGTTGTCAAACCTCATGGTTAGCCATTGCAAATGTCTACTACCATATGTTTGAATTGACTTTGTGTGGTTTAACGTGAAAAAAATTCACAATGAAACGAGCGGCTGATAAACCAAGCACTTCAACAAGAAAGTGAAGTAGGCCTATGCTTTTCACAGTCCAACAGGTGATCGATACTTTGGTTTATTCAGACTGGATTGGCACACAAAGGTGGAATATTGGCGCTAGATGAAAGGCTGACCTATTTTCTACAATGTCTCCAAGTTACATCTTTTTCTAAAAACTTGTTTGCATGTAACTAACATTTGTCTATATCATGTTGGTTTTTTCTCTTTAATGCTCAGGAGCCCAGGTAATAGGAACAGTTAGGTTCAGAGCCTCAGGTCTGGTAGGGTTAAATGTGATTATTCAGTTAAAATAAATTAGTTAGCAGACATTCAGAGTGAAGAACAAAACTAACCGTGAAAGTTCGTCATCATGTTGAATTATGCTCGCACTAATGGGCCACACTTGTGCCCCTAAGTTTGCGTATTCCTAACACAAATAGGCTGAATGATATTTTAATAATTAAATTTAAAAGAATAATAATTATAACTAAATAAAAATTAGTGTACATATTGTTTCTCAGTAGAAAATGGTCAAAGCCTGCCTCGTGTTGTCCCGACATTTTCCATTTTGTGTGACAATGATTCGCTTCAAAATATGATGTGTTAATTGTGTTTTAATTGTGTTATGGGGCCATTCTAGTGATATTGGTGTATAAAATGGTGTAGGTATCATTATTCAGTCGATTTCATTGGATTATAATCAGAGAATGAGCAGTAGCGCCTTGGTAATTGGAAATTTCACGTAATTGTCACCTCAGTCTTCAATTTTTTTTAAAACATCTGCTAATATTATTATTATATTTCTAACATATAGCAACAGTAGCAATACCAACGTGTTCCTTGTGCAATGTTCTTTAATTTGATATATAATACAATATATCTGCTACCATTTTAACAATTATAGATCATTTCTATGATACACCCCTACCTCCCATTTTCTGCCATCAATTTCTGTTTGGGCCAAACCCATATTTTGTTTGGCATTGAATGAGTTAAACTTCCGGCATGGTGATGTCGAGGTAGCGGGTTCAACCCCTACACAGGACAGTCGAACTAAAATGTTGAATTCTCAGCCTTGACTTGGGGATGTTAATTACAAGTACCTCGGAAGTCAGAGTGGGTTTGTTTGATGGTGGGGGATGCTGGTAATAGGGAAAGCTAATCCACATGCAACAATCAGTCGAGCGAACTAGAAGTAGTAGCACATGTATGGAATTCGCTTGAGTTCAAAGCGAGCAAATCTTCTTCTTCTTCAGCGTTCCGAGCCATTGAGGTTCTTTGCTGCAAATACAATCCGTCTCCATTCGTCTCTCTGGTGGACCTTCTCTTGCCAGTCGTTGATTCCAAGTGCTTGTAGGTCTGTACATGTATTATCTCTCCACCGCCTTCTTGGTCTACCTCGGGGTCTACGGTCATTTATTTCCTGAGTGTAAGCGAGTTTTGTTTCCCTATTATCTTCCATTCTTTCTATATGCCCCAGCCATTGTAGTCTATTAGCCTTCATGATACCAGTGATTAGCGGGGACTTAAACAGATCATAAATGTCTTTGTTACTTCTTCTTTTCCACTCTCCACTTTGTGTATCCCTAATGGGTCCAAAGATGCGTCTTAAAATTTTGTTCTCAAAGGTTTGTAACAAGGCTTCGTCTCCTTTCGTTGTACTCCAGGTTTCAGAGCCATACAGCACAACTGGTCTGATCAGTGTTTTGTATATTGTGATTTTGGTGTTACGAGATAGCGCCTTTGATTTTAGTAGATGTTGTAGTGCATAGTATATCTTATTTCCAGAGTTGATTCTAGTTTGTATTTCTTCCCTTATGATGTTGGAGCAGTTGAAGATCGTACCCAGGTATTTGTATGTTTCCGTTCTTTTAATGGTCATATTATCTATTTGTATGTGGCCAGAGTTTCTAGCCATTCCGTCTCTTGAAATTACCATATATTCTGTCTTATCTTGGTTGATAACCAGCCCCATCTGTTGGGCTTTTTCCTTTAAGTGAGTCAATATTTCCAATGTCTTTTGTTCACTTTGCCCTATAATATCTATATCATCTGCATAACCAAGCAGCTTGGATGTTCCTCCAATATCACATTCCTCCTTTACCTTCCTTACAACTTTCTCTAGAGCCAGATTGAAGAGTAGCGGCGATAGTGCATCACCCTGTTTCAAGCCAGATGTTATTTGGAAGGGGTCTGATTTCCTGCCTTTATATGTTACTATATTATAAGTATCTTCCATGCATAGTCTGGTCATGTTGATTAACTTCCTTGGTATTCCAAATTCCTGCATAGCATTCCATAGACTATTCCTATGGACACTGTCATAAGCCTTTTTAAAATCCACAAAAATGTTATGGAGATCTCTTTTATATTCCCAATGTTTCTCGGCTATTTGTCGTAAGATAAATATCTGATCTATTGTTGATCTGTTTTGTCTAAAACCCGCCTGGTAGTCACCTAATATGTCTTCTGAATATGGTTTTAGTCTATTTAGTAATACTGCGGATAGTATCTTATAGCTTGTGGACAGTAGTGATATTCCTCTATAATTTCCACATTGGAACTTGTCTCCTTTCTTAAAGATAGGTATCAATAATGACTCTTTCCAGTCATGGGGTAATTCTTCTGTCCTCCAGATTTTTATTATTAGTTCGTATAGCTTTAGATGTAATGCATGGCCACCTGCCTTTATAAATTCAGCAGCAATTCCATCAGTCCCAGTTGCCTTATTGTTTTTAAGTCGTGTGATTACATATAGGATTTCTTCAAATGTAGGTTCTTCAATTTGTGGTTCGCATGTTAGAACCTCTTCCTGTGAGAAAATGTTACTTGGAGCTTCACAATTTAGTAATTCAATAAAATATTCTTTCCATGTGTTGCACATTTCCTCATTGGTATTTATCATATTCCCATTTTTGTCTTTTAAACCATATGTGTTTTGTTGGTGCCCTCGTTTCATTGACTTCAGTTCTTTAAAAAATTTTCTGGATTCATTTTTCTGGTGATTAGTCTCCATATCTTTGATTATATTACTCATATATTCTCGCTTCTGCTGTCTGACTATTTTTGTAGCCTCTTTACATTCATTTCTATAATGCTCTTCCTTTTGGATGTTATTGATGTCATTTAACCATACATGTCTGGCATTCTTCTTCCTAATGACTGCTTCTTCACATTTTTGATTGAACCATCTGTTCTTTCTATGCGTGGTTAACACACCGAGACATTCTTCTGCGGTAGACTGAATTGTATTCTTGATGTTCAACCAAGTTTGGTCAATGCTTTCCTCCAAAGGGTTTTGCAGAGTTTCAAGTTTACATTTTATTTCATCTGTAAATTTCTCTTTGACTGTAATGTCTTGCAGTTTTTCTCTGTTATATGTTGGGTGTAATCTTTGTAATTTAGTATAGAAAGCTCTCTTAAGTTTTATTTTAAATTTTGCTCCAACGAGGAAGTGGTCGCTGTGGCACTCAGCTCCTCTATAACTTCTGACTTGCTGTATGTTTGATGCATTTCTGTTGTTAATTAAAATGTGATCTATTTGATTATAGGTTCTCTTGTCACATGATTTCCAAGTTTGTTTGTGTATATCCTTTCTTTGTAGTCTGGTACTGCTAACCTGCAGTCCTTTGGCTTCTGCCAGGTTGATGACTCTCCATCCATTATCATTTGAAGTTGTATGTAGGCTTTCCATACCGGCCACTTTTTTATTAGTTTGCTCTCTACCTATTTTTGCATTGAAGTCTCCCAGCACAATCAGGATGTCCTGTTTGGGGGTTTCTTCTATGACATCTTCCAGATCATTATAAAAGTCTTCTTTAATATCATCTTCTTTCTCTTCAGTAGGTGCATGTACATTAATCATCGTTATATTTTTCCATTTACCTTTTATTCGTAATTTACTAATCCTGTCATTAAAAGATTTAAAGTTTAAAACGTTCCCCCATAACTCTTTTTTGATGACAAATCCTGTTCCTAATTCATGTTTATTTTGGGTGTTTCCTCCATATATTATAATCATTCCATTTTGCTCTAAAGTACCCTCTCCTGGCCACCTTATTTCTTGAATTGCTGTTATATCCATTTGATATTCAATCAGCTCCCGGGTTAGTTCTTCGGCCGCTCCAGCTCGATATAGTGTCCGTACATTCCATGTTCCAAAGCGAGCAAATGCAA
This sequence comes from Cepaea hortensis, assembly GCA_963921405.1. Taxonomy (NCBI): domain Eukaryota; kingdom Metazoa; phylum Mollusca; class Gastropoda; order Stylommatophora; family Helicidae; genus Cepaea; species Cepaea hortensis. The sequence continues at coordinate 392,618,435 of OY992876.1, forward strand.
AAATCAAAATTATGGAGGATATTGGAGCTCAATCACAACAACAGAAATGAGATTCCTGAGAAGAATACTCAACGTATCAAGAAGAGATAAGATCAGAAATAAAGAAATCAGGACTTAAGTGGGTGTTAAAGCAGCACTAGATTTTATTAGAAAGCAGCAAGTCAAATGGTTTGGCCATGCAAGTAGGTTACCATTCAACAGCATACCACAACAAGCAAATCTGTACGCAGACAGTGGACTGAGTCGCTGCAGAAGTCTGTTGTCTGTAAAGTCACCTTCATCTTTGTCCTGGGACATGCGAGAGTCGAGGGAAATGAACAAGTGGATAAACTGGCTGGCTCTGCACCACCTGTGGATGGCCAGCCCATGGATCTTGCCGATGTTATTAACATCCTTAAAGATATGTCGAGAACAGAGGACTTTGACGTCAGTGAATCCACATCGCTGTCCAGGATGAAAGACTTGGGAGTAAGAATTGGCACGGCCAGACGCGAGAGGTACATTGGGAAAACAAGGTGCCTCGTCAACCAACACAGAACTAGCACTATTAGCCACCGGACGCTGATGCATATGCTGGGGGGAGGATCTGAGCACCTATGGACCTGCCCGGAGTGCAATGAAGATACCTCAACTGATAACTGACTTATAACAAGCAGTTATGTACAGACCAGATGGAAACGGAGGAAGAGGCCGACCACGTAAACGTTGGACGGAGGGAATAGCAGAGTTCATGGGAATATTGATACATGAAGCCCATGATCGGGCACTCTCATGATGTTTATACTTCACCTCGACACCGCAAGGTACAAGAGGAACATGATGAGGTGAGATGAGATGAGATTGGGGCTCCTATAGATGTGTTTGAAATTCAATGATTATCATCTGTACTGTACTGAACAGCTGTAATGACATTTGTTGTTGTTGTTTTACATTTCAGTATGACTTAGATCAGTTTTCGCCACCACCACTGTCACGTCTGCATGAAGAATCAGAGCTTTCAAAATTAAACCTCAGCTTTGGCCTTGAAGCATCAGATTTTGAGAGTTCGCCCGCTGCGGTTAAAGATTTCACTGACAACAATTGTCTTAGTATAGGCGAAGAGAAGTCAGATACTAGGTAAGTGATTTGTTATTCAACTAGATTTGTCCCACATTTGTGGATGTCATCCTCCTTTATACATGTCAGAAGTATACAGTCTCTCTCTCTCTCTCTCTCTCTCTCTCTCTCTCTCTCTCTCTCTCTCTCTCTCTCTCTCTCCCTCCCTCCCCCTCCCTCCCTCTCTGTGTGTGTGAGTGAGTCAGAGTCATTGAATGAGAGAGAGATAGTGTGTGTGTGAAAGAGAAAGAATGTGTGTGAGAGAGAATATACATAAATTATATATAAATATGCAATAAAAATTGGTGATTGTTTCTGTCCACAGCCTTCTGTCTCGTGTACTGCCTATCTTCTTATTGAATTGAATACTCCATGCCATGTAGCGTTGGGGATCATGTCTGTCCACAGCCTTCTGTCTCTTGTACTACCATTCATTTCTGATACTGATGTTCCTCCATGCCATGGTGTCAAACTCTCCAGCATCTTCTCTCTTGGTCTCCCCTGCCTCTCTACCTCATCTACTTTTCTGCTGTGATGACATACTCCAGCTTTCGTACCCAAAGAATGTAGACTGTCCCTTCCTGATGTGAGTAACCAGTTCTCTTTGTGAGATAACTTCCCAAAAGATAAATTCATTACTCTTTCTATCCGTCCACAGTATTCTATTCATTCTTCTATAAAACCACATCTCTGCAGCTTCCACATAATTCCTCTCTTGTCTGCTAATTGTCCGTGATTCGCTTCCAAACTTAACTCTTTACAGGGCAGACGTTTGTCCGTTTTTTTAGCTCTGAACGGGCAAGATTTTTCAGGTTCTGTAACATTTCGGTTACGTTAGTAAAAACATCACTTCTAAGGTCAACAGATTTTAGTGAAATAAACAAAATGAAGGAAAATGTATGCAGATTATTTTACTCACGTGAATGTGTAATCCAATGTTGCTGGTAATCCATACATGAACACAAATATTTACAAAATGCGACATATTGTTTGTGATTGTCAGTCATTTATAAGGCAATTTACAAACACATTATCAGAATCACTTTCTTTAAAGTCTGACTCACGACTGCTAATGCTGATCACTGATATCTAGCTCCGATTAATAGTCAACTTCGTGCCTTTCAATGTCACTTAAATTGAACCCAGCAAAATCTCTGCTTTCACTTGAAGAATCTGCAAAATCCATTTTGAAATGTGTTGTTTGTCCATCAAGAATGATGATGACCATTCATTTCATCCAGTGGGGTTGAAAGTATGGAGCCGTGAGTTCTAAGATGGCTGATAAGACCTATTTTGGCTCGAAATGTTCTTTGACAATGTGGACAAAGAATGCTTGATGTTTCTGGAGGAGGATTTCCTGCAGTGGTTTTTCTGTCCTGCCTTTTCTTCACATCTCTTGCAGTCCAGGTTGCCTCACAAGTGACTGCACCCTTGCGTAATGATGCACGCCACAAATTTCGGTCTCTGGCTGCAGTCTCCCAGGTGTCATGATTAATTCCAAATGCATTCAGTGAGATTTTCAGAGTGTCTTTAAAGCGTTTCCTCTGGCCGCCTTGGGAGCGTTTACCACAACGCAGTTCGCTGTAAAAAATTCGTTTAGGGAGCCTGTGATCTGGCATGCGGGTCAAGTGACCAGCCCAGCGAATCTGATTCTTCATCAGTAGAGTGTGGATACTGGGCATGGATGCTCTTTCTAGGACTTCTTGCCATTTAATCTTCAGTAGCTTCCTAAGGCAGACTGTGTGGAAGTGGTTTAATTTCCTAGCGTGTCGCTGATTAACAGTCCAGGTTTCACAAGCATATAGCAGTGTGGATAATACAACTGCTTTGTGCAGGCTTATTCCATTTCCGTCCCATACATTCTTGTACAGTTTGCCAAAGGCCGCGCTGGCCTTGGAGATTCTTGCATTAACTTCGTCATCAATTATGGCAGCTTGTGACACAGTGCTGCCAAGATAGGTGAATTTGTCCACAACACTTAGTCTATGACCATTCACTTTGATATTCGGCACAGTGTAATTATTCCCTAGAGCTGGCTGGTACGTAACTACAGTCTTCTCCAAGTTGATATTGAGCCCAAAGTTGGCACAGGCATGTGAGAAAGCTGAAACATTGTGTTGCATGTCCGCCTCTTAGTTGGCGTATAGAGCCAATCATCAGCAAACAGGAGCTCTCTGACAGTGCCGCTGTTAATTTTGGTTTTAGCTTTCAGCCTTCTGAGATTGAATAACTTTCCATCCATGCGGTAGTTGATGTCTATTCCAATTTCATTGTTCTCGAAGACATTCGTCAACATAGCTGAAAACATGAGGCTTAACAGTGTTGGTGCCAGGACACATCCTTGCTTCACCCCATTGGTGACAGGAAAGGGCTCAGACAGTTCACAATTTTCCTGTACTCTTGCCTGCGTACCATCATGAAATAGCCGCACTATTTTGACAAACTTTCGTGGACAGCCATAATCTTCCACAGTCCTTCTCTGCTGACTGTATCAAAAGCCTTCGTAAGGTCAATGAAAGTGAAAATTTCACAGTTCTGTACCTGACATTTCTCTTGCGGCTGCCTTGCAGCAAAAATGTCAACAGTTCCTCGTTCTTTTCTGAAGCCACATTGACTCTCAGGAAGAAGACCTTGATCGAGATGGGCCTTGAGGTGATTGAGAAGAATTCTGGCGAGTATCTTCCCTGCAATTGAAAGCAAGGAGATGCTTCGGTGGTTGTCACAGGATTGGCGGTTTCCTTTATGTTTATAAAGGTGGACTATTGTTTGTAAAGATGTGTAGCCGGCACCTACTTCACAGATTTGGCCTTCTTCTGCAAGTCGTGTCTCGCTCAAGGCTGCAATGTCGATGTTGTACCTGCCCAGCTCTCTCCCAATCAGTGCTGTTCGTCTCTGTGGACCCGACACGCTGTCTCTATCAAGTAGTGTGCGTACATTCCAAGTTCCGATTGTTAAGGGAATATGGGTTGCTCTTTTAGTTTTACCTGTTTTTTCTTTTTTGTATATCGACTGCAGTATCGGGTATCCACCAACCGCGGCTAGCTGGTTGGGTAATGATGTAGCAGACAATGTTTAGGGCACCTTTTCTAGCCCCTTCCTCATGCTATGGAGGTGAGCAGTGTGTTCCTATAGAGGGCTACTCAGTCGCTCAGGGGGCTGCCAAATCTCACTACTGCTCCGGTCAGTAGAAGACGACCATATGGCCAGAGCCGCTTGTGTGCAGGTCTGAGACTACGGCTGCCAGCGTACCCATGCCTGCTGCTTCGTCGCTCGCCCATCGCCACAGGGCTTGAAGGTGATATATGACGTTGGATGAAGAGTGACTTACGCGATGAATTGGATTAAAGTGAGGAGGAGTTGCGCAATTCGTCGACCTCATTCTCTCGCCTGAGTCCATCTGAGTCCAGTGGCAAGACGACTGGAGACGAATACAGGTGCAGTGGATGACCAGGGCGCTCTATGTGTCTTGCCGTGCTCATTACATTCCACAATGCTTTGCAGGTAAACGCCGTCTTGCCTGTTGAATCAGGAATGATTTCTTCCGCGCAGTCTGCCGAATCCTGTCTTGACATGCTGGGTAGGCATATCCTAATTCACCACTCAGTTTGGCACCAAATCGGCTACCCACGCCTGGTTTAGCCAGCCTGTCACAGCTGTTGCCCGGGTTGTGGCCGATGTCGCATGCTGACAGCTACTAGGAGCCACAGGCATGTGCTGGATGCCAGGCTTTGACCAGTGGGGGATGGTCCCTTGAAAAGGGAGTGACAGCCATCCTTACCAAAGGTACTACCAATGCCTGACACCCCTGATTTTGAAATACAAAGCGTAAAACCCCCAAAAACTATAATAAAATCCATTCAAATTCAAAGTGCATGCTTGCAAATGGCGGCCACGTTGTCAAGCTATCGGTGAAGCCAAAAGTAGACAATTGGAAGTCTTTCGAAAGCCACGAGATCACGTTTTTACAATACATAGTAATCATGAACGCTTTGGGACTTTTGCCCGTTCCGGGGTAAAATGCTTTGGGACGTTTTGCCCAGTAAAGGGTTTAAGATTTGACTCAATATAACTCTTTAAGAACTCTTTTCCTAACCTCGATTAACAAAGATAAATTGCAAATATTATTTGTTATTTAAACATAGAAGTCACAAACAATATGTTGCGTGATTTATTGCCTGGCATACTGAGCTGATTCTAGTCAAGTATTTCTGCAGAGTTATATATCATATGAAGTGAATCAATGAATAATACTTTGGCTGAAAGTTAAAACACATAGTCACAGGTATTGTTCAAATGTGGTACATCTGTTATCCCCACAGTCATTTCAGATTTACCACAAACTCTTTCTGTTTGCACAAATCTGGCTGCAACTGCCTAATTGCTTAATGCTCACTATATTTGAGCAACCTTTTATTGTTTGTCGAAAATAGTTTACTAAACATTTTTGCTTTGTTAATGCTTTGACTGTATTTTTATATTCACTACATACGATATATAAGTGCAGTAGGCACCTGACGAGATGCAGCGAAATATGCCAGGCAATAAATCATGCAATATATTGTCTGTGGCTTCTGTGTTTAAATTCACCAGGGGAATACATTGTTTTGAATTATTTTTCATCTTGTGAAATGCTGCCTTTGCTACATTACCTTGTATACATTTGTATTTTTTTTTAGTAAGGATGACATTCTTGACTTTGCATCCCTTCACGATGGCTTCAAAGTTTGCAAAATCACACCTGCACGAAGTTCTGTCTCGTGTCCTGTATCTCCTGAGTTCGGATACACATCTTGTGCAATTGTTGATGAAGAGAAGAAATGGGGCCACATGACTCAGGTATAGGCTAGAGGTGTTCATTCTTCTGTTTGATTTTAATGCATAACCATTGTATTGTACCAGGGCTATTCCAAAATGAACCTCTGATTGACCGGTAACCATAATCCGGTTGCCACAGCGACACCATTCATTACTTGAATCCTATCAACGCGAGGTCAGAATGCGGCCGAGATTCAACGTCGATTGTGTCGAGCGTATGGTGATAAGGTTATGAGTGACATTTTTTTGAGGTCGATCAAAAACAAAAGGCGTGGAATGCTCGTGGCGCCATTATACTGCAAGACAACTTGCGCCCCCACACTGCTGCTTGCATAAAGGCTTTGCTTGAACACTTTAAGTGGGAAATTGTCAACCACTACCCTTACAACCTGGACTTTACACCAAGCGAATATCATCTCTTCGGCAAGATGAAGGTCTGGCTGGCTACCCAGCTCTTCAACACCGCCAAGGAGCTCATGGATGGAGTCAACAACTGGCTAAGTACCCTGGCAGCACCGTTCCTTAATGAGGGTTACAAAAACTTGTGCCACGGTACGACAAGTGCCTGAATTTAGGTGGTGACTGTGATGACAAATAATGCAGTGATGTATGTAACTTTTGTATGTACGGGGTGTGTGTAAAGTTTCACTACACTTTGTATGTTGAACAGCTGTTTGTTGGAGAGTATGTTTTCTGTCTTTCAAACGGAAACATACTCTCTAACAACAGCTGTTCTACATACAAAGTGTAGTGAGACTACAAACAACCTGTATTTAAATGTTATTGTCAATTTATTTAAGTTTTTACCAAGCAAACGGCGGTAGATTTTGGAATAGCCCTGGTGTATGACTTAAATATAGGTAAACATGTGTCCAATGTGTCTGAAAGCATGTAACATATTCTTTGACTGTTGTTGTTGAAGTCTGTATATTGTTGTCTCATTGTATGGTGTAGTATTACATGAGTGGAGGTCAGCATGGCCGAATGGATAAGAATGCTCACTCTTAAACTTCTGGTGATCTAATGCCGAGGTAGCTGTTTCAAACCCTGCACCGATCAGTTGGATTAAAATGTTAACTTCTTGTCCTTGACTTGAGGACGTAAATTACAAGTACCTCTATAGTTGGAGTGGGTTCATCTAATGGCGAGGGACACTGGTAATAGGGAAAACTAATCCACACGCAAAAATCAGTCCAGTGCACTAGAAGTAGTAGCAAGTGTTAGGGCTTCGCTTGAGGTCGAAGCAAGAGAACACCCAAATAAACATACATGAATGTCTTTCTCAGATTGTTAAAGTTACATATCCTTTACAAGACATCACAGTCAACCCCAGTATTTTTCAACTGTTTGCGATTTCTTGGCAAGTTTACATTTAGTAGTTTGCCATTGCTTTCTGAATGACTGGCAATCAATCCATTGTATTATAACTAATTCCCACAGCTGCATTTTTCGAATGAGGTATGTGGGATTGTTTTTTAAAAGTTGCATATCCTTTACAGGAATTTTACTGCCGTTGTTGATGTCTTGGCAAGTTTTACGTTCAGTAGTTTGCCATTACTTTCTGAATGACCGGCTCCCATACCAACACGTTAAAACCAGCACAACATGGTCTGCTGCCAAATCGGTCACTGCTGTGTTTCGAACCCGGGTAAGCGGCATTACGAATCACATCCGCAATGCCATCGCCATGGGGATCGGCGCGAGATGACCAAAACTAATTACAAATTGCGTCCCTAACCTTTTCATCACAGAGCCAGCCCTGAATGATTGCACAACTGAAAATTTGCTTATTTGATGTGAATATGTCTCAATGATTGTGAACTTTATTTGAAGTGAATATGTCTCAATGATTGTGAACTTTATTTGAGGTGAATATGTCTCAATGATTGTGAACTTTATTTGAAGTGAATATGTCTCAATGATTGTGAACTTTATTTACAGCACGCACTTTTTAATAGACAAACTGAGTTTGAAAGTCACGATCGAACACTGAATTACCTGATGGAGAACAAAGAAAAAGAGATACTTGTTCGGTTGACGCAACAAGCAGATCACCGGCAGATTCTCATAGACCGGAAGCTTCAAGAAGGGTCTGTGGTTCTTCTTTATGTTTTGTTCTTATTGGTTAACTGATTCACTAGTGAAGGATAATACATTGCCAGATGTGATCTACCATTTGGACAGAAGGATGATATATCGCCATTCTATGATCATCGTGTTATATGTTTTGTTTCGTGGTATCTTCCGCAATTTCAATGCTCAACGGAAATTTATATTATAATACTTGTTCATTTGATTGTGTGCCATGTCTAAACTAAATTTTTGTTTGGCAATAAACCAGTTAACAGAAGAGTTTTCGTGGAAATTGAGACATGTCCATAAGCAGTGGTACCAAATACAGGGTGCCAGGACATTTTTACCTGCATTTGCATTTTCAATTCTTTTCTTAGCCTGCATTTGCAAAAAAAATACACTGTTCCTGTTTAAAAGGGGTCGCTCGAGGATTATATTTAGCTTTTGTTCTACCTCTATCTCCCTCAGACGATGTTGAAGTACCTGCATGCTAACTAAACATGTCACACTCTGGCTGGATACACATCTAACTCATTTGACATTTAGCACGAGTGCCAGTTTTTGTTTTGTATTTCTCAAGTCTACATGGGAGCTTCGGTTGTATAGTAGCTAGATGCTTGCCTGTCGACCCAGTGGGCATTGGTTCAAATGTACATCAGAGGTCAGCAAGGCCGAATGGATAACGTGTGCTCTTAAACATCTGGTGAGCTGATGCCGAGGTAAGGGGTCCAATGCTTACACCGGACATTTGGACTAAAATGTTGACTTCTCGTCCTTGGGGATGTAAATTACTCGTACCTCTGGAGTCAGAGTGGGTTCGCCATGGTGAGGGACACTGGTAATAGGGAAAGCTAATCTACACGCACAATTCAGTCCAATGCTACTAGAAGTAGTGTGTATGGACTTTGCTTGATATCATAGTGAGCGAGCGAGCGCAAAAAACAAACACAAATTTGACACTTAGCATTGGTGCCTGTTTGGGTTTTGTATTTCTTAAGTCTACATGGGAGCTTTGGTTGTATGGTAGCTAGATACTGGCCTGGTGGGCATTAGTTCAAATCTGTGTCAAGGCAGTGTTTACAAATTGACCTGGGCTCGTGGGTCAGCTCCCAGGTCGACCCAACCTAAAATGGGACACCAGGAAATGTCTTGGGAAGTGAAGGTGACCAGCCTGGTACTGATGTCATCCAATGAACGCCGACTGATCAGTACAAATATGGGCTAGCACCATATACCTCATGATCTACCCCTGCCTCTTAAACCGCTGATGTTTCCAGACTTTCCAGACCCATGTTCTCCTGTGCCTCTCTTCTCGTCACTGTGTTCTCCAGTGCCTCTATTCTCGTGATGTCTCCAGTGCCTCTCGTCTCATCACAGTGTTCTCCAGTGCCTCTCTTCTCATGATGTTCTCCAGTGCCTCTCTTCTCAAGATGTTCTCCAGTGCCTCTCTTCTCATCACCGTGTTCTCCAGTGCTTCTCTTCTCATCACCATGTTCTCCAGTGCCTCTCTTCTCATCACCATGTTCTCCAGTGCCTCTCTTCTCATGATGTTCTCCAGTGCCTCTCTTCTCATCACTGTGTTCTCCAGTGCCTCTCTTCTCATCACCATGTTCTCCAGTGCTTCTCTTCTCATCACTATGTTCTCCAGTGCTTCTCTTCTCATCACCATGTTCTCCAGTGCTTCTCTTCTCATCACCGTGTTCTCCAGTGCCTCTCTTCTCATCACCATGTTCTCCAGTGCTTCTGTTCTCATCACCATGTTCTCCAGTGCCTCTCTTCTCATCACCATGTTCTCCAGTGCTTCTCTTCTCATCACCATGTTCTCCAGTGTCTCTCTTCTCATCACCATGTTCTCCACTGTGATGAGACGAGAGGCACTGGAGAACATCACGAGAATAGAGGCACTGGAGAACACAGTGACGAGAAGAGAGGCACAGGAGAACATGGGTCTGGAAACATCAGAAGAACATAACATAACATTGTCACCATGTTCTCCAGTGCCTCTCTTCTTGTTACTATGTTCTCCAGTGCCTTTCTTCTTGTCACCATGTTCTCCAGTGCCTCTCTTCTTGTCACCATGTTCTCCCGTGTCTCTCTTCTTGTCACCATGTTCTTCCGTGCCTCTCTCCTCATCGTACGAGAAAAGGACACTGTTTCTTATGGCATTTTCCGCCATCCAGGGTGGCTTCCATAGTTGCAGAGCTGACACATAGCGCTGTGGTGCTGGGCTCACCGAGGGAATCTTCGCGTCCTGCTCATGGCTGCTTTAATTCCTCACTTCAATGTATTGGGCCTTTCGTTCGCTACGTGCCACTCCCCGCACAACCCAGCGACGGACGGACTGCAGACGGTATCCACTCAGCGAGCTTTCATTTCAGACATGTGCTAGTCGCTGTGCCTGGAAAACAAAATAGTTAGAGATGTTGCGGGAACGACGGACATTTGGAAAACTAGCTAGTCAGAGCTGTTCCGGCCCCGAAGGACATTCGGAAGACTAGGCAGTCAGAGCTGTTCCAGGCACGAGGGACAATGGGAAAACTAGCTAGTCAGAGCTGTTCCGGACTCAGAGGACATTTGGAAGACTAGTTAGTTAGAGCTGTTCCGCACGAAGGACATTTCACTCAGATGTTTATGCGTTGTGCCTGATTTATTTGCGCCCTTAGGCCAGCACATCCGACTTCAGCAGGTGTTTTTACAGGTTTGCCTTCCCGGGGTTTCGGCTCTTACTCTTACCGCTGTGGTGTCACCCACATCTCAGCTAGTCACGGTAGAACGGTCAAAGACATCACAGTCAACCCTCAAGGGAAGTCAGGTGCAGACCATGGGCATTCCCCGCTATCCTAGGAGGCTTCCATAATTGCAGAGCCGGCACATAGTGCTCTGGGACTGGGCTCACCCGAGAAATCGCCACTTCCTGCTCATGGCTGCTTTAATTCCTCACTTCTATGTATTGGACATTTCATTTGCCACTGCTCGCTCCCCACACAAACCAGGGTCAGACAGTCTGCGGTCGACATCCACTCATCAAGCTTTCGCTTCGGACTTTCACGTAATGGATTCGCTAGCCAAGCGTTCCATTTCGTGTTTTTAATACTTTTTCCCACCTTTGACTACGCTCACTCTGAGTATAGATACAGACTTTCATTGTAGCCACGTTGTGCGACTGAACCACTTTGCCACCTTATGTACCGCTCACAAGGTAGGCTACATGTGCTGCCGGCTCAGCACCTTACCTCCATGCATCAGAGAGCGAGTAACGGCCAGGCCCTCTCATCGAGGAATCCCTCATATCCCCCAGCTGGGAGCCTTTGAACAAGTAACTGAACTAAGCATGTAGTGTTCTCAGCATCTCACCTCCATTTTGCAGTAGGTAAGTATCAGCCTGGCTCTCACATCTGAGAGTTTATGGCTTAGAGGCGTTCAGCCATATCCCTCAGCTGAGAACCTTTGAGTATGTGCCCGGACCAAGAATTACTGCCTTTGTGCGCCTGATTTGAACTTTTGACTGCTATCCTCAGTCTACCTGTGAGCAGCAGGTTGTGTGTCTCTTGGTCTGGTCCCTAACCCAAGTCCTGTCCGATACATAGTTGTGTTTCCGTCGGCATAGCTCTTGGGGTCATTAGGACACGCAAGGTGGAGATACATCAGGGGGAACATGTGCTACTATTTCTAGTGCATTGGACTGATTTTTGCATGTGGATTACCTTAACACTATTACCAGTGTCGACATCAAGTGAACACACTCTGACTTCAGAGGTACTTGTAATTTACGCCCCCAAGTCAAGAATGACGAGTCAGCAATTTAGTCCAACTGACGTGTGTAGGAGATGAACCCGCTACCTCGGCATCAGCACACCAGAAGTTTAAGAATGTGCACTCTTATCCATTCATCCATGCTGACATCTTTATATATATATATATATATATATATATATATATATATATATATATATATATATATATATATATATATATATATATATATATAAAATGCTCTACTTTCAATAGTGTCTTCCAGGCTACTTTCAATAGTGTCTTCCAGGCAATCGTTGCTTGCTTCTTTAACCTTTTAAGATATTCGCAGCATTCATGTCAAAAACCACGTCTCAAAGCCCATCCTAGTTTGTTCATTCACATTCCAACCTTCACTGCCATACAGCAGTACAAGTTCAGTTGAACATTTCAGTACTCAGTTTCTAACATTCACTGACAGTGATCTATTACATAAGATAGTTTCCATATTCTAAAATGCTGCTTTGTTCTTGGCCTGTTCTTTCTGCTCTGGATCTCTGTCATGCATCTTATGTCATGTTCTTATTTCATTAATTCATTCAATAGCATGTCCTTGCAGAACCTCGCTCCCATAACAACCTTCTGGAAAACTTCTTGGTCATAAGCAAGATGCCCCGCGATAAATACACTCATCTGGAGACTGTGGTGAAGTAGTTACCCTGCTCGCCTCAAGTTATGAAGGTCGTGGGCTTGATTCCAGGCTAGGTGGTTCGGTTCACAAGTGCAGTTTTCTCAGAGACTGCTGGCGGTTGTCGCTGGAGCTATGGCAGTCATGCTTTGTGCAGTACTTTCGACAGGACACCTTGTAGAAAAGAGACCTAGCCATATTGGATAAAACCTGGTGCAATGAAGTAGATTCTCTTCTTCTTCTTCTTCAGCGTTCCGAGCCATTGAGGTTCTTTGCTGCAAATACAATCCGTCTCCATTCGTCTCTCTGGTGGACCTTCTCTTGCCAGTCGTTGATTCCAAGTGCTTGTAGGTCTGTACATGTATTATCTCTTCACCGCCTTCTTGGTCTACCTCGGGGTCTACGGTCATTTATGAGTGTAAGCGAGTTTTGTTTCCCCATTATCTTCCATTCTTTCTATATGCCCCAGCCATTGTAGTCTATTAGCCTTCATGATACCAGTGATTAGCGGGGACTTAAACAGATCATAAATGTCTTTGTTACTTCTTCTTTTCCACTCTCCACTTTGTGTATCCCTAATGGGTCCAAAGATGCGTCTTAAAATTTTGTTCTCAAAGGTTTGTAACAAGGCTTCGTCTCCTTTCGTTGTACTCCAGGTTTCAGAGCCATACAGCACAACTGCTGTAGATTCTCTTGCCTTTTAAAAACCCTGTTTGTTTTTATTTTTTCATTGAATGTAACATGCACAATAGATAATTAATGTGTGAAAAATAAGTGGTTGGAAGGGGCGAATGTAAGACAGGCCTGCGTGCCCAGTTTGTGACCCTGTGAAAAATAAGTTCTTTTGTCCACTGTCTTCACTGTAGCTATATGTTCTTATAATATATTGTATTTTTGTTGTAATTATCTTAAATTATTATTGTATTTCCAGTATGGAGGAAGGATATAAACGGCTGCGCAGGTTGAAGGAGGATCATGAGGAGCACCAGAAGGTGTGTATATTTGAGTAGTGTCAACTTCTTCAGGTAGAAATGAATAGCAATTTTAGTTAGTCTTCAGATGATCCTCGCTGCACATCAAACCATTCATTCCATAAGTGCAGGTATGCATGGCCGAATGGGTATATGTTCTTAAACATTTGGTGTGCTGATTCCACGGTAAGCAGTTCAACCCCTACACCGGACAGCTGGACTAAAATATTTACCTATTGATTATTTGGTTGTTTCAGGATTTGAAATTTAAATATTGAGCACAACCCACTACTGGCAACGCTGATCGTATTCTGGTATGAACCTAAGGCCTATCCACGTCAATATGGAAGCACTATACTCGAGTTTCTCTTTTGTTTGAGCTCGTCAGTAGTACATATCCCTGACCAGATCCGGAAACAAGCCCCAGATCACTGGCGTGTGAAGCGGGTGTGTAACCACACGGCACACGCTGGACACACCAAATTATCATAACAAAATATTACGACGTTACCCATCGTAGGCTATGCTCAAGATTTCAAAATCCTATTGCTCACTGGATTTTAGGAGGCCTGGTGTTCCTTGCCAGTGAGAAGTCCTGATTGTTCGGGTCCACATCGATTGACGTTCGTCAGTCGCGGTGATTGGGCAATCTTGAGCATAGCCTACGATGGGTAATGTTGTAATATTCTGTTATGATAATTTGGCGTGTCCAGCGTGTGCCGCGTGGTTACACACCCGCTTCACACGCCAGTGATCCGGGGCTTGTTTACCTATTGTCCTTGACTTGGGGACGTAAATTACAAGTACCTCTGAAGTCGGAGTGGGTTCGCCTGATGGCGAGTGACACTGTTAATAGGGAAAGCTAATCCACTCACAAAAGAATCCAGCACTACTTGAAGTAGTGTATATGGACTATGCTTGAGTTCAAAGCCAGCGAGCACCCAAAAAAAATCCTGACTGCGCAACCATCCATTCATTTTATACGTACTCGGATCCCCTCCTCAGTATCTCTGTCAGTGTGTAGCAGTCAATGACACCCGTTCTGTGCTGGTTGGCTGTTCTTCTTTGGTTCCCTCTTAGTGGTCTTGTCTGGCTTCACCACTTTTGACTTGATGTTCTTGCTGTCTGGTCAAAGTTGCAGATTCGCAGTTGTCTGTTGATTTGTTTAATTGACCCTGCCCCGAACAGCTTTCAGTATATCACACACATCCAATGCTCGTCTGCATCACGCAGAAGTCTGGCTTACACGACTGCTAGCTTGCTCATTTCCTCTTACACACACACATGGTCTGGCACAAACATAAACCTGATTTTTTATCAGCCTTGACCTCATCTGAGACCCAAACACAGTCTTCGGGCCCATCCCAACTCAATCTTTTTAAGCATATTCATTAAGTCATTGAGAAAGCTTGCCTGGGTGAAAGTCCATACACACAGGTGCAAACTAATATTATACATAAGGTAAAATCAAATAGCTGTACAATTAGATAAAAAAAAATAGCTCCACATAAGGTTAAAACAAATAACTAATAAAGGTACACAAATACATACACTAAAATCCATATGGGCGTGCATGTTTCCCCACATGCACACACACGTACGAGACAGAGCGCCTTCATTTATTAGACCCTGGTTCATGTAGTATACCCTGAATGACTCACTGAGATAGTGAACCACTAATCTTCTAAGTTGGTAATCAGGCATACTATCACATGAAAGAAATAAAAAAAGAGACAAGTGAAATATTTCGGCCACGTTAAAAGACATACCACTTTTGTAAAAACCATACTGGAGGGCAAGGTCGAAGTTAGGCGAGCAAGGGGTAGACAACGATACAAATGGGAAGATAACATCAAGTGATGGTCGAACATCAATCTGACAGAATGTACAGTCAAGGAGAGAGACAGACAGTGTTGGAGATCCATTGCAGCCAACCTTCATTGTGGAGTCAGTACCTGATTGATTGATACTACCACTGACCACAGATATTTCATGTTGTATTATGTCTTCAGTGGGAGTGGTTGTTTCTGGTAACTCAATTCATGTAAATTTGTTAACTTATGGTTAATGTAATAACAATGTAAATGTGGTTAGTTCATTAACTAACGGTATTTAGTTTGTTCGATAATTCATTCAATAGCATGTCCTTAGCAGAATCTTGCTCCCATAACAACCTTCCTGAAAACCTCTCGATCATAAGCAAGATGTCCAGCATCCGATACACCCATCTTCTCTTTGACCTTCCTCTTCTTATCTTCCCGGGCATGTACCCCTCAATTATTGTTCTCTCAAAATTTTCATGATGTTTGAAGTGACCACAATATTTTAATTTTCTTTGCTTTATCGTCTTTAGTAGCCAACCTTTTTCAATATTCAACCCTTGTATTAAGTTCTTTTCTGTATCCATAACATTTTTAGAACTCGTCTATAACGTTTATATTCAAAGGCATTTATGCGCTGTTCAGCTTGCTTAGTAAGTGTCCAGGCCTCACAGGGATATGTTGCAATGGGAAAGATGCATGCTCTTAAAAATAAAATCTTTGTAGTTCTATCTGTCCCACTCCACAGTCTATTCGGATGGTTTAATATTTGAAGAGCAATAGATATACGACTTAAATTCTTTCATTGTGTCGCCTTTGTTTGTAATTAACAACCCAAGATAATCAAAATTGTTCAATAGTTAACTTAATAACAATTAAAATCTGGTTAGTTCATTAACTAATGGTTGTTGTAATAACAGTGCTAGCGTTGTTAGTTTGTTCAATAATGGTTAATATAATAACAGTGAAAATGTGCATTTTTGTTACAGAAAATCCACATCAGACAGAAGGAGATTGAAACAAAGAGGGAGCTTCTGAAAGAGGCGGAGAGAAGACGGTAAGATGGTGGTTTATGTAACACTAGCTGACCCGGCCCGGCTTCGCCCAGGCCCTGGAGGGGATCTATCTATCTATCAGTCTGTCTGTCTGCTTGTTTGTCTGTCTGTCTGGCTGACCCGGCCCGGCTTCACCCAGTCCCTGGTGGGGAGCATCTCATTTAATTCATATAAGTAGTCATATAAGCTCTCCCGTTCCCTACTATCTGTCTGTCTGTCTGTGTGACCCGGCTTCACCCAGTCCCTGGTGGGGAGCATCTCATTTAATTCATATACGTAGTCATATAAGCTCTCCCGTTCCCGACTATCTGTTTGTCTGTCTATATGTCTGTCTGTCTGTCCTGGCCCGGCTTCACCCAGTCCCTGGTGGGGAGCATCTCATTTAATTCATATACGTAGTCATATAAGCACTCCCGTTCCCGACTGTCTGTTTATCTGTCTGTCTGTCTGACCCGGCCCGGCTTCACCCAGTCCCTGGTGGGGAGCATGTCATTTAATTAATTCATATAAGTAGTCAAATAAGCTTCCGTTCCCGACTATCTGTCTATCTATCTGACCCGGCGTGGTTTCGCCCAGCTCCTGGCGCACAGTAACTTAAAAGAATGTCCTTCCACACACCATTATCTTTAATGAAAACTGTTTTTAATCACCGACATGACAGTTGATAAGTTTTGTAAGCAGAAAAAGATGGGTTAAAATGTTATGCATAATGCATTATTTTTATGCAAACTTTAAAAATACCTTAAAGATTATATCATTATTTAATATAACTCATATGCCTAAAAATAACTATAGACAAAGAGTTTAACAATAGTGCAGGTAAGTCCAACAATATGACTATAAAGTATATAGAAATGTTATTAAAAGTTATGCCCCTTGAAATAACTTTTCTAGAGTGAAGTCCCCCTGCTATATAGACATTATATAATGAAAATGGAAAAGTAAATGTTATTAAATAAGTAGAAGATTTTACATTAAGAAATTATTATAGTCGGTTGCACAGGAATGAAAGGAAGACGTGTAGAAAATTTCATCTCAATCGGATGTACCGTTATCGAACGCATCCAAGACCCACAAACAAACATACACTCTGTTTTATAGATATAGATTTACTTCTTTTTTTTTTCATTTGCTTGAAATGCTTCTGTAACTGCAATGTTGTCATTTGCATGAATTTAACTGTCTTTTTTTAGTTCACTCAGTGGTTTATAGAGTTTATCTTCCACTGTTGTAATTATAACCCATGTCCCACAACATGTAATTATAAGCCATATCTCACAACATGTAATCATAACCCATTTCCCACAACATGTAATTATAACCCATGTCCCACAACATGTAATTATAACCCATGTCCCACAACATGTAATTATAACCCATGTCCCACAACATGTAATTATAACCCATGTCCCACAACATGTAATTATAACCCATGTCCCACAACATGTAATTATAACCCATGTCCCACAACATGTAATTATAAGCCATATCCCACAACATGCCAGTCTGATGCCCCAATCCCTCTGATCAGCTGTTACTTTGACACAGGAAAGAGACCTTAGTGAAACTTCACAGCCTGTGGAAGGATATTGAGAGCAATCAACAATCCTTCGCCCAGCAGTATGATAATTTCAGATACAAGTCCAAGCTTCCAGAACTCATCAGTAAATACAAGACAGTGTTGGAAAAAGTGTGTTCGAATCTCGCAGCCCAGGTAAGTAGAAATTTACATCATCATTGCCAGCAACGTTGACATTAGTAAAAAAAAAATTGTAACAACAACCATGTGTTACTGGGACCCATAAGGGAAATAAAGAATAGAAACACTGACTTTCCATGCATGTCATTGGAGGCAACTAAGAAAGGTTGGCATAGAAAACTAGCTGTAAATTCCAGCCAGTTAAAAACTAGTGTTAGTTAGATAGTCGACAGATCATCCTCATTGCACATCGAACCATTCAATCCATATGTGCTGGGATCCCCTCGTCAGTAAATCCCTCAGAGTGTAGCGGCTCACGACACCAGTTCTGTGTTGGTTTATTAATCTTCTTTGGTTTCCTGCTTAATGTTCTTGTTTGGCCAGACCTCTTTTAACTTGCTGTTTTCGCATCCTGACCATGGTTGAAGATTCACAGTCATCACTTGGTTCTCGTAAATGACTTACTTCTCGTAGAGCATTCAGTATATCAGCCGTCTCGTCCGCCCTCCACAGTAGTCTTACCTGCAAGCCTGTCAGCCTGTTCACTTCCTTGGAGAAAAAGTGTACAAATGACTTGGTGTCAGTTGGTTGAGGGCCTGTGTCTGTTGAAAGGCAGAAGACAAGGTTAGTCAAGAGATCATTCTCAATGCTGGAGGTCTGCATGGCTGAGATGGCATACTCTTTAACTTCCTGTGTGTTGATGGTGAGGTAGTGGGTTCAACCCCTACACCGGTCAGTTGGGCTCAAATGTTGACTTCTCGTCTTTGACTTCTGGATGTAAACTGCAAGTACCTCAAAAGTAAGACTGGGTTCACCTGATGTCGAGGTATATTGGTAATAGGGAAAGCTAGCTCACATGAAAAAAATAAGCCCAGCATGGACTACGCTTGAGTTCAAAGCAAGCGAACGGGAAAAACATTCCTGTTTACACATTGAACTATTAGTCCATAAATGTTAAGATTCCACCTCAGTGTAGGAACAATGTACACTGGTATTTGAAGTAATATTTACATTGGCGGGCTGGGATGAGAGTCGTTAGTTGCGATTCCAACTTAATATGCTCTGTTCCTGTGCCAGCAAATGTCACACAAAAAGTTTGATAAGGCTGATGTGGTCTGAGTCCTTTGGAATCATGTAGATAGTGCAGAAGAACAGATCATCATGGCTTGGAAAGAACGGCGCTGCAGTGAGTGACCAGAGGATCTGGCCGACACGCAGGACTCCAAGGGAAGGCTGGGTGGACACATGATCAGACTGATATCGGTACCACTAGTATTGGGACTCTTCGCTGGCTGTTGCTGATGAGGACGGAGCATGTGTGGGAATGTCCCAAGTGCTGCGATGTAGGTTCTTGACTCAACTCAAGCTCCTCATTGTCCCATGTGAACAATGGAACAGACAGCATTCCTGACAAAACCAAAGCATGCACACACATACATGCAAAGGGCCCCAGCCAGAATGCCAACACAATGCAACTAGAATTACACTTCATTGTCGATAGAAGCAGCACTCACTAGAAAAACCAGAAGTTGCGCACACATTACTGTATAAGACAAACTAACTAGTTCAGCAGCCTGCTAACTTGCCATTTTTCTGAACATGCATTTCACAACACAAACCACCGTGGACAGATGAAAAAGCATTCCACATTAAATTTCCCTGCACAGTTATATGCTCAGGCCAGAAAATCCATGATATGCTATTTGCCCTCGTCTTTCTGAGCAGCGCAGCACAGTCTATGTGGAGCATACCAATTTCTATCTAGTCTACATCATCGATGGTGTAACCAACAGATCATAATGCACATCATGTAATAGTTTATGGATGGTGTTTTTTTGGTGTTCTTGATGATGTGTTTGTTGTTCTTGATGGTGTTTTTTTGGTGTTCTTGATGATGTGTTTGTTGTTCTTGATGGTGTCTTTGTTGCAGATCATTATGCACATCATGTATTAGTTTGCGGGTGCTGTTTTGAATATTTTATTGTTCTTGATGATGTGTTTGTTGTTCTTGATGATGTCTTTGTTGTTACATATAGTTGCAGGTAGCTGAAAATCTCCCAGACATTGATCACCTGGTGGTGAGGTTTGAAGAAGACAAACAGAAGAGTTCCCAGGCTCTGACAATCCTTCAAAAGCAGATCGGTAAGTCCTGCCCTTTAGAAGTATGCTCTCTGTACCATGACATGTGGGGAGTGTTGGGCAGTGAAAGAACAGATAGGCTGTCTGAGGAAAATTCAACAAATACCATGGACAGACATAAACACCAATGACCAAGTCCTACAAGAAACAAATGAAAGTCATAAACTGATTAGAGAAATTAGGTGTAGACAGTTAAAATTCTTTGGCCACGTTATGAGAAGAAATAAACTGGAGAACTTGGTGACAACTGGCAAGATCAAGGGGAAAAGAACAAGGGGAAGACAGAAGTAAATACCTGGATGGCTTGGCCATATGGTATGGTTGAGACGAGAACACAGCTGATCATGTGAGATGGTGAAACATGACTGCCCACGCTTTTTGGCATGGCACATGATGATGATGACTGTCACAAAATCAGGAGGTTTTAATGGATTGACTTGGTAATTTGAACACCTTTAGAGAGTTGGGCTGAAATAAAGACTTTCATCTGAATGAATCATCAATTGTTAGAATCAAAACAATGTTTTCCAGTAGTGAATTTGAATAATGAAAGTACAAACAATCGATTGCACGATTTATTGCCTGGCTTATTTCGCTGCATCTCATCAGGCACATACTGCAGAATTGACACAACATAAAGTAAAATAACTAGATAAATCCTTCAAGCTGAAATATACACATGTTCGCACAATAATATCAATTGTCTATCACTGTAATTTTAAACTGACTAACATGTCTTTCTGTTTGCACAAAATTGGCCTATGTATGTCTAAGATTAATCTACAAAGGCCAGTTTTGGAAGTAATATTTATACAAACTTTGCAAGCTCTGGAGTTGCAAGAGATTCACAAGTCCCTACAATGATAGTAGACACTCAGCACTCACTTCTTGCATACATCTCATGATTATACTCGCAATGAGTGTGTAGCTTGCCTACCAAATCAAACCCCAAAGAAGTCCTGTAGCAGGAACCGCAGTGTGTATGTGAAGTGCTAGGACCATCACATTTGTGTAGCCCAGAGTGCACGGGAAACTGACTACTTGTGAAATGAGATGCCTGAGAAAAGCAGCGAACAAATCAAGAAAGGAGGATATTAGATATGAGGAGATCTATAAAACAGTTGGAGCAACAACATTTATTTAATTCATTGATAAACAAAGACAACTGGTTGGACCACCTAGTGAGAATGAACCCAATGTCGCCAGCAGCAAAAGCATACAACATGAACATGGAACCATCAAGAGGTATGGGAAGACCATGAAAAAGATGGATTGGTATTAACACCTTACAAACCCGCAACATCTCAGCAGACCAAGTGAGCCTTAGTTCGTAAACCAATCATCAAACAAGCCTGCGACGCCTTACGGCATAGGGCAGTGAAGGATACAAGAAAGAAAGGAGTGTACGGGAGGATTTGGTGGTTAGTCTTTTCCTTCCCTAGTGAACGTGAGAGCTGACGTTGAATCCTTTGTTCGATTGTCCTAACCATTACACATGTTGCTTGCCTATCAGATCAGATCAAAATCATAGCAGAGCTGAGTTGTTCAAGTTGGCTTGATTCAACAAAGTTCTGGCAATAGCAACAAAAAACATGTATACATAAATTCTGACACTCATGTATGTATATGCACATATACACATGTTTGGCCAACAGTAATGGTGTTTTATATTGTACTTCTTCAGAGGAAACTGAGCAGAGAGTCAAGCTTGAGGAAGATAAACAGAGGGAACTGGATAAACAGAAAGCTGATGAAGCAGCAAATGTAAGTTATGGTGTTTTGATGATGTTCCAGCTGTGATGGTTGGTTGACTGTCTGGTTGGTTGGCTGGTTGATTGACTGGTTGGTTAGCTGGGTGGTTGGCTGGCTTGTTGGTTGGCTAGTTGGTTGGTTGGCTAGTTGACTGGTTGAAAATCTTCTGGAATACTGAGCTTGAACTCATGAGTCCAATGTATTGGCATCCAGGTTGTCTGAGCGGTTAAAAGAACTTGCAACTATCGGAATGATGTAAGTGTAGAGACATTTTCCCCACTCTGGCACCATAGTAGCATCTCCATGGGCATTGAGCCTCAGAGCTTTTCTTCATCCCTCTCCAGGCTCAGAAACCAGCTGGCCTTGCAATGCTGATGCTGGAACTTTACGTTTTAGAGTTTCATTGCGAAGGCTAATGGATGAGTTTTGAAAAAGGAGAGTCTGGCATATGAGACTACAACCTTTAGCTTGAGAATAGAGGAGGAAGCAGTTGAAGCGGCATTCTGAAGGTTTGAGGTGGTTGATTACCTATGGACAAGGAAGAAGCCGTGTGTCTGAGGAACCAGGTGGAGAAAGCGGTGGAACAGACTGAGAACCCTTGTATGGAGAGAATGATATGGCGGCGGATTGGCAGTTCTGGACAAATCTCAAAACTGAAGGGAAGACCAGAACTTTCAATCAGATGGCAGTTGGTACCATTAGCAATATGACTTTTCGCTGACTGTTGAACGAGGGGATGGAGCGCGTGTGGGAATGTCCTACATCACATCTGTGGGGAGGCATATTAATGAAAGAAGTAGAACAAAATATAATTACAAGAAAGAGGCAGCATTCTTTGATCATGTAAGGAGAAGAGAGGCATTAGACAACATCGTGGTGACTGGAAAGATCATCATTAAGTATGGGCAGAGAGAAGTGATGCTTGATTGTCTACGATGGTGGTGTGGAGGAATATCATTAACAGAGTTGATCCAGAACACCAAGGACTGAGATCTATGGAATGATATGAACATCTGAGCCACTCTTCACGGCACCTGATGATGAGAATCATTTTACAGGCAGATATCATTCGGATACTTTTCTATATCTTCGTTCATCCAAAATGTTTGTTTTAGACGTAATTGCGCTGTGCCTGTTTACAGCAGAGCTGCGATATTTGTACCTTTCAGCCGACATACCTGACTTCTTCAGGTATTTGTTCGCCGGGTTACCTTCCCAGGGGATGCTTTTCATTTTACAAATAAAATTTAATTTGCTTATATTTTTATTTTGCTTGTTTTACAGGTGAAAAAGCAGGAGGAGGCTATCGCACAAGACGTATCAGGTGAGTGCATGAAGCACTTTATCATGCAGTGTCATCTTCACATTGATGGTCGGGTGCAGTGAGTCTCCAGTAATTCTTGTCCTGTGTCCTCATGACTCACCTAGATAGGATTCTTTAAGACTGTTTCTTTGTGTTGTCTAGCTGTGTGTAATATTGTCTCTCACTTTACGTCTTTCTTCTTCTCTTCCTCTGCACAATTATCTTGTTAACAAAAGCTATATGATACTTATTCTATATGTTAAGCTAGTTGCATATCCTTTACAGGACGTCACAGTCAATCCCAGCATTTTTTGTTGATCGTGATTTCTTGGCAAGTTTACGTTCAGTAATTTGCCATTGCTTTCTAAACGATTGGCACGCATATTATTTTATGAAAACCAGGGCAAGGCGGTCTGCTGATAAATCACCTGGAATTGTGTCCATAATTCCTTTGCCGCAGAGCCGGCGATATGTATATGTAGAGAGGTGGGAAAACACATGGGGACTGATCAGAAGAAATCAGTATTTCACAGTACCAGACAACAAAGTAACATGTTTGAGAATATGCATCTTTTTTTGGGCAAAATATGACAAGTCAAAGGCCATTTTGCAGTCACTATAGAAAAAATAGAGGCTTGTGAACTTAAATATTACAGAAAAGTTATTAGAAGAAGAAAATTACTGAAATTCTACAAGATCGAATATTGAAGAAAATTGTCTTATATTTTCAGCATGTCTCGGAAACTGAAATACTTTGGTCATTTTAAATGTTAGTGGTTTGGAAAGAACAGTGATGAAAGGCACTGTCCTAGGACTGTGATGGAAAGCATTGTCCTAGGAGGAAGAGGCAGGGGTGAACCGACACTCAAATGGACACAGGACATTGCAGACACCTTGCGCACTCAAATGGACACAGGACATTGCAGACACCTTGAGCACTCAAATAGACACAGGATATTGCAGACACCTTGAGCACTCAAATAGACAGGGCATTGCATACACCTTGAGCACTCAAATGGATACAGGATATTGCAAACATCTTGAGCACTCAAATAGGATATTGCAGACACCTTGAGCACTCAAATGGACACAGGGCATTGCAGACACCTTGAGCACTCAAATAGACACAGGACATTGCAAACACCTTGAGCACTCAAATAGACACAGGACATTGCAGACACCTTGAGCACTCAAATAGACACAGGACATTGCAGACACCTTGGTCATGAATATGCATGGACAGCAGAATTAGCAAAGGATTGAGCATGATTTTGGTGGGCATGATAAGAGATCTGTGTTTGAATCCTCGGTAAAGTGTGGATGTTTATTTCTGTCATGGTCAAAAAGAAAAACCCTAACCTGCACAGTTTGCGGTGACTGCACTAGCCAGGCGGCCTTAATTTCTCAAGAGCCCAGCCCCCCCCCCCCTTTTTTTTTCCCCCTCCCTGTCCTACACTACAAGATAGAAGACATACAGATAAGAGCAAAGAAGTGAATTACAGACAGAGATGAATAATGTTTGGGGGACATGAAAGGAGCTGCAGGAGATAGCAAAGATAGGACAGCTTGGTGTGGTTGGTTGAGTGTCCATGTCACTGTGGGCGATCGCAGGCAGAAGAATGAGAAAATAAGAGCAAGGTTATGCATAGACCCTGCTGTGAGATGATGATAGTCGAAGTGTCTGATACATAGGATTATTGTTGCATGTTTGTTTATTTGTTCATTGTTTGGCTTGCAGTTCAGTCGCTGGCATTCATCTTGGTAGATTCCGAGAACAAGTCCAGGCTGTTGGCAGAGACTGAGGCACAAATCAAACCGTTCATTGACAATGTGAAGGTGAGTGCATGAGAGGTGTCCAGGTGTCTTGTGTTTATTGCCAGTGGAATCGGGTAGTCATCAGTTGCTGGGATGCAGATGTGCCTGGGTTAGGGTTTATAGTGAGCAGTGTCTTTAGCTCCATATGAGACATCTGGAGCAGACAGCTGTATTTATCTCCATGTGTGACATCTTGAGCATAAAGATCTTTCACATCATTTGGCCACGCATTTAAAAATCTGATTTTTTTCTATTGTGATTTATTTACTATCTTTGGTTTTTAGGCAATCCGTTGATGCGTGTCTTCTTTTCTTAGTGATATCATGAATTCTTTTGTGCATTAATTTGGTATTCCAGATGTTGTGTTGGTTTTCAATTTCCCTGCAGTGTTTCTCAGGCCATGCTTCCTTTGCCTCTTTGCACAGTTTCCTAATTTTCCAGTGAATCTCTTAATATTTTTCGTGGTTATTTTGGTTATTTCTTCTTATTTCCATGCGTTTTAAGTTGTCTTCTGTCATCCATTTCTTACATCTCATCACCTTTATATTTGGGACAGTTGTTCTTGCACTTGGCTGCTTGATTTCTTCAATATTTCCTATTGGTCACTGACATCTTTAAAAAGAATTTCAAGATCGGACAATTGGGAGGGTACAAGCTTTATCCAGGTGTGAGGAATTGCAACCTAAAGACAAAATGTCGTAGCAGATCAGACCAGGCTGCAAGCCTTGATTGGCAACTACTGATCTAGGATCAAAGTTCCAACAGGCGGACAGAGCATTGCCTTACTGATCCAGCAGTTTCTGCAGCTTGTCTTGTTCCATATGTATTGGTGTTACTTTTCTTCTGGAGTAAATTAGGCGGGATGAGAGAGGGATTATGCTGCATGGGCTAGCCAAGGTCTGTAAATTCAGCCCCGGCTTTGTGCTATGGAGAGGTTATTATGCCTTTTTAAAGCACAATGTAACAAACTGAAGACATCCAGGTGCCAGTAGTATATGCAGTCCCACTGTTGTTGGAGGAAAGTGAGTTTCCATTTAGTTGCATATCTTTTACAGGACATCGCAGTCACCCTAGTATGTTTTTTGCTGTTTGTGATTTCATGGTAAGTGTACATTCAATAGTTTGCAATTTCTTTCTGAATGATCAGCACTCATACCATTTATGAAAACCAGTGCAAGGCTGTCTGTTTCCAAATCGACCACAGCTGTGTTTTGAATGCGGTATGCATTCGTAACACCTTCGCCACGGCGTCTGTTGAGTTTCCAGTATGGGTGGCAATAATTGTTGTAAATGTCTGTGGGCATTAATTGTCATTCATTGGCACCTTGCCATCTTGACAGACGATAATTTGTTACATTGTGCTTCAAAAAGGCATAATAACTACAATCCATGGCGGTAGCGAATGTGACTGATTAAACTAAGTCACGCTGTAAATGTTCGTTCACAATAAATGCATGTGAATGCATTAATTGTATAACATCTTATAAAATTTGATAATGTTATCATATGTGGACAGTTTGCAGATAACTGATAAATTGGTTAGTTCCATGTCCTTTACAAGATGTCACACTCAACCCCAGTATTTATAGCCTGTTTGTATTTTACCTGTCAATTTTATGTTACAATAGGTGGTCAATTTGCACATAACTGATAGGTTTGTATTTAAAATGTTATGATAGGTGGTATAGTATGTCCACATTTGTTTGCCGCAATATAAACATCAATATCTCAGTAACCAACTGAGGGAAAATTATGAAATTTAGTATATAACCTTATCATTATGTCCACCCAACATGTTCTGGAGATTTTACAGCAGATTTTAAAGTTTGTTCATATGAGATATATAATTTACGGGTCTGACATGAAATTCATAATTTGAAATGTATTACAGCGTAGCCAGACAATCAGGGCTCAATTTTGAATATTGTACGTGTTTTCACAGGATTGGCCTTTTGCCAACCCTCCGCGTTGTTCAAACTAAGACTGTTCAGAGGTGTCTCAAAATGTGGGTTATTTCATGAAACCTGATTAATGTTTTTTTTTTTTTTTTAATCTTATCACTTATCGCTAACATTGAAATGTGTGAATATTTGTCAATGGGCTTTAATGCGAAATTGTACACTTCAAAGAATCGCTATGAAGTTGTACACATATTTTTGTCAAGAAGCTGATCGCAAGAAACTGTTTTAAACTATTACAAATTCCGAAAAAAGAACAATGCATGCATTGGGCTTGAGTAAACGGGCATTTTGTCAAAGGGTGCAAGAATCTGGAATTAAACCACCACGCAATAACCAAACGGTAGGTAGAAAGATTATTGTAGACAGTTTTGACAAAGATGTCATAAGGCGAGCTATTATAAAAATGCTTTAAAAAGTCGCTTGATATATGACAGGGTCGACTTCATTGCACCAGGTTCTATCCCATATGGTTCGGTCTCTTTCCGCAGCGCGGAAAGCATCGCACAAAGCATGAACTCCGCAGTTCTAGCGACGACCCACAGAAGTCTCTGAAAAATTTAACTCGTGAACTGGAATCGAACCCACGACGTTTGGAGCCAGAGTCAAAAGGCTTGACCACTTCGCCACAGAGACTCCTAAAATTACAAAAATTTTGGATTTTATATCCAGGATTATCCAGCATTATAAAAATGCTAGATGCCAAAGAAACAGTGACTGTAAGAAAACTTAGGGTTTGGTTCAGAAAGAACAATAACATAGAGCTATCCAAAACAACTTTGTGGAAAATTATAAGGACATTATCTTCACTATTTGAAAGTACAAGGGCGGTAGAAATAATCTTTGCGAGCAACCGCATTTAGGAGCCATGAGAAGCAGATACCTACGTGAAATAAGGAAACGCAACGAAAATTATGGCATAGTGTGTTTGGATGAAATGTGGATCAATGCGCACCACACAAGTGATAAGGAATGGCAACCAGTGGATGGACAGATAAAGCGATGTGTGCCCAGTAGTATAGGACAACTTTTGGACATGGCCCATGCTGGTAATACGCATAATGGCTTGCAACAGAATGCTGGGCTCGTGTTCGTATCAAAGCATACAGACAATAGGGATTATCATAATAAGATTAATGGTAATGTATTTAGAGATTGGCTCGACAATACTATATAATAATATATGTCTGTCTGTCTGTCTGTCTGTCTGTCTGTCTGTCTGTCACAAAGACTCACAGTGGGTCTGTCACCCATGTGTACATGTGAACAAACTACACAGACAGCTGAACAGATCCTTAAAAATGGAAACATGATGACTAAATTGCGGTATCATTTCTGGTCACTCCATACGCACATTAACGCACAGCTATTTGGAAGCTTTCACGAGCTCAATATAAAAAGCTAAATGCATCCTAGTAACATGAATACTTGTGTACAATTATTAACCAGCAGCTGAAGAAACAAGAAGGAAATGAAAAATAAGGTAAGAAATATATTCCTTCTACTTTCCTGTCAATTTACACATTATTTACCCCATACCTCTGTACATTCTCTGTCTTTACTAATATTGCACATTGCACCCCTCTCGGGAATCTCCGTGGTGAAGTGGTCAAGCCGTCTGACTCGGGCTCCGAGGGTTGTATGTTCGATTCCTTCATTTCACGAGTGCATTTTTTCGGAGACTCCAGAGGGTCATCGCTGGAGATACAGAGTTCGTGCTTTGTGCCACGATTTCCGCCCTGCGGAAAGAGACTGAGCCATATGGGATAAAAACCTGGTGCAATGCTACTTTAGCTACTTTTTTTATTGCACCCACTCCCATACGAACCTGCCTACGCCTTGTACTTGTGTCTTTACCAGAAATAACGTGGTTTACTGTAAGGCTAGTTTGTTAGCGTGAATTCACTACATTTCCCCCAAAACATCAAAGACATGTTGCGCTTTCAATGATTTAAGTTGCTTTTGGACCTATCAAAGACATATTCCTTGGGTGGGGGTAAATATAAGACGGCTGGAAAAATTTCATAACGATGCAACAGACAGTTTTCAAAATAATTGATCGTGAATGAAGGCAAACAAATGTGGACATACTATAGTTTGTTGCGATGCGAAGTCAGTTTACACATCACTCTTGATAGTTTTTTGTGTGTTGGAAATGTTATGATATGTGGTCAATTTGCACATAACTGATAGTTTTGTATTTAAATTGTTATGATAGGTGGTAGGTAGTTGGTTGCGATGGGAAGTCAGTTTACACATCACTCTTGATAGTTTTTGTTTTCTTGGAAATGTTATGATATGTAGTCAATTTGAACATAATAGTTTTAAAAAAAATTGGAAATGTTATATGTGGTAATTTTGGACATAATTGATAGTTTAAAAAAAAAAATGGAATTGTTATATGTGGTCATTTTGGACATAACTGATAGTTTTCTAAAAATTGAAAATGTTATAATATGTGGTTAGTTTGCATATAACTCCGATAGTTGTTAATTAATTTGTTCATGTCTTTAAAACAAAATCAATTTTTCTCTCCTAAGTAAATATAGAGAAATGGTCAGTTTGCTGATTAGTTAAATGTGCTTTCTCTTGTATCCATACAGAATAAAGCATTTCGCTTCACCATCCAGCGAGTTGTAAATACCCCAATTAACGCCATCTCAGATTACAGTGGCCAGCATCTAATAGACAAGATCAGGAAGCTGAAGGATCTCCTCAATGGGCAGAAGCTGAAAGAGCTGCTTCATGAGCATAACAGCAAGAATCCAGGGAACATCCTGCCTCAAAGTGCCGCACAGGAAGCATTCCCCTTCTGTCAGAACCTGGTGGCAAAAATGCTGGTGGTGAGTAGTACGCGTCAGTTGGTCTATTTTACGTGAGAATAAATTAAGTCAATGATTGGGACGTGATTGTCTTGTGCTTGTTTACAGCAGAGATGCAATATTTGCGCCTTTCGGCTGAAACATCCAACCTATTCTGGCATTTGTTGACCAGGTTAAGTCTTTCTGGGTGTTTTCTAGGACCTTCCACGCTGTCAATGTTGTTGTGTCATTTTCATCTCTCCATCTCTTGGACTCACCTAAGAAATTGTCATGTCCTGCACATAACTGCTTAGCCTCACTTCCTTATACTGGGCCTTCCGTTCACCACAGGCTGCTCCACCGAAGACCAGAAAAATGAAGTGTGCGGATAGTGTCCACACAATGAGCTTTTGATTCAGACTTTCCACATAATGGCTAGTCAGGCCATTTCTTATAGTTCAAGTTAAATGGTATACTCAAGTTGAATAGTATACTTTCACTAGCCTCTTCCAGCCAATTGTTAATTCTCTGGCCATCCAAGGTATCTGCAACAATCTTAGAAATCACATATTTGCTGCCTCGAAACTTCCTAATGTGTTTTTATGTAATGATTTTTTTCTGTTTTTTGTTGTTGTTTTTGTTTTGGTGGTTTATTTTTCAACTTCAGCATTTGTTCTGTCATTTTCTTCTGGTTTTCAGAAAAAAGGCGAGGAGCAGGTAACTTCAAAACATGAATCAGCTTTTCCTATCGGCATCGTAGTTGTGGCTCTGTGGGTGGAGTTCCCTGTGGTGGGCGAGCTGTTCCAGGCACATCTACAGATGCTGTGTCCCTATGTGCTGCCTAAGTACTCGGTACATCATGAGGGCCAGTCCAGCATAGATTACCATAAGTGAGTGTATTTAACATATGTATAGACTACCATAAGTAAGTGTAGCTAATATATGTCTAGATAAGTGAGCGTATTTAATATATGCATAGATTACCATTACCATAAGTCCAGTGTATTTAACCTATGTTTACAAAAATGATTGAATATCTTGGCTCCATAATCAAGAACAATGGGGATTGTTCGGTTGAAATTAGACTCAGAGCGGCCATAACAATGCAGGGTTTCAACAGTATTAAGAACACATGGCCATAACAATGCAGAGATTCAACAGTATTAAGAACACATGGCAAAACACCAGCAAACAAGCTAAAATAAAATCATTTATCACTTATCAGTTGGGGTATCTTCATTACACCCCGGACAGGTCCATAGGTACTCAGATCCCCCCCCCCCCAGCATATGCATCAGCGTCCGGTGGCTAATAGTGCCAGTTCTGTGTTGGTTGACGAGACATCTCGTTTTTCCGATGCACCTCTCGTGTCTGCCCGTGCCAATTCTTACTCCCAAGTCTCTCATCCTGGACAACGATGTGGATTCACTGATGTCAAAGTCTTCTGTTCTCGACATCTCTTTAAGGATGTTAATAACATCAGCGCGATCCATGGGCTGGCCATCTGCAGGGGATGCAGAGCCAGCCATTCTATCAGCTCATTCATTTCCCTCAACTCCAGCATGTCTCGGGATGAAGATGAAGGTGACCTACGGACAACGGACTTCCGCAGCGAATCAGTCCACTGTCTACACACAGATCCTGCATCGACCTTCCAAATCATGCTCATTGAATCACTTAGTACACACATGTTGGTGTAATGCTGTGATTCTAACCATATGAAAGCCTGTGTTACTGCCATCACTTCCATCGTCATACTGCTCGTGGTCATGAAGTCAGCATCACTGGATTCTTGAACGGTTCGGCCCGCTAAATGGGCTGTAAATGCCCATGCACTTCTCTGCTATTTTACAACAGATCCATCTGTATAGATGAGCACTTTGGGGCTATCTGTGTGTTCATAGATGAGCGCATTGACAGCGGCAGGGTTCTGCTCTCTGCACTGTCTGTCAAGTGTGATAATGTAGGAGAAGGTGCACTTAAAAGCTTAGGCACAGGCACCCATTCCTTGCTGGGGTTGATATTGGTAAGACTGCAGACCTGTCTGACGACATCTTCCGCCCGACCCATCCATGATTTGCTCCTCTTTAGCCTGTCGCCTTTTTCTCTGAATATATCCTCATGCAGAGGGTGCTGCTCATCTGCACTTATTTTTAAGTATGCACGAGCTCTCCAGATCTTGATCCTGTGGTTCATGGTTGGGAAGTCAAGGAGGTATCTCATTGCTACACAGCTGGTGCCTCTCGTGCAGCCCAAAATGATGTGTATGGCTTCGTTTTGTACCTTTTCAAGTCTTCCAATCTGTGTAGGGCTGACAGTGAGGATGGCCAGGGCATACTCGATGCGTGAAAGCACCAGTCCTTGGAACAGAAGTATTAGCAGTCTTTGCTCGATATTGGCAGTCACCATGACTCTCATTGCTGACAAACCTTTTCGAGCTTTCGTTATGACATAATCAACACGATCTCTGAATGACAGGCTACGATCAAACCACACGCCAAGATATGTCATCGACTGGATTCTACTCAAAATACTCCCATCCATTCTTACTGCCGGCAGGTCTGTGTTCACAATATGGTTGTTTAGGGAGAACCATGTAACCGATGCCTTTGCAGGGTTGACAAGGGCCCCGGCATCAGCACACCATGAGGAAATTCGATCTAGTTCACCCTGCATATCATTGGTAACCACCTGTCTATCTCGACCCTGTCGATACACAAGAATGTCGTCAGAAAATGACAGAGTCCTACCTCTCCCGTCCAACTGTTGTTCAGTGATCGGCACCGTATACACGTTGAATAGTACTGGTGACAGTGGTGAACCCTGCGGCAATCCTGGGCATATCGTCGGCTCAGAAGACCAACTCTCACATCTTAGCACCACCTTCCTCTGGAGCAGGACTGCAGCTATCCATTGCAGCTAAAATAAAATGTTCGAGGGCATGCATCTTTCTTAAAGCACATGGATGTGAGTTATAGACAATTATGCAACTGCTAAAGGACATTTTGGCTTTTTAGGCTCAAATGCTACAGAAAAGCTCTTGGAATTTTGTGGATCAAGAAGAAGAAAAATACTGAAATTCTACAAGATCTGAACATGGAAGAAATCAGGTTAATAAACAGTGTCATATCTCAGAAATGGAAAGACTTTGGCCTTGTTAAACGGTCAGTGGCTGGGAGAGGACAGTGATGGAAGGCATAGTTGCTGGTAGAAGAGGCTGGCATCGACCAGCATGTAGATGGACACAGGACATTGTAGACACCTTGGGCATGAGGGTGTATGGGGCTGGCATCGACCAGCATGTAGATGGACACACACAGGACATTGTAGACACCTTGGGCATGAGGGTGTATGGGGCTGGCATCGACCAGCATGTAGATGGACACACACAGGACATTGTAGACACCTTGGGCATGAGGGTGTATGGGGCTGGCATCGACCAGCATGTAGATGGACACACACAGGACATTGTAGACACCTTGGGCATGAGGGTGTATGGGGCTGGCATCGACCAGCATGTAGATGGACACACACAGGACATTGTAGACACCTTGGGCATGAGGGTGTATGGGGCTGGCATCGACCAGCATGTAGATGGACACACACAGGACATTGTAGACATCTTGGGCATGAGGGTGTATGGGGCTGGCATCGACCAGCATGTAGATGGACACACACAGGACATTGTAGACACCTTGGGCATGAGGGTGTATGGGGCTGGCATCGACCAGCATGTAGATGGACACACACAGGACATTGTAGACACCTTGGGCATGAGGGTGTATGGGGCTGGCATCGACCAGCATGTAGATGGACACACACAGGACATTGTAGACACCTTGGGCATGAGGGTGTATGGGGCTGGCATCAACCAGCATGTAGATGGACACACACAGGACATTGTAGACACCTTGGGCATGAGGGTGTATGGGGCTGGCATCGACCAGCATGTAGATGGACACACACAGGACATTGTAGACATCTTGGGCATGAGGGTGTATGGGGCTGGCATCAACCAGCATGTAGATGGACACAGGACATTGTAGACACCTTGGGCATGAGGGTGTATGGGCTGGCATCGACCAGCTTGAAGATGGACACAGGACATTGTAGACACCTTTGGCATGAGGGTGTATGGGCTGGCATCGACCAGCATGTAGATGGACACAGGACATTGTAGACACCTTGGGCATGAGGGTGTATGGGCTGGCATCGACCAGCATGTAGATGGACAAAGGACATTGAAGACACCTTGTGTATGGGGCTGGCATCGACCAGCATGAAGATGGACACAGGACATTGTAGACACCTTGGACATGAGGGTGCACAAGATCGGAGAAATGCCAAGAGATCAAGAGGCTTTTCGACATGCCATAATGAGAGTGATGTTCTATAGAGGATTCTCATGTAAATATAGGGGATGTATCGCCGAGAACACTGTGGATGTAACTTCATCCAGTATGCAGGTGGAATAGAAGCAGTCACTCCAGCTCTTCTGTGGATATCTGAGACTTCTACACTGGAGTTACCATCGTATCTTATACTCCCCAGTCTCTGCTTCTAAAGGTCAATGTTTTCCCCCTCGCTCGCTTTGAACTTGAGCATAGTCCACACTGGACTGATTTTTGCATGTGGACTAGCTTTCCCTATTACAGTTGTCCCTCACCATCAGGCAAACCAACTCTGACTTCTGAGGTACTTGTAATTTACGTCCCCAAGTTAAGGATAAGAAATCATTTGTGTCCAGCTGCCCTGTGTAGGGGGTTGAACCCGCTATCTCATAGTCTGGTATATCGGAAATTTCAGAGCAGTCTTCGTGGAAGAAGAGACACGGTCTCCCAACATGACAGTGAACACGGAACATTTAAGACACTGGGGGCATGAAAATACACAAGACAGGAGAACTGATTGATTGTGAATCTTCTTTTGTTCACTTGAAATTTGTGTATAACTGCAGTATTGTCTCTTGTATGAAATTTGTCTATAACTGCAGTGTTGTCTCTTGTATGACTTTCACTGTCATGTTTAGTTCACTGTATAGTTTATTTTCCACTGTTGTTTCTCTAGGCAAAATAGGTTTGCCTAGATATGTCATATTTTGGGCAGTCTTGGAGTATGTGATCTGCGACACCAATCCACACGTGCACACGCTGATCTTAAATTGTGTATATATGTGTTTGCATAATCTATTGTGTCCTGTTCTCAGATGTTGAATAATGATTTGTTCTTGTCTATAAGGTGGTAATCATCTTGAGCTGCTGTTGGTGGCTTTCTGATTGATTTGATCATTCTTTTCTTTTGGTGGTATGCAACGGGCACATCAGGTTGTTCTTCTATTGCTCCTTCCTTAGCTAATCGATTAGCTCTCTCATTTTCATGTACTCACACTGAGATGATATCCACTTTATGGTAACCTTACAGTGGCTGCCTAGTTCAGAGAGCAGTGTCTATAGTACTGGCTATTTCCTAGACTAGAGCACCTCAAGTACTGATTTTACATCAGTCAGTAGTACCACAGACTGTGTACAATGTTTGGTATTCAGTAATTTCTCCGTTGCTATCTTGAATGCCTGGAATTCTACGTCATAGCTACAGCAATACTTTCCTGTTGGTACCCTGACAGTGTCCCTAGTATTATTTGGTTATTCTATGTACACTTCCACCCCTTCATTTCGAACAGTGACTCAGATCTAGAGGTCTTGTGGTTATTCTGTTGAGAACCTATCTGGCAGGTTGTGATTAAAAGCGGCGTTTTACAGAGGTCTTGCTACATGATAAAGTTTTGGTTTTCAAGATCACTTTAACCTAAGTACGTAAATTAATATTTAGAAACATATAAGAGCTGTTGTCACATAAAAGTGGTGAGGAATGGGATTGGCCATCCCACCTCATACTATGATATGTATGTAGAAGCCTAACTCTTCACACCCCATAGAAGATGCTACTATGTATTTCTTTTCTTTTTTTAATGTTTATTGAATATTTGTGTACTTTTGTGTTTAAGGTCACTGGGTTATAGAGTGTCCGAGAATGGGACGATAGAGGAGCAGGACAAATTCCTTCGTCGCATGTCAGGCCTCATGAGGCTCTACTGCGCTTGCATGGTGGCACCTCTGCCTCCAGACGCCAATGCTGCACACCCACACGGACTAGAGAATGCCTGGAGGTGGTTGGCACGGACCATGAACCTAGAGCCGCATCCTGATGTGACGGCAGCAATGATTTTTGACCTTCTGTCCGTGACGGGCCATTCCTTGTTTAAGGAGTATCGAGTGCAGTTTGCCAAGTTGCTTAACCTGCTGTACAAAAACTACCTCCCAAAATTGGAGAGTGTTTCGGTTACAAGCGGGACAATTGGCCGACTGAAAATCTTTCTAGAGACGGCCATGCAGAGTGGCAGTATACCAGCACCAGAAGGGTTGTTGTTGCCAGATTTCTTCTTCAAGCCACCTGATCCTGTATCATGATGATATTAAATATATACTGTATGTAAAATTTGCTGT
This sequence comes from Cepaea hortensis, assembly GCA_963921405.1. Classification (NCBI taxonomy): domain Eukaryota; kingdom Metazoa; phylum Mollusca; class Gastropoda; order Stylommatophora; family Helicidae; genus Cepaea; species Cepaea hortensis. The sequence goes on from OY992876.1 coordinate 392,654,654, forward strand.
AAACAGATTTGTTATTGTTTGTTATTTACCCGACGCATAAGCTTTGAACTCAAACGTAGTCCATACATGTGCTGCTACTTCTAGTGCACTGGGCTGATTTTTACATGTGGATTAGCTTTCCCTTTTACCAGTGTCCTCACCATCAGGTGAACCCACTCTGGCTTCCTCAGAGGTACTTGTAATTTACATCCCCAAGACAAGGATGAGAAGTCAACATTTTAGTCCAAAATACTGGTGCTGTTGTATTGTTCTGAGAATAATTATGAGAAGAATAAAAAACAAGATTAAACCAGAAATTACTGATGAACAGTGTGGATTTGTGGAGGGAAGGCACAAACAACACTATAATATATTTTCAGACACTATTAGAAAGAGTTATAGAAGTAAAAACATATCTGTATGTATGCGTCATAGACTAATCAAAAGAATTTGACAATGTGAAACGTGAGAAGATAATCAAACTACTAGAGCAACTAAACTGACAGCAAAGATCTGCAAATAATAAAGAACATATATTGGCATCAAACAACAGCCATAAGAATCAACCATTTAGAAACGCTTCAGTGTATAAAGAAGAGCGTCAGACAAGATTGCGTGATGCCTCCTGATTTGTTCTTATTGTACAGTGAATATATAATGAGATCTAAAAAAAAATACATCAGAGATCCTTGCTGGTGAACATAATATAAATAACTTATGTTATGATAATGATACCGTCTTGATAGCAACAAGCCAGAAGGAACTATAGGAAATGATGGATACAGTGGTCGTAGAAATGAAAAAAATAGGCCTTCGCTTGAATAATGAGAAAGACAGATGTCATCATGATATCAAAGAAACAGATTTCACCTAAATGTACAATTAAAGTAAATGACATTATTTTGGGACAAGTGCAGAAATTAAGATATCTAGGCACATGGATAACATCAGATGGAAGACGCATCACAGTAATAAAGAACAAAATAGGACAAGCTAAAACTGCATTCTGTCAAATGAAGAACGTTTTGTTCAATAACTCCTTGTCATTGGAAGTTAGAAATAGAATTCTTGCATGTTACATAGAACCAATTTTAACATACAACTGCAAATCTTTGGACAAGTAGCAAACACACAGAAAATCCTTAGAATCTCGATGATGTGGTTTTATAGAAAAATGATAAGAATTCATTGGACAGCCAAAATAAGCAATCTGAACATTTTGAGAAAGGCTAAGTCGCAAAGACAACTTATCACAAACATCAGAAAGAAGCAGCCATAAGTCTTTTACGCACATTATGAAAAGTCAAAAGCTGGAACATGTTACAATTGGAAAGGTTTGTGGAAAGAGAGGAAGACATTGGGAGAAAATTCTTGACAGTCTTGTGATGTGGCACAAAAGGTAGTCAATATGTGAATTTATCAATGCCGTTGGAGATTGCAATTTGTGGAGAGGCATGATCTCCCACACCAGCTGGCAAGGCACTTGATGATGATGAAAATGCATTTATTATGTCTATATGATTTTGGCGAGTTATCCTACAAAGCCTGCAGCTGTCAACATCTGATCGTTGTTTTCTTCACTGTTTTTACTTTGTGGTTTGTTTGGGAGGAAGGTGCAGTACCCACTAAAGCTTACCCCTTTATGAAGTCATGCTAGAGTAATGGGACTGATTTCATATGGAGTGGACAGGTCACTGGAAGCCAAAGTAACCCTTAGTGTGTGCGTGAGCGAGCACATGCGTGTGAGTGTGTGTGTATGAAAGATTACAGAGAGAGAGAGAGATTTGAGCAGACGCATGTCATGTAACACGCATGTTATGTAACATGCTAATCCATATGTTTGTGTATTCTCATCTGTCATATTATCAGTTGAATACCATTTGATTTTATCATGTATAATATGAACGTATGTACATTACTGTAGTTTGAGTGAGAGAGTCAGTCAGTGTGAATGACGGACAGAATGAGTGAGTGTGAGAGTAAATGTGTGTGTGTGCGTGCGTGCATGTGTGCACGCACACACATGTGCGTGCCTGCCTTCTCTGTGTGTATCTCTGTGTGTGGGAACATCACTATTTTTTACGTCACACACTGTTTATGTACACATTTTTCTCCATGTTTAACATTTTTATGAGACTGCTTACGACAATTGTCAATGTATGTGTGGGAGTTTGTTCATACTAGTTTCAGTGCTCACGTGAGGCATTTTGTATGTGCCTAGATGTGAGGATGTGAGTGTGGGGATATGTGTGGGTGGGGGAAGTGTTGGTGGGGGTATGCGTTTGGATGGGATGGGGTGTGTGGGTAGTGATATTGGTGGGATGTGTGGGGGTGAAAGTAGGGGTGTGGGGGATGTGTGTATGGGTGGAGGATATGTGTATGGGATGGGTGCGGGAGATTGTGTGTTTGGGTGGGGGATATGTGTGAGTGTGGGGAGATGTGTGGATGGTTTGGGGAAGTATGTGTGTGTGGCGGGGTTGTGTGGGTGGATTGGGGATGCAAGGGTGGTTGGGGAGAAGTGTATGGTGTGTGGGTTTGGGATATGTGTGCGGTGTGTTGGCGGGGGATGTGTGTATGGTGTGTGGGTGGAGGTATGTTTGTGGTGGTATGGGTGAGGATATGTGTGTGGGTGGGGGATAGTGTGTGGTGTGGGGGATGTGTGTGATGGGTGCGGGAATATGTGTGGGTGAGTAGGGGATGTGTGGTGGTTGGGGGAAGTATGTGTGGGTGGGAGATGTGTGCTTAGATGGCGAATGTGTGGGTGGGGGGTGTTTGAGTGGCTTAGGGATGTGTAGGTGGGTGAGGGATGTGTATGTGTCAGGGTGGGATGCGTGAGTGGTTGGAGGATGTGTGTGGGTAGGGGTATTGTGATCGAGAGATGTTTGGTTGGGGGTGGGTGGGTGGGGGTGTGTGGGTGCGTAGTGGAGGATGTGTGAGTGTGTGTTGGTGGATGGGTGGGGAATGTATGTGTGGGTGGGGAGAGGTGTGTGGTGTGTTGGTTGGGGATATGTGTGTGGGTGGGGATATTGTGTGCTATGTGGGTGGGGGATATGTGTGTGGTGTGTAGGTGGGGATGTGTGGTGGTATGCGGGTGTGGGATGTGTTGGTGAGGGATATGTGTGTGGTGCATGGGTTGGGAATATTGCGTGGTAGGGGATGTATGTGATGTGTGGGTGGGGGATTTAGTTAGGGCATGTGTGGGTGGTGGGTTGTGTGTGAGTGGATTGGGATTGTATAGGTGGTTAGGGAGATGTGTGGGTAGGGAGATGTCAGTTGGTGGGGATGTGTGTGTATGGTTTGGGGATGTGGATGTGCGATGCGTGGGTAATATGTGGTCGATGGAGGTATGGCTGGGGGATGGGTGGTTGGAGGTGTGGGTGGGGAGAAGATGTGTGGGTTGGTGGGGGATGTTTGTGGGTGGCAAGTGTTTTGGTTGGGGGAACAGGTGTGGGTGGAGGATGTGGGAGGGGGATGGGTTTGTTGGTGGGGTATGTATGTGTCCCTGGGTGTGTGTGTGTGGGGTGATGTATGGGTAGGTGGGAGATGGGCCTCATAACATGGTAATTTGCCTTGTTTATGTTTACAACATTCATTTGACAATGTTTATTTTTCTTCCTATGTAAATGTATAATGCTCTTGATGTACGAAAGATGAGTGATTGAAAGGGCCGAATTTAAGACGGACCTCTGTGCCCAATTTGTTACCCTTTTAAAATAAAGTTGATTTGATTTGAGGATATAAGAACAATTTAGAACCTGGGAACTTACAACAGACTAGGAATTTACTGACTGTTTGTGGTTACACAGCCACTTTCCGTTCCAAATTCTTCAATGTTGTTTAATATTAATAATTAAACACATATGAAAAGTGTTGGCACATCACGAGATACTTGACAAGGAGGTAAATTAATATCAGTTTATTACTAGAAATCATGTGGATGATGAAGCATCTCATGCATCTTTAAACATAACAAACACATCAGAAGACACAGTATTATGCATCAAAAATAACATTGTTAGTTCACTTGTACACACTGGTTTCATGATGGGGGTTATTAATGACACACTGAGCCCTTCCACAGTTTTTATCCTACCATTGTCTATCATCTAAATACTTGATAATGTTGATGTCACAAGGATCCATGTTTTCACTGAAAATTAAAATGTCTCTACCACAATATAGGCTTGAGTTCATTGATTTTACAGTTCTCAGTCAAGGAAAAATCTGAAGCGAGTCATAGGAAAATTAGGAAGCTATGCAAAGAGGCAAAAGAAACATGGCTTGAGGAAAATTGCAAGGAAATTTAACACCAACACAACACCAGGAATATCAAATTCTTTGCTTTATTGACTACACAAAGGCTTTCGATAAAGTGAGACATGTCAACATGATAAGGATGCTTGAAGATCTACAAATTGACGGAAAAGACCTTAGACTTGTAAAAAAACATATATTGGAAACAACAAGCTGCTATCAGAATTGATAACGATGTAGGTTAATATAAGCCTAATAAAAGAGGTGTGAGACAGGGATGTGTAATGTCTCCAGAACTTTTTTCCCTGTACAGTGAAAATATATTCAGAAATATAGTAGATATGGAAGGAATCAACATTGGGGGAAGATACATCAATAACATTAGATATGCAGATGATAGAGTCTTGATTGCAGACAATGATTAGGACCTGCAAAATTTAGTAGATGCGGTTGTTGCACACAGTGAACAACTAGGGTTAGAACTGAATATTAAGAAGACAGATTATGGTCGTCACTGGGAAGAAGGAAATACCACAATGTTATATACGAGTAGATGGGCATATTCTTAAACAAGTGAATGGATAATGTTATCTCTGCACAGTCATAACATCTGATGGGATATTCCTTGAAGAGATTAGAACAAGAATTGCCATTGCGAAGGTAGCCTTTTGCAAGATGAAAAACATACAGACCAATAAACAGATATCAATTGAAATGAGAAAAAGTGTTGAGGTGCTACATAGAACCTGTGCTTTTGTATGGATGTGAAGCGTGGACAATAAGCAGTCAAGCTGAAAAACAGCTGATGGCTGTTGAAATGTGGTTTCTGAGGAAAATGCAAAGAATACCATGGATGGACAGAAAAACCAATGATCAAGTCCTTCAAGAGACAAATGAAGATTGTAAACTGATTGGAGTCATTAGATGTAGACAGTCAAAAGTTTTTGAGCATGTTATGAGACGAAGTGACTTGGAGAACTTGGTGACAACTGGCAAGATCAAAGGGAAGAGACCAAGGGGAAGATTGAGAAGTAAATACCTGGATGGACTGGCACATGGCATGGTCGAGACAGGAACACGGAGCTGATCCACCACTCTGGTGATCGAGTGAGATGGCAGAACATGACCGCCCGCGCTTACCGGCATGGCACATGATGGATGGATGGAGTTCTTTGTATGTTTTACTATGAATGAGTCAGATGGTGAGTATTTTTATCTTAGGTTTGGTGGTGTGGACTGGTATGACTTGATGAGTTTTGAGAGGACATCCAAGAACAACTAGCACATAGATATTTGCTGGAGATATTGGGCTGGTAGTCCACTGTGAAATTGTTGTAACCATCTCTGAGTACATATGTCGACAAACCAATTCAGGGAAGCTGACCAAACTCTGACAAAGTGCAGATTTCCCAAATCTTATCCAAGACTGATCATTGGCATTATTGCTCTGAATTCGTCTATCGTCTATTCACCAGTCTATCCGTCCATCTATTCTGCGAACACCGTCCTTCCTCACATTTTTTGAATAAACATAATGCTCCTATTCATATGTGGTCAAACTGAAGTTGTTAGTGCAATTGACAAGGATGAAAAGATGACTACGGGGAGAAGTTTTAGGAAGAAGAAGAATCAGGCAGTATCTATAAGTTGAGATCCACTACAGTGTTTCTTCTTTGTACTGGCTCGATCTAAACTGTTGACAGACATCTTTCATCTGGAAAGCCAGATCTTCTTTCGCTCTGGTAGTCATAGTGATCTGTATGTACAGGAAATGACAAAGCGTAGAGGTCTAATGAAGAGATATGAGTAAAATCTACACATCAAGGTTTGATCCTGAGAAGCAATGATTACAGAATAGAAGTTATGATGGCATGATTATTTATGTTAACTCATATTTCTAGACCAGGGCTGCATCAGACGTTTAGTTTGCCAGTTTACCGTTCCTGTTCAATTTCTTCTGCCACCTTCTTTCCTTTACCTACTATTCTAAACAGGGGTGTGATATCTGAATGATATTTTCCCCATTCTAATCAGAAGTGACAATGCATGAAAGCATATCCTCCTTTACTTACTTTTCCAAACAGGGGAGCAATATTTTAGTTTATATTTCCCATACTGGTTAGTAGTTACAGTGCATGAAAGCATAAGATGAATATCTTCATTCTTAAGATAGTACAAGTATTGTTATGTTCATGGAATGAATATTAATTTACAGAGGAAGTACTCATTGAGATATTTCACTCCATCTCTCACCCATTGACAATAACATGTGTACACATAGTTACAGATATGAGATAACAAAGTACAGATCCTTTCTCTCATACCAATGCTAATCTTCTTTGTTTGTCTGAGTGCGTGCACATTTCGTCGATTTCAGCTTAAGCTGAGGACAAGGTTTTGTGTGCCTAATCTGGTTTGTTAGCTTGACGTTAGTTGGACAAGAGTGCGGTATGCTATAGTAGTCATTATGCATCTCTGTGCGAAATATGTCACAGCAGTTTACTACGCTGGACCTGATTAAAATGCTCACCAGTTTTGCACATAAATCTCAACGCCACGAACAAACAAAGACAGAAGAGGGAGACATTCATTCTCTCCTTCTCTCATTCATATGTGTTAAAGATGGCTGTAGATTAGCGGGAAGCAGAGGTCGGTACAGATGTTAGTTTGTTTTTTGTAAACCAGGCTCTTGCATGAACCAAGAAGCTATAAGGTTTGATATTAAGGACAGCATGAAGGTGTCCAGACTTGCCTCTTCCTACAGCTTAAGATTTAATGCATATCAATGCACTTCTTTGAAAGCCTGAAGATAAGACAAAGTTAGATATCTTAGAACCGTGATGGCAGTTCTGCCATTTGCAGAGCAGCAGGGGCAAGAATTTGCGGCTATCTTAAAGTTAAAAATACATATTCTTAAGTGCAGGAATGTTTTACACACGCATATCTCACAGAGACAAAGCTTTATCTACCCTTGTACATCATATGACAATGAAATATAATCCACAGAAGATTTCTTACCATGAATAGTGAGGAACAACAAGTTAAAATACTCCGTAATGAATACACATCTTGTCTCTTATGAAATATAACAACAACAACAACAAACAACAACAAAACTTTATTTTGAAAGGGTTAAGAATTGGGCACACAGGCCAGTATAACATTCTACCCTTTTATCACTCTCTTTCATACATTATACCTGTAACGGAGTGTTTCGGGTTCACCTTGGGTAGTGAGAGTGAACCACACCCGAGGTGTCTCTAGCACTCCCGTGTATTCTAGCCCCAGGGGTTGGACGAGCAGATACACTTTTTTTTTTTCTCTGTGGTTGATCTCAGGTTATTTAGTTACGTCTACACACCCCTCCAGATTCTAGACCCCCACTAACTACCTACACCTGTTGAACAATGAACACTTAGGCATCGTCCGAGACCACACTCAATCATTATACAAAGAGCAAGTCAACTTACATAAAGTTTATTCTACCCTTGAGAATATAGAACTGAAATGAACCTCCTGATAGAAGAATCTATTTACACAAATAGAAGATAGAGTAGAGAAAGACTTAGAGATGTAGGTGTCTTCATCGAGTTGAGAAGTAGAGTGGATGCAGATGTCCCGTCCAGTCGGTCCGCCACTCACCCGGCTTCCTTCCAGTGAGATGACTAGAACCTTGGAGACCACTCCGTCTCCCGAACGTGGAACCACAACAATAGAGTCACTGCTGGACCACACTTCACTGGACCAACTGCATCTATAACACTCCCACGGAGTCACTGGTAATACAGTTCTCGAACACAACCGAGTTGGAGACAATCTTCCTGGACTTGGCTCCAAGTATTGGTTACTTCGATGAACTAAATAGTCACTGACCAACCGAATGGTCTGTCACTCATAGCACAGTCCCACTGCAGAACCGATATGGCATTGACCAATTCAATGGTCTCTTACAGTCACACTTTGTAGGATCAGATATGGCTACTGAAAAGTTACTGAGTCCTTCTAGAACACAGTTGATAATCTGGATACGGAAACAGTATATGAATAGAATCAGACATCTATTTTACGGAAACAATTCAGGTTGGACTATAATCCCTAGTCCCTTCCACCGGGTTACACTTGACACACGTCCATACTGGTGTAGTTCTTCTCAAGACCTGCCACTCGAGCTGTCCAAAGAACCATTCAAGTGTCTGAAGATTAGTTACTTCTGCGTTTAGGCAGAACCCCCGTCAAACCAGACGGACCGGTGTTCCCTGTCGAGCATGATTACTCAACATGCTGAAATGTTCCTGGCAAAACCAGAGTATCTTCTATTTTAAACGATCACAAACCATCACTTCCCACACGTGCACCTTCAGGGCAGTTGTATGTCTTGCAGCAACCTTCACGCATGGTGAATCACATTGGGTACCTGGTGTGATGGAGTCTGGCGTGATAAGTAAAGAACTGAACCCTTCGCTCTGTCACACGAAGTGGTTTTCTGCCAACAACAATTATAGTTGACTGGTTCCTCAACAGGCAAACTCCTGAAACGGAAGAGCGACCGGTGAGAGTACACTGGCCCAAACATTAGTTCACATGCATCCTACCAAAACTACTCAATTCTCAGTCATGCTAGTTAGTTATTCATATAACCAAAGCATTATCTCTATATGGAGAGTAGTCAAGCATGGGTTCACAAATGTCAGCTGGCCTCACAGAACAGCCCGTCAAACAGAGCTAGACATCAGAATGACGAGTCTGATCATTGGTCTCACCTATCCCTAATCATCTACCAGTCGTCGCTAACGTCAGTAATGATACAAGGCTGTTATTGTTCTAATTTAATCGAACTAAACAAATAGGTAAAGAGTCCCTAGACTCGTTCCTAACATCATCAATGTACATTAAGAAACATAAACTTGATCAATATACCATCCCTCGGGATATAGGAATAGTACATGATCACATCCAATATGTACACAAGCCTGTTTGCTGGTGGGACCACCTGCCCACGCCACAGCAAACTCTTCTTATCAGACTCTACCTTAGAGTCAAGAAGCCTTCTTGAGAATACATGTTCCAAGGGTACTGTTCCAGTTCTGTCCTCCCAAGTGGTTTAGCCTTGGCCTGGACTGAACTTCATCGTTGGTTTGGTCTACCAACACATACTTTCATAACTTGCTTTCACATCCCCATATTCTATATTTCCCCAGTCTCATACAGCCTCCTGCATCCTTCCATACTTCCAGCACCTTAGCATTCACTCGCACTAGCGCCAGTATGAAAGAAACAGGATAGCTTAGACAAGATTTCAGAACGCATATTTACATCGCGACGGCACGCAGTGTTATCACGCGTCCAGCTATTCGGTGTTCGGAATTACCCCAGGAAGTATCACATGCTATGACCTAATATATATACACAATGTCACATCATATATTTATAGATATAGCACCAAAGCCACTTACCTTTCCACAGAAATCCGCTGGTCCACACAATGAATTCACTATTAAGTTATTACACAATAGTGACATCATTCCTGGTGGCACAGAACTAAGTTCTTCCTTTACTTAGTAACTAAGCACAATTTTGTCTGAATCTCCACCTACCAACTTACCTGGTTTTCTAACCGTTCTTCTGGCTTCAGCAACTGACTGACATAATCTAAGTTTCCATCCGGCACAAGTAACTAGGTTTTATTCTAACACAGCAACCTAATAGATGCAACGATTGGCAATATATGGTACATATATTTGGAACCCAAATCGCCCACATCACATTACGGCGTTCCTAACAGCTGATTCGCGAGCACACGGTAAACAAACCCACGATTAATTGTCACCTGCGTTATCGATCGGTTTGCTAATTAGTATGCAAGGACATCCGCATAGGTAATGAGGTTAGAACAATGGCGTGTGGAACACACGTACAAAGTTAAATGATTTAACCAAATATCTACCTGGATGGTGAAACCAGCTCTCCAGTCAGCTTCCGAACTGTTCAAGGGCTTCTCAGCTTCCTTTTCATAACAGTCAGCCGAATCATGGTTGAGGTGAGACGCAACACAAAAATGGCTCACATTCAGGCCAGCGTCTGTTCTCTTCGAACAAAAGTAAGTGAATGGCTGGTTTAGCCAATTTCCCGCTTCGTGCCAACTCGATGCGCACACGAAGCGAGTGCTTCTTGAGAAAAGATACTTTCTCGGGAAAACGTCATTCCCCGCCTAGAGTTTCTAGATCTCTCTGCACGGGAATTTAGAGCGATACCCAACATCCCGGGTTACTCGAATTCCAGTGTTTCGAGACGATTCTATATAATAAGTCCTCCATCGGCTTCCCTCAGTCTATTTTTAGCTGGGAAAGTCCCCGATGACGCGCCAAAATAGTGCGGGAACTTGACGACCCAAGACAGATAAACGCGTTTCGTCACATAGGCCCCCACTTTAAGAGGATCGACCCCGTCGTTCCACTTCTACGCAGAAGCTGTCTATGTCGTTCGTTCTTCTTTCTAAGAGACCGGATGGCGGGTGAGGAAGTCTAACCCGTCAATATTGTATAGAATACTCTTACCACATTCGGTGGGGTGACAAGCTATTCAGTATCACGGGTGATCAACGCCTACTCCGCTACTGCGATCGGGCATCTCGCAGTATCCTGCGGACCAGAGCTCCCGTCTCGACCTGATTTAACGATCGTTCCTGCCAGAGTTTACTGGACTTCTGCAATTCCAGCTTCCCCTTTCGAGGACCCAGCTGGACTGCAGTCGGTCGGATGGAGGGACCAAGGGTCTGTGTTCGTTCCGACACAACCCACCTCTTCCTACCACGGTTCTCAGTGTAGCTAGCACTGCGGGTGTTCCTTTGGCCGGTCATGTTCCCCCGAGCACCGGGCTGAACCGAAGAAGGTACCTGCACATACATATAGGACTTCCTATGGTGTGACAGGCTTTCCGCTACCTGACCTGAACCCCGAACCGTTATTTCAGCGAATCTCTGCGCCCTTGGGCTGGTGGACTTATCATCGGGCTTCCCCTCATAGCGCATGAGGAGACTGGAATGGAAAGTAGTAGACTTTCCCAGGATCACCACTCCATAGTGCTTGTGGAGCCCCACTTTATCCACTAGGAATGGGCCCTGCCACCCGATTTCGAATTCGTTCCCCTCGATTGGGAGGAGTACTAGAACTCGGTCTCCAACCTCTAAGGATATCTTCGTCTTCGTCCGTTTCTCAGGTGTGCATTTACGGCACTCCGGACAAGACCTAATATACCTGCGCACGTCGCCTGTCATTCCCGGCCACCAATAGTACCGGGATAGACATTTACTGGTTGTCCCTACAGTCAGATGTCCGGTTGGGGACCTGACATGTACCGTTCGCAGCAGATTAGCTCTGAAGCTCTCAGGAACCAACTTACGTTCCCTCTGCCTTTTCTCTGTCCCAGTCTGAATTAACGGTGACTGGTTATCAGAGTTGAACTTACCCTGAGTTAACGGGTTTTCATTGTTGGGCAACCATTCCGAACAAGGACACTCCGTTGCATCCTTGCTCCGAGCATTACTCATTCTATCCGGGTGAGGATTTCGGAGACTTACCTTTTCGAGACCCTCTTCCTCTGTATCTCTGACCTGCCTAGACTTATGGATGCTAGGGTGTTCTGGTTCGCCCAGAAACACGTACTTCCGGCCAAGAATTAGGGGATAGAGAGGATCCGGTACGACTGCCGCCTGAATGCGTCCAGTAACGTACTTGCTCCGAATCTCCACATTGGCAATCGGGCAACGTAACGCCACAGCACTCCTACTGGCTGGCTGTATCTCCGTCATCTCCCCGGTGAGTTGCTCTGGGCCTGTCAGGTGGGATGCAATTACCGCTGAAAATTGCAATCCTGTGTCGTAGAGGCACGACACCTGTTGCCCATTCACTTCTACTCTCTCAACCACTGGAGGTCGTCTAGTTTCTCCATTCCCATCAACCGACTTCACTTTCCTGCAAGATCTATCCCTAACCTCTGCAAGACAAGCAAAGTGAAAGTCCTTGGGCTTACTCTTACACTCACTCGTATTGTGAGTGCTGGACTTGCAGAATTTGCACCATCGTTCACTCCACTTCCTCTTTGGAGAACTAGGTGGGCTATTCTTACCTTGGTTGACGTTAGAGATCTTCTCTAAAGAGCCTACCTGTTTCTTTGGTTCATCAGAACCTTGGGTCTTCTTTGACTTCTTCTTTGACTTACCTTGATCCGGATCTTTCGATCTCGGATCTGTTGGACTGGTGTCCCCAGTCTCGCCATAGACTTCAACGTATCTTTCGGCTAACTTGGTGACTATATCCAATCTCTCAGCCCCATTCTCACCTAAGAAGTTTCGCAAGGGTTTAGACATTTGCATTCGCATCTGATCTACAACCATCAACTCACGCAAACTTTCATACTCCTCCTTAAATCCGGCCAAGGCCATCCATTTAAGAAGGTATGAGTTCAATCTCACACTGTATGCTGAAAACAGTTCACCAGGTTCTCGCTTCGCCGTTCGAAACTTCCTTCGGTATGAGTGCGCTGTGATCTCGAATCTCTTCAAGAGAGCCGCTTTCAATGCCGGGTAATCATTCTGTAACCCCAGTGGTAAGCGTGCATACACCTCATAACCTTCGGCACGGAGTCCCTGGGAGAGTTTCAAACACCATTTCTGTTTGTCTAGACCCATTGCAATAGACATGGCTTCATACTTCTCTAAGTATTGGTCTATCCGTTCCTTCTCGGGTTCGAACGGCTGTAAAGGCCATTTCATAGCCTGGTAGTCACGTCTACTGGTTGACTCTGAGCCAGGAGGTACACCTCCTCCCATAGCTCCATCAGTTACACCTGTAGCAGGCACTTGTGCCTCAAGTAGCTTCATTCGATACTCATGGTCACGTTTTTCTTTCTCGGCTTCCAACTCAAGCCGTTTCATTTCAGTATCAGCCGCTATCCTCTTTTCCTCAAGAGCCACTTTACTGGCTTCCAGTTCTCTTTCTGCTCTCCTCCTCTCTCTTTCCTCTTGGCGAAAATTTCTTTCCACCTCTTGGACATAGGATTTCAAAGCATCTCCTTCAAGACCAGACTTACGTCCAGTTTCCTGAACTTTGTCCAAGTCTAACTCTTGGGTAGACATGTTGACTATGATAGGTGGGTACTCAAGTATGTGTGGGTGAAGCAATACAATGAATCAATAATCAATAGTACTAACTAATCACCACAACACAAATGTCCGTCAGACAGTTAGGAAATAGGTAGAAGTAGTAGAATCTTATGTAGACTGTAGTAGAGGATAAAGACAAAGTCCCTATCCCTAAGTGAGAGGTCTACAACACACAAAGATCTTGGAATAATCCCGGACGAGCCCCCACTCTGTAACGGAGTGTTTCGGGTTCACCTTGGGTAGTGAGAGTGAACCACACCCGAGGTGTCTCTAGCACTCCCGTGTATTCTAGCCCCAGGGGTTGGACGAGCAGATACACTTTTTTTTTTTCTCTGTGGTTGATCTCAGGTTATTTAGTTACGTCTACACACCCCTCCAGATTCTAGACCCCCACTAACTACCTACACCTGTTGAACAATGAACACTTAGGCATCGTCCGAGACCACACTCAATCATTATACAAAGAGCAAGTCAACTTACATAAAGTTTATTCTACCCTTGAGAATATAGAACTGAAATGAACCTCCTGATAGAAGAATCTATTTACACAAATAGAAGATAGAGTAGAGAAAGACTTAGAGATGTAGGTGTCTTCATCGAGTTGAGAAGTAGAGTGGATGCAGATGTCCCGTCCAGTCGGTCCGCCACTCACCCGGCTTCCTTCCAGTGAGATGACTAGAACCTTGGAGACCACTCCGTCTCCCGAACGTGGAACCACAACAATAGAGTCACTGCTGGACCACACTTCACTGGACCAACTGCATCTATAACACTCCCACGGAGTCACTGGTAATACAGTTCTCGAACACAACCGAGTTGGAGACAATCTTCCTGGACTTGGCTCCAAGTATTGGTTACTTCGATGAACTAAATAGTCACTGACCAACCGAATGGTCTGTCACTCATAGCACAGTCCCACTGCAGAACCGATATGGCATTGACCAATTCAATGGTCTCTTACAGTCACACTTTGTAGGATCAGATATGGCTACTGAAAAGTTACTGAGTCCTTCTAGAACACAGTTGATAATCTGGATACGGAAACAGTATATGAATAGAATCAGACATCTATTTTACGGAAACAATTCAGGTTGGACTATAATCCCTAGTCCCTTCCACCGGGTTACACTTGACACACGTCCATACTGGTGTAGTTCTTCTCAAGACCTGCCACTCGAGCTGTCCAAAGAACCATTCAAGTGTCTGAAGATTAGTTACTTCTGCGTTTAGGCAGAACCCCCGTCAAACCAGACGGACCGGTGTTCCCTGTCGAGCATGATTACTCAACATGCTGAAATGTTCCTGGCAAAACCAGAGTATCTTCTATTTTAAACGATCACAAACCATCACTTCCCACACGTGCACCTTCAGGGCAGTTGTATGTCTTGCAGCAACCTTCACGCATGGTGAATCACATTGGGTACCTGGTGTGATGGAGTCTGGCGTGATAAGTAAAGAACTGAACCCTTCGCTCTGTCACACGAAGTGGTTTTCTGCCAACAACAATTATAGTTGACTGGTTCCTCAACAGGCAAACTCCTGAAACGGAAGAGCGACCGGTGAGAGTACACTGGCCCAAACATTAGTTCACATGCATCCTACCAAAACTACTCAATTCTCAGTCATGCTAGTTAGTTATTCATATAACCAAAGCATTATCTCTATATGGAGAGTAGTCAAGCATGGGTTCACAAATGTCAGCTGGCCTCACAGAACAGCCCGTCAAACAGAGCTAGACATCAGAATGACGAGTCTGATCATTGGTCTCACCTATCCCTAATCATCTACCAGTCGTCGCTAACGTCAGTAATGATACAAGGCTGTTATTGTTCTAATTTAATCGAACTAAACAAATAGGTAAAGAGTCCCTAGACTCGTTCCTAACATCATCAATGTACATTAAGAAACATAAACTTGATCAATATACCATCCCTCGGGATATAGGAATAGTACATGATCACATCCAATATGTACACAAGCCTGTTTGCTGGTGGGACCACCTGCCCACGCCACAGCAAACTCTTCTTATCAGACTCTACCTTAGAGTCAAGAAGCCTTCTTGAGAATACATGTTCCCCACATGTTCCAAGGGTACTGTTCCAGTTCTGTCCTCCCAAGTGGTTTAGCCTTGGCCTGGACTGAACTTCATCGTTGGTTTGGTCTACCAACACATACTTTCATAACTTGCTTTCACATCCCCATATTCTATATTTCCCCAGTCTCATACAGCCTCCTGCATCCTTCCATACTTCCAGCACCTTAGCATTCACTCGCACTAGCGCCAGTATGAAAGAAACAGGATAGCTTAGACAAGATTTCAGAACGCATATTTACATCGCGACGGCACGCAGTGTTATCACGCGTCCAGCTATTCGGTGTTCGGAATTACCCCAGGAAGTATCACATGCTATGACCTAATATATATACACAATGTCACATCATATATTTATAGATATAGCACCAAAGCCACTTACCTTTCCACAGAAATCCGCTGGTCCACACAATGAATTCACTATTAAGTTATTACACAATAGTGACATCATTCCTGGTGGCACAGAACTAAGTTCTTCCTTTACTTAGTAACTAAGCACAATTTTGTCTGAATCTCCACCTACCAACTTACCTGGTTTTCTAACCGTTCTTCTGGCTTCAGCAACTGACTGACATAATCTAAGTTTCCATCCGGCACAAGTAACTAGGTTTTATTCTAACACAGCAACCTAATAGATGCAACGATTGGCAATATATGGTACATATATTTGGAACCCAAATCGCCCACATCACATTACGGCGTTCCTAACAGCTGATTCGCGAGCACACGGTAAACAAACCCACGATTAATTGTCACCTGCGTTATCGATCGGTTTGCTAATTAGTATGCAAGGACATCCGCATAGGTAATGAGGTTAGAACAATGGCGTGTGGAACACACGTACAAAGTTAAATGATTTAACCAAATATCTACCTGGATGGTGAAACCAGCTCTCCAGTCAGCTTCCGAACTGTTCAAGGGCTTCTCAGCTTCCTTTTCATAACAGTCAGCCGAATCATGGTTGAGGTGAGACGCAACACAAAAATGGCTCACATTCAGGCCAGCGTCTGTTCTCTTCGAACAAAAGTAAGTGAATGGCTGGTTTAGCCAATTTCCCGCTTCGTGCCAACTCGATGCGCACACGAAGCGAGTGCTTCTTGAGAAAAGATACTTTCTCGGGAAAACGTCATTCCCCGCCTAGAGTTTCTAGATCTCTCTGCACGGGAATTTAGAGCGATACCCAACATCCCGGGTTACTCGAATTCCAGTGTTTCGAGACGATTCTATATAATAAGTCCTCCATCGGCTTCCCTCAGTCTATTTTTAGCTGGGAAAGTCCCCGATGACGCGCCAAAATAGTGCGGGAACTTGACGACCCAAGACAGATAAACGCGTTTCGTCACAATACCATTCACACATCATTCAAGGCTAACTGAAAACAGCAACAATATAAAAGATATGCATTATAAAGGCATGTGGATAATTAAAAATCAATACTACACGACTGAGTAATAGTAATAATTAATGTGGCACTTGTTAATAGCTATGTGGAATATACTGGCCTACCAAAAGGGGACTGGCTGTTATACTAGGGTTTTATTATTATTATTACTTCTATTATTGTTACTATTTGTTGGAAGTTGTATGATGCAATTATATTTCCCCAAATTATGTGGGATTTGTTGGTGTCAATGTTAAAGTCTCTGAGTAGTATGATTTCCTTCCTGGAAGCGAACACCACATCCATCATGGTAGTGAAGTTTTTGTACCAGACGTGTCCAGCACTGGGATTTCGATAGACGTGGCCAATTATCAGGGGTGTGTGGTTTTGAAGTTTTAACTCCAACCAAATACATTCTATTTCGCAAGTTTCAAAGTCTAGCCTACGGTGAACATTTAGTAGATTAGAAATATAGGCTAGTATGCCTGTCTCTTGTTTCCTACAGGGATCTCTTCTAAAAACTTTGTACCCTTTAATAGAGATGTCCTCATCTGAAATGTTTTCATTTAGTCTACTTTCATTAAGGCCTAATACATGAACATTTTGATTAAGAATAGAAGATAACTCTGGCAGCTTGTTAAATAAGTTGCAAATGTTTAAGTGTCCAAGATGTTTTCCTGACTTAGTGAGCCAATGTTGCCACTTCTCAGACATTTCACCCAAGAAGTAAGTGTAAATTAGTCAAAATTAAGTAAAAATACAAGATCATAAAAATTCACAATTACATTAACTTACAAAATGCCAGTAATATAAATCGATATGTAAATGACTATATTATAACGATATAACTAATGAGACCAACAAATATAGTGTAAATACAGAACGAAACGAATTAAAGCGTATGAACATACAATTAATTAACTCGAACTACTTCGCAAGCTATGTAACCAGCTGCTATCCGAAAGAATGAATAAATGACTATACAAGCTTGAATTGCGCGTTCTAGGCTTGGGCCTTCCCATCAGCCACTTGGCGACACTACCAATGCCTCTCCTATCCAATGATCTATTGAGGTTTGAATGCTGACCTGCATGTCATAATGTTGGCAGTTCTAATTATAGTGTTGACGCAATATTTCAATGCAAAACCGAGCAAGGCATTTGCTAAGAATCTCTTTATTGAGTCGAGGTGCAACTGTGGGATGAAATGAGGTGTGCAAAATGCGACACTTGTGTTAAGTCTTCTTAGTTGTTTTTCTTCTTCATCCTCACTCCTTTCTATTATCTCATTCTTTCTTTACATCTCTCGCCCTTCTCTCCATTTCTGTCCCACTGTCCTTTCTTTCTCTCATTTTCCATCCTGCCTTTTCGTCTTCTCCCATCTGCTCTCTCTCTTTGCCCTCTCCTATCACCCTCTGTCATCCATCTTTGTGGCTTCCTCCTCTAGCTACCACTGTGGGCTCTGTGCTGGCTTACAGAACCCCATACAAGATTTCAGCCATTCGTCCTCGTTTACTACAGATAAATAGCTGCCATTGGCGTAAACTAAACTGTCTTCATTGTTGATTGTGATCTTTGGTTGGCATGTTGTGTTGTCTGTGAATATCATTGTTAACACCGTGACATATGACACAATGTATGCTACCACCTAACACCATGACATCTGATGTGATGTAATGCATCATCTGACATCTGATGTGATGTAATGCATCATCTAACATCATGATGCCATCCAGCAAAATGACATCTGACACATGCATGCCACCTTGCATCGTGATTCAATTTCATCTGACATGACATCTAACGGTATGCTGTAATCTGCCACTGATGTCTAATATTATGACATCAACACCAAACACACTTGAAAAATTAGATTTTATTGTTGGATGTTATGAGAAGCAAAAAAAAAATGATGAAATGACTAGGTCAAAACCAATATTAGATAATCAAATATAGCAAAATATGAACAGATAAAGAATTACAGTTATTATTTCATGTCCATATAACAATGAAGAAATAAAAATAAATCAAGAACAATAGCTACTTTAATTACCAACACAACATGATAAAATACAAGCAAAAAGATTACAAATCTAGAAGAATGGTTGCTATAGACAAGAAAAAACTGCTTATAAAGTCACAAAAATGAATGTATTTGTCATGAAAATTGTATTAACTCCACCGTTTATTAGTTGTATATCTTTTACAGGACATAGCAGCCAACCCCGGCATTATTTTGGCTGTATGTGATTCCTTGGCAAGTTTACATTCAGTAGTTTTCCATTTCTTATTGAATGACCGGCACCCATACCATTTCATAGAAAACCAACACAAGGTCATCTGCTGCCATATCGCCCACAGCTGTGTTTTGAACATGGTATGTGAGATAACGAACTGCATCCATAACCCCTTTTCCACAGAGCCGGCCAACTCCACCATTAGGTTAGGTGATAAAATATATCCACAATGACAACAAATCTAGAAGAATGGTTGCTGTTTGACAAAAGAGATAATAGTTTATAATTACACCAACATTAATGTCGTATTTGTCTATTTAAATCGTCTTTACTCCTGAAAAAATAGTAACACACATGTCCTTGACAGGAGGGTCACAGTCAACCCCAATATTTAATATCTGTTTTTTTTTTTTTTAAATTTTCTAGGCAATTTTATGTTCCGTTGTTTGTCATTTCGGAATGGTCAAAATTGTGAAAATCAATGCAAATAAATCTGCATCCAAATCCTCTGCAGCTAACTTAGAGTTGTGCTTGAAAGAGCAGATATTACCACAGTGCACTGCCTTCTCAAGCAGAGATGCCTCCGGTGGCTGGGCCATGTATCTCGAATGGAAGATGAACATATTCCCAAATATCTATATGGAGAACTAGCCATAGGGAAGAGGCAAACCGGCAGACCTCAAATGCGATATAAGGATGTGTGTAAACAAGGTATGACAACCCTTGGCATAGATCCAAATACGTGGGAAAGAGTTGCAACAGACATATGTTCCTGGAGAAGAGATGTATGAAATGGACTAGTGCTCTGAGCGCAATTTGATCCAACAAACTGAGGATGGGAGGCACAGGCATAAAATGCAGTCACTTACTGCGGGACCTACCTCGTCTTACAGATGCGGAAACTGGCAGAGGTTGTCACTCTCACATTGGACTGTACAGTCACCAGCGGTGCTGTTAGGTGCCTCCCCAGCGGCACAACTCTATAGTCCTACAGGACTGAAAGAGGCCTACTACTACTAACTTAGAACCAAATATGATGGGATTGTAAAACTGTTTACTACTCCTAAACTACACAAGCCGACTACTCCTATGGGAAGGAAATAAAACAAGGCAACAATTTGTCAGATAGCAATGCCGACTACTCTTATGGGAAAGAAGTCAAGCAAGGCAACAATTTGTCAGACATTAGCAGTGCACAATAAATATAACCTGAAACAAAGAAGCCATAAAGAATAGATTTATACAGTTTGTGACCTGGCATATTTCACTGCAAGTTCTTAGGTCTATACTGCAGAGTTAGTATCATGTGAAGTGAAAAGATGAATCATAGTTTTGGCTGAAAGAACGAACGCACATAGTTGATGAGACTGTTCGGATGTGGAGCATTTGTTATCCTCACAATAATCGTAGATTTGTTATCAAGTCTTTCTCTCTACGCAAAATTGGCTAGAAACACCTAATTGCTAAAGCCTCAGCATGTTTGAGCAGTTTATTGTTTGTCGAATACTATATAGAAATCGTAGTTGTCTATTAACTTTATGGTTGAAATGTAGAAGGTTGCAAGATGGCCAAGCTTGGGGATTTTATGGCCCTCCAATTGCACACACTTTCCAAAAGGCTGAATTCTCTTTCCCACCCATGTTTGCTTACTCGATTGGCTAATTGTTGTTCTGTTCTACCTGTGTTAGTTACTTGGCTCTCACACTGTAACTGATAAATAAGATCGATTTAGTGTACGGTGACAATAGTTCTTTCACATTTGCATTCGTATGAGATGATCATTCGTCCGTCACACGTGATCAAGACCATGCCTTCTCTCATCAGTCATAAGGTCATGTTTGGAAGTTTGTGGGTCCGGAGATAACTTCAAGTCAGATGCAGGCCTGGAAGTATCTGGGACAGTGAGGGCATGGGTTATTCTCAGCAGACGACAGTCTGGCTAATTGGGGCCTTTCTAGCTTGTCTCTGCTGTTCAGTCATGGATGCCCCGCAAGCCACTGGGCCTGTCCGGATGCAAGTCAGGTGATTTGTTCTAGAGCAGTGGTTCTCAACCAATGGGGAATTCCCCCCAAGGGGGGAATTTTAGGGTGGGGGGGGGGGGAATTAAGACCACAGATTGGCAGACTAAAAATGGCTTCAGGCACAGTATCCTGGTTTCTATTGAGCGTTTAGTTTGATAAAGCACAATTTTCTGGTATTCTGGTGTCGTGTATTAAGTGACAATTCTTTGACGTTTTACTACGCTATAAAATTAATCTATGCATGTAAAGGGAGGGGGCTGCGTGGTCTCGAGGTATGGTGTCCGCCTCGAGTGATGGGGGTCCCGGGTTTAGGCCCCGGTGAGGACCGGGGTATTTTCACGAGGACTTCTAGTAATAAAATTTTCCCTGGTCTCTGGGTAGTGAGATCGGACACTCGTGTGTATTGTTGCGCACATAAAAATCCCTTGGCAGTTGGAAATCGAAAAAAAGCATAGCCTAATGGCGCTGCCCAGGCAAAATTTTGAGTTAAACATCTACCCAAAGTATTTCAGAATCCTTGCTGGTGCTGCAGAGTTTGTGCACTGAGCTGAGATTCTTTGGACTCAGACTTGAGTTATGAGTAGAACGGAGCACTTATATGAGTTACACCCGTGTGCAGTGATGCTGATCCGTCGACTAAACTAAACTAAACTAACCTAGTTATCAAACAAGCGGGGTGTCCAAAACCAGTGCTAGACAATCACACCTGCCAAAATGCTATTGTATACATTTCGGAGAGGTTCACAACTTATATCTTAACATATAAAAAAAAACAAAGATAATGCATACAGAAAAAACTAATATGGAGAAAGAAATATATGTTAATGAGGAAAAATTGGAGGTGGTGGAAAATTTTGAATATCTTGGTCATTAATTACCAACAATGGTGACACAATGAAAGTAAAAGACGGATATCTATTGCTCTTCAAAGACTAAACCAACTGAATAAATTGTGGCGTGGGACAGATAGAACTACAACAATTTTTAAGAGCATGCATCTTTCCCATTGCAACATACGCCTGTGAGACCTGGACACTTAACAAGCTGAACAGCGCATAAACGCCTTTGAATATAAATGTTATAGATGAGTTCTAAGAATATCTTGGATAAAGAAAAGAACAAATGCATCCATATTTTTCATTCAGTAGCATGTCCTTTGCAGAACCTCGCTCCCATAACAACCTTCCGGAAAACCTCTCGATCGTAAGCAAGATGTCCCACATCCAATACACCCATCTGGAGATCATCTGCCACATCCGATACACCCATCTGGAGATCATCCGCCACATCCTGAACCCATCTTCTCTTTGGCCTTCCTCTTCCTCTCTTCCCAGGCATATACCCCTCCATTACTGTTCTCTCCAAACTTTCGTGACGTTTCAAGTGACCAAACTATTTCAGTTTTCTTTGTTTTATCGTCTTTAATAGCCAACTTTCTTCAATATTTAGCTCTTGAAGTATTTTCCACCCATACTGGTATATATTTCATCCATCTGAGTGAGGTTATTGTAGATCCAACCTTGTAGCAAAGTACCATCTCCATGGGGGACTGATGCACAGCTCTCATCCCTTCTCCAAAATCTATGTTAATTGCAATCAGGCAAAGACTTCACACTCTAAACTCGTAGAGAGCTCTTCAGCTGCACACTGGCAGCACGCTTATAGAAAGTGTAACCGAGCATAAGGCACTGGGTCTCATTGTTGATGAAAATCTAACCTTTAACTCCCATGTTCATGCTCTCGTTAAACAAATAGCCAAAAAAGTATACCAACTTGCCAAAATTAAAAATTGCCTTGACGAAAACACAAGAAAGATATTCTATACTTCCCACATACAAACACATATTGATTATTGCTCCACAATCTGGGATGGATGCTCCAAATCTTTAACAGAACGCCTTTATTCACTCCAGAAAAGGGCAGTACGATTAATTAATGGTGAAAAGTTTACTGACAATTCTAACCTACAAAAACATCTTCAGATACTGCCACTCCACAAACGACTACTTTTTAATAAGGCTAAACTAATTCACAAAATCCTATTTCAAAATGCTCCAAGCTACCTTTGGCCATTGTTTAAATATAACGCAAGACATAGCGAATAACTAAATATACTTCACGTCCATAAACCTAGGATAGACTTATATAAAACAAGCTTAGCATACTCTGCCGCTCAATTGTGGAACAATCTTCCACAAGAAATCAAGGACACCACCAATCATTATACATACTTCAGTACAGACTACATCCCCCCATAAACAAACAAACAAACAACAACAATAAAACAATAATAATGGCAAATTATCTCAAACAACAACTAGCCAATAAACATTCCTATATGTGGGCACGCTACACCTTCTTTAGGTATTTATAATGCCCATGTTAAACATTGCCTCAGTGAGTCATGTATTATTGATTATTTTTCATGCGTTTTGATGCTTATTGTTCTTTTGTTGTCAAAAATTAGCTTCATAAGTGATATTGAATGAAAGAATGTATGAGAGGAAATAGAGAAGGACAGAATGTCAGATGGGCCTGCGTGCCCAATTCTTAACCCTTTGAAAATAAAGATTGTTCGTTCGTTCATTCGTTCCCAAACCAGCAGAGTGTGCAAGACTGGAGCATACATCTGTGGAAAGGGATGTTAGGATGCAAACATGTCAAGATGAGTTGAGTTGAGCTAAGAACTGACATCACTGCACTCAGGACATTGCCATACACATTCCATCCCTCGTTAAAGCAAAGAGTCATACTACTAATCGTTCCCATAGCTATTTGATTGAAAGTTCTTCTGGTCTTCCTCTCATTTTTGAGATTCTTCTAGAATCCCTGCCGATCCCACACAATAATATTCTTTCCACATACAGGTTCTCAGTCTGTTCCACCGCCTTCTCCACCTGGTCCCATAGGCGCTTGACCACCTCTCCCTTGTCCATAGGCAATCTACCACCAAGAGATGCCTTCCCTGCCAGAGGTCAATGTTGAGCACAACACATGGAGCCTGCAGGAGATTAGGCCTGGGCTGGGTTGGTCATGTTTTCTGTGTTCATTCCAAGCTTATGTCCAGAGGCAATCAGTTAAGGGTAAGCCACCACATTATCTTCTCAAATAAGTTCATGAGCAAGCTACAAACCTGGAATGCAGGAGTGACATGTTCAGACATTTCATGACAGTCTTCAGATTGAATAACACGACCTGACATGACGTTTTAACTGTACAAGTCTTTCAGTACAATTTATTAAGTGATTCAGTATCATGGGATGATTAATTGCTGAAGCCAACTTTAATTTGTCTGCTGAAGGCTGATATATTGTCATTGCATTAATTGTTTCGTAGGCAAACATATTCCTAGATAGAATACTATTTGTGTGCTGTTAGAATCTACATTTATTAGTGATAGAGGTAGAATTACTGTGGTAAAAACACTGCTAGTTTTGAGTGTCCTGTTTGGTAAAATTACTGTGCTAAAATCACTGTTAGTTTTGAGTGTTTTTCTTGTGGTGTTAAATAGAGTAAGCTTACCAATAACATATCAGGTGATTTACATGTTTATTGATTACATAGCTAGTTGTGTGCTACATTTTCTGTGTATATGGTGCTGTGATATTTCAAGGAAGTGTGGTGTTATTCTATTTCAAAAAGGAAGTGCAGCTGTTTATTATGTGAATATATTGATATGGTATTTTCTAGGAATGTGATGCTAGGTAGTTGCAGTGATCGTGATAGTGATTTATTTCATGAGTGATCATGGTGTAGATATTACTTGCTAGTTTGGAAGGATGACATATGGTGATACCACGCGTCTCATTCGAGTGCATTAATGTGTGTACTGTCGAGTGGAACATTTGATAAACTACTCTACACCTCTCTCTAAGCTCTATCCTGTTAGTCGATGGCACATATACTAGGGGGTAGGGTGTTAAAGAGGAGGGCTATGATACTCTTAAGAGAGATAGCAGGAATGAGGGGATGAGTTGCTAGGGGACATTCTAAAAGGGAGCTGAGTGGCCTAATCTGCCATTTAAACCATTCAGACTTTGCCCACTGCTGATCTGGGGTAAGGGAACGGGGAATTGGAGTTACACCAGCTGCATGTGATGGAACTACATGTAGACACGGAATAACATTATTATTTCATAAAGAGGGGGTTAATAGAGAGAAGTTCTCTACTTCCGGGACAGAAATCCCAGAAGAGAAGCAATTGCTTGTTAGTTGATTTATTGATTGATGATTAATTAATTGATTGATTATTGGTTTAGTTAATTGATTAATTGTTTAGTTACGATGATGTGTAGGAACTGTCTGGATGGACACCTCTGTTTGAGAGAAGCCACTATATTTAAATGAGAGTCAGATGTATAATAAGGTTGATGATGGATGAAGGAGAGGGATAGCACAAAGTTACAGGATCCGATGACAAGTGTCAGACATACTATACCTGTACTTGTAGAAACTTTGCTTTCCCAGATGAGCTATTTGTATGGCTATTTGACAACTGATGCACCTGTATACCTGATCTTCTTGTGGAGAGCAAAGATCCAATATCCCTTCTTGATAGGGGATATATTTTCTGATTTTGCATGAGGTGATATTTATGTGCAACGATGTCACAGTTGTAGCCGATTGCTCTCACCGACCTACTCTCCTTTCAGGATTTGCCTTTCAGATGGTGCTCACTAAATGATATTTTGATAGAAGAATATGAAACAGCTCATTCCAATGAAACTACATCTGACTAGAGTGTTTCTATACTGGGAGCACTCCTACAAGGTATTAAACTATCTGAGCACAAGAGTGAATATATTGAGACATAACTGCCCGTACTGTTGGATGCAGCAGTTGAGAGTCCAATGAAACTTGAGTTGACCGATCCAGATGCGATCTACAACCATTCGTCTATTTTGATTTTGATTCTATGAGTCTTATACGATTTCCCAAGATGGCAACAGACTCAATTGCTGGAGTGAAGACTTCTTGTATGACTGATGTTACATTTCAGGTTGAGCATCGCCTAATTGACTATTTGCTATTATTGCATGGCGATGGAATGTGTGAGATTTTTCCAGACCCAGCCGGGTCTAGACTTTAGTGATTGTAAGGAGCTACCACGCTCCAGTGTTTGTGCTGCAGTTCAGACCATCCTAGGGGACGCCTAGATCCCTAGGGTCGCCCTATATGACAGCTGTGAGAACTCTGTGGTGTTAGTTGCATCACAAAGTGACGGCATCAGTGAACTTTGTAGTGAGGACATTCTGTTGGTTGACATTAGAATGGCCATTCGAATTTGGTGATCACCTGGGACATTGAGAACACAGGAAGGGGCGACATCTTGGAAGGCCGCTGTACTTGGAGTTATCCGGGTAAGTGCACTGCAATGACTGGACTGATGCACAGAATAGATATCATATGCTGCCTGATAAATAGTGGATCATCTCTAGCTCTTCTTTCCTCGATCATCCGAGCTATGTATATAGCCCTACTGTCTTCCCGGCTTTTCAGCCTTCAGATCTAGATTATATTGTAAATAAACCTTTTTGCTTTTGGTACCATGCCTTTGTGTGAGAGTACGACTGTTGTCTGGTCCGAGCCCCCTGTGGGTGGGTGTCCATAGGTGGGAAGGGAAGGACAGGTGGAGTCCTGACATTTTGGGGGCCTAGTAGACGGATAATCCTTGTGAGTAGATCAGGGCAGGACTGGGATCAAGACGTGTACCCTACCTGTCTAAGCCCCATTGGTACTGGTACAGTAACCCCTTCAGCACTGAGTGTTAGGTCATTGAAAATTATTTCAATGTTTTAAAAATATTGTTGAAACAGCAATACAGAAGTGTTCCATAGCTGGTGCTGGGGTAAAGGAATTATGAATGCAATTCAGAATCCTGCATACCACGTTCAAAACACGGCTGCTGGCAATCTGAAAGCAGACGGCCTTGCACCAGTTTTCATACAATGGTATGAGTGCTGGTCGTTTAGAAAGCAATGGCATACTACTTAATGTAAGCTTGCCAAGAAATTATAAACAGCCTAAGAATGCTGACGGTGATGTCCTGTAAAGGATATGCAACTAACTTAACTTGTGTTCCCTTTAATATAAAATACAACATGTCTGCTACCATATTAACAACTTTTAAGTTATTACTGTGACACACCCCTGCTTCTCATTTTTCCCCATATTATGTGTTTTGGTCCAAACATACTTTTTGTTTTGGACTGAATCTGTCAAAACATGTTTCATCATCATCATGTGTCTTGCTGATGGGAATGGACAGTCGGGGTTTGGATCTCATAGTATCACCAGTCTTGGATCAGGTATTCATTCTTGGCCTGATTATGCCATGTGGCTAAGTCATCCAAGTATTTATCCCGTTGTCTTCCCATTGCCTTTTCCCCATAACGCTTGCCAGTTGTCACTAAATTTTGAAGTTAATTTCTCCTGGTAATATGCCCAAAACTTCTTGGCCGTCTATAATAATTTCTCTCATCAATTTACAATGTTAATTTGGTTTTTGAAGAACTGTCTCATTTGTTTCTGTCCATGGTATTCAGAAATCATATTTTCACTGCCATTATATGTTTTTCAGCCTATCTGTTTATTGTCCATACTTTACACACATACAACTGTATAGGTTCTAAATAGCACTTGAACATTCTTTTTTCTATGCTATTGACAGATTTTTTTTTTATTGATGAGTATGGTTTCAAATTTTGTAAAAGGGTACATTCGGCTGGCAATTCTAATTCTTGCTCTAATGTCTACAAGGCACCCACCATTCCAAGAGAAGTAAAAATAGAAACTTGCAGGAAAAAAAAAAGAAGAATATATATATATATATATATATATATATATATATATATATATATATATATATATATATATATATATATGCCGGCTGTGGGGCGAAGGGGTTACGGACACAATTCGTAATCCCACATATCGTGTTCAATACACTGCTGCGGGTGATTTGGAAGATTTGAATTGTGTTGGTTTCTATACAATGGTATGAGTGCCAGTCATTCAGAAAGCATGCTTTCAAACTATTGAACTTAGACTTGCAAAGGAATCACAAACAGCCAATAAAATGCAGAAGAAAAAACAGAAGAAATGTACAATTATTCTATCTACTTGTGGTCCCTGTTATCCATATAGTTTAGTACCAGAAAGGCTAGAAGTTACTCAAGATCTCTCCACTGTCTGTGCACCCTGTATAATACTGTGAATGTCGTTGAGACTCGCCTCGCAGCAAGAAATGAACTCCCTCACGTTACAGGCGGGATAGGTTGTGACATTAAGCCCAATATGTTTGTCCTCTATTGCGTAACCTGTTGGAGACAAACAGTTTTTTAAAAGTGCTGACTGAGTTTTTTAAACTGCTGTCACAGTCTCATTAAGTGATGTCTGAATTTATTAAAGTACTGTCTTTGTCTCACTAAGTGTTGTTTGAGTTTATTAGACCGCTGTCACAGTCTCATTAAGTACTGTCCCAGTCTCATTAATTGCTGACTTATCTTATTCAAGTATTGTCCCAGACTAATTAAGTGCTGCCTCAGCTTATTAAAGTATTGTCCCATACTCATAGAGTGCTGTCTGAATTTAGTAAAGTACTGTCCCAGTCTCATTAAATGTTGTCTGAGCTTTTTAAAGTACTGTCCCAGTCTCATTAAGTGCTGTCTGAGCTTATTAAAGTACTGTCCCAGTCTCATTAAGTGCTGTCTGAGCTTATTAAAGTACTGTCCCAGTCTCATTAAGTGCTGTCTGTGTTTATTAAAGTACTGTCCCAGTCTCATTAAGTGCTGTCTGAGTTTATCAAAGTCCCAGTCTCATTAAGTGTTGTCTGAGTTTATTAAAGTACTGTCCCAGTCTCATTAAGTGCTGTCTGAGCTCATGAAAGTTCTGTCTGTCTCATTAAGTGCTGTCTCATGGTAGACTGCATGCGTCTCCAAGCAAAAACTATTTTTTTCAGATCTGAACTGAGTATGCTAGAGGCAATATCCACCACAACTGTATCAACCCCCAATATGCACTTCTGTGTGGACATTGTTGTCAACTCATGAAAACTACATATCTTCAAATGCCAGCTTTATTTTTCCCCGCTCGCTTAAACTCAAGCATAGTCCATACGTGAGCTAAAACTCAAGCATAGTCCATAGGTGAGCTACAACTTAAAGTGCATTGGACTGCACTTAAACGTCCAGTGTGCTGATGCTTAGGTAGCAGGTTCAACCCTTAACTGGTCAGCCGGACTAGAATGTTGACTTCTCATCCTTGATTTGGGGACGTATATCAGAAGAACATCTGAAGTCAGAGTGGGTTCATCTCATGACGAGGGACACTGGTTATAGGGAAAGCTTAGGTCAAATAACAAATACATGGACCGTAATGATGTATCCAGTATACTAACAAATATTTAAACAAGAGAACAAACTTAAACAAGTTCCAATGTTATACACACATATATAGGGTCTATTTTTTATGACTGTGGGGTTTTGAAAATTTACGTATTATGTTGCATGAACTCCACAGAGGGTAAATACAAAACTTGGAACGGTATTGTTAAAAACCCCACAGTCATTAAAAATACACCATGTATATAGCTTTCAATTGTTATGTTGTCTAATGTGTCTCCAAGCCTCTACTTCTTTTTTCTACTTCTATGAGCGCCAAACAATACAAGTGTGTTTATTTCTGAACTGTCACAGTGGCCTTAAAGGGTTCCCCATTTGATATTTATGTGTAATATGTGTACAACATTGGAACCAACCAATCATTTCTCTTGTTTAAATGTTCATTTAAATTAACTGTCTTAGTAGCCTCAACAGGTTCTCCAAATGATAATTATGAGCTAGTTTTCTTCATCTTCAGATCTTGTAGAATGTTGGTATATTTTTCTTCTTGGTCAACAAAAAATGGAAAAATGTTACTAAATCCCTCATGCCACTTTCTCTATGAAGTGACGAAACATGATTTATAGAGAAAGTGGCACTAGCGATTTAGTAACATTTTTCATTGACCTGATTAGAGAAATTAGACATAGGCAGTCAACATTTATTGGACACGTTATGAGAAGAAATAAATTGCAGAACTTGGTGACAACTGGCAAGATTGAAGGGAAAAGTACAAGGGGAAGACAGAAAAGTAAATACCTGGATGGCTTGGCTATGTGGTATAGTCAAGACAAGAACACAGAGCTGATCCACGACTCAAGTGATCGTGTGAAATGGCGAAATATGACTGTCCATGCTTATCGGCATGGCACATGATGATGATGATGAATATGAATGCCACTTACCTATACCATATCCATCTGGGGTAACTGGAGCAAATCCACCAATCTGGACAGCTGGATCAGACAAGGTTGATGTGGATAAGATGATGTGATTGATGTTCAGGTAGGCTGGGTTGGTGAACATGGGTAGAGACAAACCTTGTGTTTCTGCCAGGCGTTTCAAACAGAACAGGTGCCGATCAAATCCCTGCCCTGAATGATCACAACAAGAGTAGAACATTATGTAAATTGAGAAGACAATGTAGTTCCAATGGATCCTTTTATCAGAAACATGGAGAGTGGATGAAACAATTACTAATTAAGTGGCTAAAATAATTACTAATACCCCAAAAAAAATTACCCTTAAAGTGGCTGAAACAATCACTTTTACTAAATCAATGACTAATATAGTGACTAAACAATTACTAATACTAAAACAATTACTAATACTTAAACAATTGTCAATAAAGTGGCTTAAACATTTACTAATAAAGTGGTTAAAACAATTACTAATAAATTGGGTAAACTGATTAGAGAAGTTAGACGTAGACAGTCACAGTATTTTGGATACGTTATGAGAAGAAATAAATTGGAAAACTTGGTGATAACTGGCGAGATTTAGTGGAAGAGAACAAGGGGAAGGCAAAGAAGTAAATACCTTAATGGCTTGGCCACATGGCATGCTCGAGACAAGAACACTGAGCTGATCCACGACTCTGGTGATCGAGTGAGATTAGGAAACATGACAGCCCATGCTTATTGGCATGGCACATGATGACGATGGCTAACGCAATTACTAATAGTAAAACAATTACTAATAAAGTGGCTACAACAATTATTAATAAAGTAGTTAAAACAATTACTAATAAAGTGGCTACAACAATTATTAATAAAGTGGTTAAAACAAGTACTAATAAAGTGGAAAACACAATTGCTAATACTGAAACAATTACTAATACTAAAACTATTACTAATAAAGTGGCTACAATAATTACTAATAAAGTGGTTAAAACAAGTACTAATAAAGTGGATAACAGAATTACTAATACTAAAACAATTACTAATACTAAAACAATTACTAATACTAAAACAATTACTAATACTAAAACAATTACTAACAAAGTGGCTACAATAATTACTAATAAAGTGGTTAAAACAAGTACTAATAATGTGGATAACACAATTTGTTTTTTGCATATCCCTTACAGGATGTTGCAGTCAACATCAGCATTTTTCAGCTGCTCTTGATGTACTAGGCAAGATTACGCTCAGTAGTTTGCCATTGCTTTCAGAGCGACCGGCTCACATATCCCGTAAGTTACAGATGCAGCGAGAACCACTACCAATTCTCGCACACATCTCGTCACTCACAAGAGTATACAGGATTACGGAGAAAGACGTTAACCTCTAGGCCAGGTAGACCAGCTTAACACAATTACTAATACTAAAACAATTACTAATATTAAAACAATTACCAATACTAAAACAATTACCAATACTAAAGCAATTACTAATACTAACATAATTACTAATAAAGTGGCTACAGTAATTACTAATAAAGTGACAAACAATTACTAATAAACTACAAACATTCATTAGGCAGTGTGTTTGCGTAATCGCTAGGGGGTATACTGATAATGTCATAAGCACGGTCGAACAAGGGTTCTACACCTGCTAAGAGAGGGAAAGACTGGCCAGCTATTCCTCTGTACATTCAGGTCCACAAAATATGATGATCCTAGCACATCACAAGACCCATAGCGGGCTTTGCTGCGAGACTTGCCTTATTTTTCATTAATCGGTGCTTTTGCTGAATAGGGAAATTTACGTTCAGTAGTTTGCCATTGCTTTCTGAACAACAGGCACTCATATCATTGTATGAAAACCATTGCAAGCAGTTTGCTGCCAAATCACCAGCAGCTGTGTTTCGAACTCGGGTATGCGGGATTAAAAATTATGTCCATAACCCCTTTACCACAGAACAGAAGGATGATATATAGCCATACTAGGGTCATCGTGCTGTTTTGTTTTGTTTCACGGTATCCGCCGCAATTTCAATACTCAGTAAACACAAATTTATGTTATAATACTTGTTCATTTGATTGTGTACAATGATTGGTCCAAACTTACTTTTTAATTTAGTACTGAATCAGTTATACTGTGTATATACTGTTATCCTGTATTCAGTGTATATACTGTTATCCTGTATTCAGTGTATATACTGTTATCCTGAATTCAGTGTATATACTGTTATCCTGTATTCAGTGTATATACTGTTATCCTGTATTCAGTGTATATACTGAATTCTTGTTGCATAGATTTATTTGTTCTCTATTTCGTCCAACAAATTTTAAATATTATTCTGTAACAATTATATTCAACAGCGTATATGTGCATTTTAGCTGATTTTTTTAAATGTCCAAGTTTCAAACCTGCATGTTGCCACAGGAAATATGCATGCTCTGAGTTTAAAAAGTGAGTAGCATTTCCTTTACAGGACGTTACAGTGAACCACAACATTACTTGGCTATTTGTGATTTCTTGGCAAGTTTACATTCAGTAGTTTGCCATTGCTTTCTGAATGACTGGCACTCATATCATCTTATAAAAACCAACACAAGTTGGTTTGCTGCCAAATCGCCCGCAGCTGTGTTTCAAACACTGTATGCGAGATTACGAACTGCGCCCGTATCTCCTTCACCACAGAGCCGGCTTGCTCTAAGTAATATGACTTTCAAACAAAGGCGCCATATGTAAAATATTGCCTGATCTGTTGCCTGGCATATTTTAGTCCATCTCGTCAGGTCCATACTCTAGAGTTATATTTAAAGTAATAAAATCGAATCCTCAAATATATTGAAGCATTATACATTAGTCGATTCTAGCCGTTACTATGTAAACCAATGGTTCTCAACCAGTGGGGAAACCAGGGGGAAATTTTAGGGTTTCCAGGGGGGTGGGGGGTGGGAGGAATTAAGATTATTTCAAGATCATGTTAATACGACAACCAATTACTTGATATTGTTTTTCCCTCCATACTTTACAGTTCTGTACTTCTCGCCCTTCAGAAATTCATTTTATAATGTAAGTAGACCTGCAAATCACGTTTTATGTAGATGTCTAGACTTGTTCATGTGTATGTGTTATTAAAATGTTATTAAAGTTAGCTTCCATTTGTACGTATACTATGCAGGGGTGGAGGGGGGGGGGTGAATTTATAGAGAGGCAATACGAAAGGGGGGGGGGGGGGTGACATTCTGAACATATGGTGAAGGGGTGCATGGGTAAAAAAAAAAAGGTTGAGAACCACTGATGTAAACAGAAGGACTTCCTGCTAAGTGTTAAGACTTCCATGGATTTAACCTTCACACAATGTCAGTGACAATGTACATCGCATTTCAGCCACTGTATCATTCACTGTTCACATTAGTTAATATAGTTAGTCGCAGTTCCAACTTCATGGCAAAGGGTTGCCCCATAATGCACCATTCCTGTGCTAGTGAATATCACACAAAATGCTTCTCACTGCCCCTTGTGAAAAGTGGAACAGACAGGAGTCTCGACAAACCAACAGCCTGCACAGGCATACTATGCAAAAAAAATAGTGTATTGTCAATGGAAGTGGCAGTCACTAGAAAACCAGCAGCAACACATTACTACATAGGCAAACCCAGTAAGTTCAGCAACTGGCGGCTGCCATTTTTCCAAACATGCATTCAGGCCACAAACAACCGTAAAAAGATGTAAAACTACTCCACCAGCTGACACATGTATACTATGCTTAATGAAGCTGCCAGAATGCCAACACAAAAGTCTGCAACAACAAAAAAGTTCATCGTCAATGGAAGCGACAGTCACTAGAAAACCAGCAGCCACACTTGATATATAACTCTGCAGTATGCACCTGTCAAGATGCAGCAATACATGCCAGGTAAGAATTTGCACATTTCATTCATGACATCAGTGTTTAAACTCACTAAAGGAATGCATTGTTTTGAACTCTTTGTTGTTCTATCTGTTCCCGTGTGTACAGGTTGTATCTGCTTGAGGTTTTGTTTGTTCTTCTTTATATTTCTGTTACCACACCATCACCCATCAGCAATTAACAGATTCAGTGCCAAACAAAATGTAGGGTTGGACCAAACATAATGTAGGTTTGGAACAAACAAAAAGTAGGTTTGGATCAAACAAATAGGTTTGGAACAAATAAAAAGTAGGTTTGGACAAAACAAACAGTAGGCTTGGACCCAAAAAAATAGGTCTAGACAAAATAAAAATGGAAGGAAGAAAATGGGAAGCAGGGGTGTGTCACAGCTATGACTTATAAGTTGTTAATACGGGAGCAGACATGTTGTATTATATATCAAATTAAAACTGGTTGCATAGAGAAAACTACTGTAGTAATATTTTAAGCATAGTTTCATTTATAAGCCCATGGCAATTATGAGAAGTTTGAATAAGACAATTTATCATTCCATGGCACTTAATCAGTTAACCTAGATATTTAAAAATGTTCATTTTTTTGTAAATATCTAATACATTTGTGAAAGTTTGCCAGGGCAGTGGCGTACTTTAATGAACAGAACAGAAAACTTACCCATTGCTGCTTCTTTAGTCAATCGGCCATGAATGTCTGAACAAGCCTTAAGACCCGCCATGAGTTCAGCACTGCTGCCTTGCCCGCCACCTCTCCCATACAGCTTCTCACATATAGCCTTGGTGGCGGTGGTACATGACCGGACGGTTTCAGTACGCCCATGTTTGAAAGCCGCTGTGCTACAGGACTCGTATGTTCCAACATTTTTTCCGTAAATCTGATAATGTGCCAGCTGCGTATGTGAAGAAATAAAAACCACACTTCACATACACACAGTAACAAGTGTCTAAAAACAGTTGAAGCAAATTACATTCAATTCATATGACTCCAAGACCATTTAGCAATCACTCATCACCATCATCTCATCTCGTTCCTCTTGTACTTTGCAGTGTCGAAGTAAAGCATAAACAGCTGGAGAGTGTCTGTTTATGGGCTTCATATATTGTTATTTCCTCTGTCTATCGTTTACATGGTCGGCCTCTTCTGGTTCAGTTTAGTCTGTACATAATTGCTTGTTGTGGTATACCATCAGCTGATAGCCTAGTTATATGGCAGAGCGCATAACAATCACTAAAGAAAAAAATTGGGACTTGCGAGCTTAAATATTACAGAAATGTTCTTAGAATAACATTAACCAAGAAGAAGAAAAATACAGACATTCTACAAGATCTGAAGATCAAAGAAAGCCAGCCCATAATTGGCTTGGGGACCAAGTTTCCCAAGCACACAACTCTGCACCCAAGCAGAGCTGGGCATTCACTTACGTGGACAGGCAGCAATTGCTGTGAAAGATGGAAGTCACAAACCACCCATGTAGATGTAGAGGGCAAGAGGAAGCCACCACATTATTCACCACAGAGCAAGTTTATGATTATGTCAAAACATGTAAACATGCAGGATCTCAGTAGCGAGTGTCAGACTTGACAAGAGAAGGGACAAGGCTTTTCAGTGAAAATACTGGAGAGAAGATCCATGGCAAGAGAACAAGAATAAATAGCACACATTTTTTGGGTCAATTATCCCATTCTTCTCAATCATATTAACAGATGCAAAATCAGTACTTGAGGCACTCCAGTCTGGGAAATTGCCAGTACTATGGACACTAGTTTCTTAA
This sequence comes from Cepaea hortensis, assembly GCA_963921405.1. Taxonomy (NCBI): domain Eukaryota; kingdom Metazoa; phylum Mollusca; class Gastropoda; order Stylommatophora; family Helicidae; genus Cepaea; species Cepaea hortensis. The sequence continues at coordinate 392,690,750 of OY992876.1, forward strand.
CAGCCAGCGTAAGGTCACCAAACAGTGGATATCATCTCACTGTGGAGTACCTGGAAATGAGAGAGCTGATCGATTTGCTAAAGAAGGAGCAATAGAAGAACAACCTGTTGTGTCTCTTACATACCACCAAACGAAAAGAATGATCACATCAATCAGAAAGCTACCAAAACCAGCTCAAGACGATTACCACTCTATGGACAGACCAGAACAAATCACAATAGAAAAGAATGATCAAATCAATCAGAAAGCCACCAATACCAGCTCAAGACAATTACCACTTTATGGACAGACAAGAAGAAATAACTATTCTATGTCTCAGAACAGGATGCAATAGATAACACAACAACATTTATACAAAATTCAAGATTGATGAATCAGCCATGTGCACATGTGTATTAGCACCGCACATAACAAATCACATACTCCAAGACTGCCCAAAATATGACATTTCTAGGTAAATCTTCAGACCCAGAGAAACAACAGTGTAAGGAAAACTCTATGGACTACTGATTGAACTAAAAAAGACAGCTAATTCATACAAGAGACAACATTACAGATATAGACAATGTTCAAGCAAACGAAAGAGAAGGACGAAGAAGATTCCTACCTGAATGGCCAATTGCACAACAGAATCAGGGCTGAGTCTGAATTTTTTCACATCTGCCTTGGTCATCTTTGTGTAGAGGAGATGATGGATGTCCAGGGAACTCGTCGCGTCGTCAAATCTCTGTTTGGCCTTCTTGATGGTCTCTTTCAGGAATGGGTCCAGTTTGAATTCTGGGGTGGTTTAGGGAATGAAGAAATTGAAAATGTCAATGCTGTTAGATGTCATGTTAAATGCCATGGTGATAGATATGTTGTCACATGACATTGAATCAAGATGGATGGCGGCATGCATGTGTCAGATGTCATGTTATTGGATAGTGTCAGATTAATGTTGTTGGATGATGTCATGGTGTTAGGTGATTTCACAAATTGTGTCATATGTCATTTTGTTGGATGATGTAATATAATAACACTGAGCACACTGACTTTGTGTCACAACCAACAACTTACGCAATCTATGTACCCGTTGCTCCGAGTTGGCATTCCTGGAGGGCTGTGTGTCAGGGTGCACCCGAGAGTTCTTGACTGAGTCAGCAAATACCTCCCTGAAGTACCGCAGCACAGCAACGCCATCTCCCCAGGAGTGTTCAAAGTTTACCGCAGACGTTCCTTCTTTAGTAAGTATCAACTGAAAACTTTTGTCATACCACCTATGGGATAGTAAAAAATGCAAAGGTTGTCCCATAGTGATTAAATGGTGCCTGTACACATCATCATCATCTAGTGCCTTGCCAGCTGGTGCAGGCGATCATGCTTCTTCACAAATTGTGATCTCTGATGGCATGGATCAATTTGTGTGTTGACTCTCTTCCGTGCCATGATGCTGACGTCCTTTATCTCTCTTTCCACAAATATTTCCGGTTGTCACAACATGTTGTAGTCTTCTCATAGTGTGGCCAAAAAAGATGACTGCTTCTGTCTGATGTTAGTGATAAGTTTTCTTTGAGGCTTAGCTTCCCTCAAAATATCCAGATTGCTCATTTTGGCTGCCCAAGTAATTTTCAGCAGATAGAACTACAAAAACTAGATTTTTAAGAGCATGCATCTTTCCCATTGCAACATACACCTATGGGACCTGACACTTACTAAACAATCTGAACAGTGCATGAATGTCTTTGAATATAAATATTATAAACGAGTTCTAAGAATATCTTGGATAAAGAAAAGAACAAATGCATCCATACTTCAAAAACTGAATAATGAAGAAGGTTGGCTATTAAAGATGATAAAACAACGAAAATTGAAATATTCTGTTCACTTGAAACGTCACAAAAGTTCGGAGAGAACAATAATGGAGGGGTATATGCCTGGGAAGAGAGGAAGAGGAAGGCCAAAGAGAAGATGAGTGCAGGATGTGGTGGATGATCTCCAGATGGGTGTATTGGGCGTGGGACATCTTGCTTATGATCAAGAGGTTTTCTGGAAGGTTGTTATGGGAGTGAGGTTCTGCAAATGGCATGTTACTGAATGAATGCATGGATTCTTTTGTAACACAACAGAAGAACTAAAATGGTATGACTGAATCACCAATGTGGAGCTCATGTAGAGAACTAGACAAATACCAATGTGGAGCTCATGTAGAGAACTAGACAAATACCAATGAACCAAGAGGTAAGGTAAAGATGCTGGGGCTAGATTGGACATAAATAGAGAAAACTGGAGAATAGTATAACTATAAAGACCTCTGTTTGGAATCCAAAGGGCAAAGGAAATAGAGGAAGACCTACAAAGACATGAAGAAGAGAAGTAGAAATAGAAATAAATAATATGGGGAGGATGTGGATGGAGCTGCTAAAGATAGGAGGGTTTGGAGTTGGTTGGTCGAGGGCAAATGCTCCAATGGGAGTTTAAGGGTGAAAGAAGACAAGAAATGAAAGAAGAATTAAAAAAGAGGAAGGAAAGAAGAAGAAGAAGAACTACCCTTCAGTTTAAGTTGAAGGGTGTAGATGCTGACTGTCCTAGTTGCTTGGACTTAAATGCTGACTTCTCATTTAGAAACCAATGACAAACTACTGAAAGTTTTATTGCTTAGTATATCAATCTGGGGTTGGGTTTGAACAAAAAATCCTGCAAAGGACATGCAACAATTGTGAATCTGCTTCAGATAAGACACCTGATGGAGTTCCAGCCATTATCTTTCCAGTTTACAGAAAACTATATGCTCCAGCCTATATGGAAACCATAAATTTATTCGAGAAACCAGACATAGACAGTCAAAATGTTTGGGGGCATGTTGTGAGGTAAAATAAATAGCTAAATAGCTAAATAGGTAAATGTGATAAGAAAAGAGAATAAAATCAGACAACATTCCTGGCTGGCTTGGCCATATGGCATAAGCAGGACAAGAACATAGATCCGATCCAAGAACCGCGCTTATGGAGAAGGGGGTCAATCCCTGGTTGGTGAACTGGATAGCAGCCATCCTGCATTCTCGTCGGTTTGCTCTCCGTCTGGGTGCATGGACCTCAGAGCCACATATTTTAACCGCGGGACTGCCACAAGGATCTGCAGTCTCATCGGTGCTCTTTAATGTGTATACGAGCAAGATTGCATACCTAGAAGCACCAGGGGTTGGAAGGATACTAACATTTGCAGATGATATTCTTGCATACAGGCAGGGGAGAAATAGGGATCAAACAGCCCAGGAGCTACAGGTGACAGTAGACAAAGTGATTGACTGGTGCACTGAAATGAGTGCTGTCATCAACCCGGAAAAGGCGGCTGTGTTTTGGTGCTCTCTGGACAACAGGATTGTGAGAGATGATGCCCCAAGCCTCACGATAGATGGCAGAAGCGTCAACAGAGAGAACAAACTGAAGTATCTGGGAATCACATTTGACAGGAGTCTGTCCTTCAAGGACCATGTGGAGACGGTTGTGACAAGATCTCAAAAGGGACTCAAAGCACTAAAAACTATGGCTGCAATGGACACAGAGCAGAGAATGCTCTTCACACTATACCAGCACTTGATCCTCTCAGTAATTGATTATGGACTAGGACTGCTCACTGTCTCAAAGAGTCAGCTGGTGAAGTTAGAGCGCATACAGAACGAAGCTATGCGGGTCATTCTGGGATGCACCAGAGATACTCCAGTAGTGTGTATGCGTTACATCCTTGGTCTGCCTACTGTTGCTAGTAGGCACAAGGTGATGCAGGCGAAGGCATACCTCAGAGTAGCTGCAGACACAGATCACCCGTTGTATGAGGCGCTAGACGTAGTTAAGGGTCAGAGACTGATAAGAGGGAAATCATGGATGGCTCAGGCGGAGGATACGATCAGACAGGTGTGCCCCTTGGAGAACATCAGGCGAGGAGAGGAGTGGGTCAGAGTGCCAGCCGAGCAGTCAGACTTGTGCAGAGTTATAATCACATTGAACCGGGAGTGCAGGGAGTGGCTAGCAGGGGCCACAGAAGTGGAAATTCAGCAACTAATTCAGGATAATTCTCGCCCGGGTGATGTGATTATCTACACGGATGGGTCGGTGTTGAAAGGTAGGAGAAGTGCCTGGGGGTTCTTGGCAAAAGCTAATGGTCAGCATTTGGTGCAGGAGAGCCTGGCATATGATAACACAACAACAAGCTTAAGAATGGAGGTGGAGGCGGTCAGTGCAGCTTTCCGCTGGATAGAGAACACGATACATACACACATTGTGATTGTAACTGACTCAGAAAGCATGCTGAGGAGGGTGAGAACAGGCAAGCTTCGTGCAGAGTGGCTTGCTTCGCTTCGGAGGTCACGGGTAGCAAGCATCACCTGGATCTTTTCTCCTGGGCATGCCGGTGTGCTGGGGAATGAACAGGCGGACAGATTGGCTGGCTTGGCAAAACTTGGTGGAGTATTGATGCATGACAAAACAGACGTGGTTGCTGCCTTGTGGGAGCATGTGTACACCTCGGAGGAGCAAATGGATCACCATAGTCTGGTAAGAATGAGGCAGCGAGGTGTGATGAGGGGATCTGGCCGACGATCGACGCTCAGAGGAAAGGCGAGACGGACATATAATCAGATTGCTACTGGAACTATTAGTGTTGGAACTCCTCGCTGGCTGCTGAGGATGGGTACGGAGAGCTTATGGGAATGTCCCGAATGCTGTGATGTCGGTTCCTAAATCAATCAATCAATCCGATCCAAGATTGGTCATCATTTGACATGATTAATCACACCTGCTCATATTTATCAGCATGGCACATGATGATGATAGTGAAACATACTTATCAGCATGGCACATGATGATGATGATGATAATGAAGCATACTTATCAGCATGGCACATGATGATGATGATAATGAAACAAAGGCATTTGTGCCATCAATAATAAGATCTAATAGCAACTAACCTATTGATGCCATCTCCATGCAGGAAACACCGAGAGATAGAATCTGGGTCAACGGGCTGCTCATCATCCAGGCACAAAGCAAACATGGCACTCTCAACCAGCCGCAGCTTGTTTTCATTTCGTGAATCTAACCAACCACACACAAAATATCTGACTGAAAAGCAATTCTGGACAATGAGTAATAAAATGTTGTGTGTGGTCTGCTTTGCATGGTTATGAATGCTGGCAAATGAGTAATGAAATGTTGTATGGCCTATTTTTCTGCAAGGGTATGAATTTTGGACAATTAGTAATAAAATATTTTGTGTGGCCTGTTCTTCTGTAATGATGTGAATTCTGGACAATGAGTAATGACATGGCGAAAAAACTGGAGGGAATGAAGATGTGTTTTTTGAATTTTGTTTAGAAGAATGACAGTGAATATCATGGACAGAGAAGAAAACAAACACTCAGATATTCAGAGCTGCGGGATTAAAGTTGGTTGTATATCCTTTACAGGATGCAGCATCAACCCCAGCATTTTTTGGCTGTTCAAGATTCCTGAACAAGTTTACGTTCAGTAGTTTGCCATTGCTTTCTGAACGACTGGCACCCATATCATTTCATAAAAAGCCAATGTAAGGCGGTCTGCTGCCAAATCGCCCACACATTTCAAAAGCGGTATGCAGGATTACAAAGTGCGCTCGCAACTCCTTCGCCACGGTGCCTGCAGTATTACAAGATGACTTAATAAAACCAAATGGAAAAGACACATGCAATTTATGTGGTATATAAACACAAGGTGAGCCGAGGTAGAGCAGTGGCTGGCACACTTGCCTGTTTGTCATGTGTTTGAATTCTTCTAGAGGCAGGGTTGTTTTCCACTGACCTTGACTCCTATGTCGAAAATGGGTACGAGGAAATTTTCTCATCGAGTACTGACTGGTGGGAAATAAGGGAATAGCACCATATACCAAACAAAGGGAGAATTGGTGGTGTAGTGGCTAGAAGCTCACCTACTAGCATGGTAGTCATGGGTTAGATCTGCATAGGGGCGGATTCAAATTTTTAAAATCGGACCAGGCTTTCGTGGCGACCCAGTCTAAAATCTGAGGGGGCTTCAAATGCTTTTTGCTTTGTGAATATATTCTGAAAAAAAAAAGTAAAGAACAAATGTATATTTTTTCGATGTAATCACCACTGCGTTCAATGCAAGTCCTCAAGCACCAATAAAGTGCCTGGATTCCCGTAGAAAAATATTCTCTGGGGTCTCTACATAGTGTGCCTGACCCGGTTGTGAACAGTCTGTCACAAAAGTCACGCCATTTTGAAACTTCCTACTCCACTCATACACTTGCTGGACTGACAGGCATACATCACCATACTGGACCTTTTTTTTTTTCAACGACTGGACCTTCATTTGCAGATGAATGTCTAGAGGTATAGCTGATAGGTATCCATCCATCCATCATGTGCCATGCCGGTAAGCGTGGGCGGTCATGTTCTGCCATCTCACTCGATCACCAGAGTCGTGGATCAGCTCCGTGTTTCTGTCTCGACCATGCCACAAGGCCAAGCCATCCAGGTACTTGCTTCTAGGTCTTCCCCTTGGTCTGTTCCCCTCGATCTTACCAGTTGTCACCAAGTTCTCCAAATCATTTCTTCTCATAACATGCCCAAAAAATTGTGACTGTCTACGTCTATTGTCTCTGATCAGTTTACGATCTTCATTTGTTTCTTGAAGGACTTGTTCATTGGTCTTTCTGGCTGTCCATGGTATTCTTTGCATTTTCCTCAGAAACCACATTTCTACAGCCATCAGATGTTTTTCAGCCTGACTGCTCATTGTCCAAGCTTCACATCCATATAAAAGTATTAATCTTTTGCACCTAGTAGCCTGTTGGCGGTCTGGAGTCACCTGGTGCGCATGACTATCCCTACTGGGCAAGGCTGCTCCTATGGAGCACTGTAACAGTAGTGGGGGAATTGGGAGTATTTAGATGGGAAACGGCTACAGCACGATTGAGCATCAGAGGAGAACGAGAGGAGTGATGCTCAAGTCGTGACGTAGTTTGTTGTAAAAGGGGAGTTAACATCAAGATACCGAATGGAAGGGTCGTCACGTTAGGTTCCAGCTGCCATCAAGATGAATAAAGTATTTGTATAAAAGAACTAACTGACTCCAGTCATCTGTTATGAGTTGGCTTCGTTACAGCACCCATTTATGCCGTTTCTCTGATTATCGATGAGTCCACACAACATGATTTTCTTGGCATCTGTAAAGAAGGTAGTTTGCCATTGCTTTCCTTCCTAACAGTAACCATATTGGTCAGTGACCGTAGCCATTGTCTCCTCAAAAAGAGATCCTCTGCCTACCGTCGTGAAGGTGGAGACCATAACTTACAACTATCTGTCGGCTGCTCTCCATCTTCATCCACCACCTTCACACATGGCTTCACGTAACCCTGATCGGGGGGCTAAACAGGAACTCCACCTTGCCCAAGGGTGTCCCGTAGGCTAGCGGAGGGAAGGAGGCGCCTTACTTCTCCTTCGAAAGGGGATACCCCTACCCCGCAAAAAAAAAAAAAAAACAGATAACAGAACGCTGCTCCTCAAAGGTGCATGTAAAAAGTGAGGCGGCCATCTTCAAACTGTCCTTATGACGTCACCACGTTCATGTGCACCGTGATGTCATGTGCTTAACACTCTTGACATCCTTATTTGTAATTGCTATCGCATTTTTAAAGTTTTCATTTGAAGCCCCCTTGTAGGTACAAGGAAATGTCTTGGGAAGTAAAGGTAACCTGCATGACACTGACAACATTTTCTCAACATTGCCTGGGAAGTAAAGGTGATAATGGGCGCATAAATTACATCAATCAATCACAATGAAGGTTGGCTGCAATGGATCTCCAACACTGTCTGTCTCTCACCTTGAATGTACATTCTGTTAGATTGCTGTTCATTCATCTCTTGATGTTATCTTCCCGCTTGTATCATTGCCTAACTCTTGCTCGCTTTCCCTCAACCTTGACCTCCAGAATGGTTTTTATAAGAGTGTTATGTCTTTTAACGTGGCCAAAATATTTCACTTGCCTCTTTTTTATTTCTTTCATCAACTCTGTTTTCATTCCCAGTTTTTCTAGAACCTCTGTATTTGATTATTTTTGTTTGCATGAAATATGACATATTCTTCTGTCTATCCACATCTCCAGGGCTCTATTTGACTTTCTAGTTGCTTGTTCAATGTTTAGGTTTCCGTGCCATACAGTAGTGTTGAATAAATGTGGCATCTGATAATTCTCATTTTTAATGAGTTGTTAATATCTCTAGATGTTAATACTGATTTCATGCTATTGAAAGCATTTTTGCTTTTTCCTATTCTCTTTTTGATTTCTACTTCACTTCTGCATAAATTACATACACCTTCCAATCAAATTGCTCTTTATAGCACCACCATGATTAATCTGAAATAAGACTAACAACCAATGGGAACACATATATATTACATGTGTTTCAATTAAATTACTCCTTATAGAAACACCATGATTAATCTGAATTAGGACTAATGACAACCAGTGGGAACATAGATTACATAACACATGTGATCTAATCAAATTACTCCTTATAGCACTACCATAATTCATCTGAGGTAAAGATAATGACAACCAATGGGAACATAGCTTGCATTACACATGTTCCAATCAAATTACTCCTGATAAAACTATATGATTCATCTGAAGTAAGACTAATGACAACCAATGGGAACACAGATTACATCACACATGTTCCAATCAAATTACTCCTTACATAGGTACCTGCATTAATGAGTTGCAAGCGAGCCCGAGTCCACACGTCTCTGAACTCAGAGGTCAAAGTTGAAATAGGAAACTCCGGAGGCGGCGTTGGATCATTTAAGATGTAGGACAGGTGAGCTACGACCTCAGTTTCTGGTATTATGTTACCTGAAAATAAACAGTAAACCTCAGTCATCAATATCATCAAGAGCCTTGCTGACAGGTGTGTGTGTGATCATGCTTTTCCACAAATTGCGATTCCCACATGTCTAAACAGATTAACTATCATTGACTATGACACTGTGGTTCCACACTATGTATTAGTTTATTTAACTGATTGCCTGCCGCAAGCCGATAGGTCAGCTCAATGGAATGGTGCTGGTCCGCCGGAAGCCAATACATCAGCTTGGTATAGACAGTGCGTTATTTGTTTAATTTCTCTTATTTTCCACAATTGTTAGTGCCCGGACATGATGATTTACACATATAAAAGATTGCCCTTTGATCAGTATCAGACAAGATGCGCGGATTCATTGCGTTTTAGGAGAAAACGAGTGTTTAAGTAGTTTGTTTTGATTATTTTAGAAATGACAACACCTTCTGGTTCTGGACCTCATAGATTTTAATAAAATTACTGTTTTAAACAATTTTATATTATAGTAATTGTGATTTCAAGGACAGTGTGAAAGATTCTAAAACTAAAACCATGTGCAGCATTAAGTTAATTATTTAGTAGACGGTCATAATTGAAAATAAAACTAACAGTGAAAATTTGTCATAATATGATGGTACGTATCGAATTATGCTTGCGCTAATGGGCCACATTTGTGCCCCTAAATATGCTTTGCCTATCACAAAGTATTTAAGGAGTATCTAAACAATTAAATTTAAAAGAATAATAATTATAACTAAATATAAAATACTGTTTATATTGTTTCTCAGTACAATCTGCCTGGTGTGTTTTCTGGATAAATTCTGCTGATGATATTCCTTTTTCGATATCACCATTGTTACTGTTTTTTAAAGATATGATAGTCAGTCTAAAATTATTGTGGTAGACAATTGGAATTACTGTGTGAATATGTGTTGTATATTTCGGGTTGAAGAATTAATCTAATTACTTTAGTTTGTGTTGTGTTATTTCTGTAGTATGTATATGACGAGATGCAGCAAAATATGTCAGGCAATAAATTGTGCAATCTATTGTTTGTGTCTTCGTTATTAAAATTCACTATGGGAAAACATTGTTCTGAATTTATTATTTATTAGCTGTGATGTGGCATGGTTTAGAAGTTATGATGTCAGCCTTGCGCTCATGCAAGCCTGGTTTGATTCATGGCATGGACTGTGAAGGTTTGCTTACAACTACTTGGAACATGCAGAGTTAAGGCCCCTGCTTCTGTGACTGCCCAGACTTACCATCTCGATCCAGCATGTCAAAGACGTACAAGTTGCCTTTTCTCAACACCAGGATGTGTTTAGCTGACTTGCTTGTGTATAACTCATCTTTCTCAGGTCTGAGGACAAACATAAGAGTTTAAACACAAGATGCCACAAAATATTACACAATTTGTTGTCTGTCATATTTCTCTGCATCTCGTCAGGTGCTTTAAGTGTCCACCCGTTGGAGCTTCAATCCTAGACCAGCTGCAGACCAAGGCTTAAGGCCTTATCTGCCATGATATTTAGTCTTTAGGTTGCATTTCTTCACACTTGGATAAAGCTTGTACCCTCCCAACTGCACCTGCAGCCGAAGTTGTTGGCATAATGCGGGGTGTTGGGTTTGGTGAGTGTCACCCATCATTCAGGGCGAACAGACAGCAGGTAGTACAGTATAACTCTATATGATAGCTCAATCATATCTAAGACCTGACTCAAAACTAGATGATAGATGCTTAATAAAACAGCTGTTTAGGATGAAAAGAGTTAATATCAAAATAGATCAACCAAACAGGCTTTCCAACCAAACTGTGATGTGTTGAATCATAACTTGGATGTTAGCATGGCCGAATGAATAAGAATGCATGTTCTTAAACATCCGGTATGCTGACGCTGAGGTAAGGGGTTCAACACCTACACCCATCCATCCATCATGTGCCATGCCGGAAAGCATGGGCGGTCATGACTTGCCTTCTCACTTGATCACCAGAGTCGTGGATCAGCTCAGTGTTCCTGTCTCGACCATACCATGTGGCCAAGCCTTCCAGGTATTTACTTCTCGTTCTTCCCCTTGGTCTGTTCCCTTCGATCTTGCCAGTTGTCACCAAGTTCTCGAACTCATTTCTTCTCATAACATGCCCAAAAAATTGTGACTGTTTATGTCTCTAATCAATTTATGATTTTCATTTGTTTCCTGTAGTACTTGGTCATTGGTTTTTATGTCTGTCCATGGTATTCTTTGCATTCTCCTCAGAAACCACATTTATACAGCCATCAGATGTTTTTCAGCTTGACTGCTCATTGTCCAAGTTTCACATCCATACAAAAGTATAGGCTCTATGTAGCACCTTTTTCTCGTTTCAATTGACATCTTTTTTATTGGTCAGTATGTTTTTCATCTTGCTAAAGGCTACTTTCGCCATGGCGATTCTTGTTCTAATCTCTTCAAGGCATCTCCCATCAGATGTTATGACTGTTCCGTGATAACTGTACCGATTCACTTGTTGTAGAATATTCCCATTTACTTGTATATTACATTGTGGTATTTCTTTCTTCCTAGTGACGAACATAATCTGTGTCTTTTTGCAATTTAATTATAACCCCAGTTGTTCATCTACTAATTGTTGCAGATCAATACTGTATCATCTGCATATCTAATGTTATTGATGTTTCTTCCTCCAATGATGATACCATTTATATCTTTTACATTTCTGAAAATATTTTCACTGTACAGGGAAAAAAGATCTGGAGACATTGCATATCCCTGCCTAACACTTCTCTTAATAGGCTGATATTGTCCCACTTCATTATCAATCCTTATGGCAGCTTGTTGTTTCCAATATATGTTTTTTATAAGTCTAATGTCTTTCCCATCAATTTGTAGATTTGCCAGCATTTCTACCATGTTGACATGTCTTACTCCATTGAAAGCCTTTATGTAGTCAATAAAGCAAAGATGTATATCCTTGTTTACTTCTATAGCACGTTCAATAACTGATCACAGCATATACACAGCATTTACTGTACCCTTTCCTTCTACAAACCCACATTAATCTTCCCCTATTTCAGGTTGTATTTTCTTCCTCAATCGTTGCATGATAATACGTAGCAAAATCTTCGTGATGTGACTCATTATGCTAATTGTTCTATGTCAATCACATTCCAAGGCTCCTGATTTCTTTGGGATTGCAATAAATATAGAAATAAATATAGAATTACATAGTTCAGAAGGTATATATATATACACCCATAAATTGGACTAAAGTGTGAAAAAAAGTGACTTGGGGACGTAAATTGCAAGTACCTCTGAAATCGGAGTGGGTTTGCCTGATGGCAAGGGACACTAGTAATAGGGAAAGCTAATCCACATGCAAAATTCAGTCCAGTGCACTAGAAGTAGTGTGTATGAACTATTCATCCATCATGTGCCATGCAGATAAGTGTGGGTGGTCATGTTTTGCCATCTCACTCCATCACCAGAGTCATGCATCAGTTCAGTGTTCTTGTCTTGACCATGCCACATGGCCAAGCCATCCAGGTATTTACTTCTCTGTCTTCCCCTTGTTCTCTTTCCCTCAATTTTGCCATTTGTCACCAAGAATGGACTATGCTTGAGTTAAAAGCAAGCGAGCGCAAATAAAAATCATAACTTGCCTACATGCTAATATGCCACTCTGCAGACGTGAAGTTCCAGTGCTTGTTTCTGGGCTTGGAGAGGGAAGGGAGAACTCTGCAACAGAAACCCAGATGACATGGTGCTTCGGTAGTGGGTCAAAGTGCATAGTCTGTATACCAGTGGTTCTCAACCGGTGGAGAATCCCCCCCCCCCCCCCTCTCCTCCACAGGGGGGAATTTTAGGGTTACCAGGGGGCAATTAAGATTATTTAAATATTGCGTTAATACAAGAACCGATTACTTGATATTGTTTTTCCCTCCATACTTTACAGTTCTGTACTTCTCGTTCTTCTGAAATTTGTTTTATAATGTAAGTAGATCTGCAAATCGTGTTTTATGTAGACGTCTAGACTTGTTCTAGTATTATTAAGTTATTAAATTTAGTTTCCATTTTTACGTATACTGTGTAGGGGCGGGGGGAATTTATAGGGAGGAAATACGAAAGGGCGGGAATGACATTCTGAAGATATGGTGAAGGGGTGCATGGACCAATAAAGGTTGAGAACCACTGCAACTTCAACAGACACATACCCTTTTCAGTACTAGAAACACTGTTTGATTTTTGTGCCCTAAGATTCAAATACTCTGAAGCACCAAGAACCACATCTCCAGAGAAATGAACACCCACACCAGTTTCCAGGGCACATGCTGATGATGATAATGAAGATTCAGATGTATCCACTACTTCAATTAAGTGATTTTTTGGTGTTGTTTTTTAATGTGGTTTCATTAGTATCCTTTTGTTTATAAGTGCTGGTGAAGGCTTTCTAGCTGCAACATCTATTTTGGCACTTGCAATTATGTTCTTGGCAAGCTAATCAATTTCATAATTCGTTTGTACTGATTTATTCATTCAATGTCAACACTATGGCTTTTCATAACTCCTTGAAATACCGAGTTGAGGGTTCAAAATCAGCCTTGGCTGCTTTGGCAGCAGATCAGTTTGCGCTGATTTTGACAGTATAAGGTGTCAGTCATTTAGAGATCAATGACAAAATACTAATTGTAACACTGCCCAGTAAATTACAAACAGGTTGCTGGAGTTGATTGTGACATCCTGTAAATCTAATTAACAACTCAGTGCCAAACAAACAGTAGGGTTGGACCAGACATGGTACACAATGAAATGAAACAATGTACATTTCTGTTTATTGAGCAATGAAATTATGGAGGATATCGCATACAAAACATAAAACATGATGACCCTAATATGGCGATATATCATCCTTCTGTTCACATGGGAGGTCAAATCTGGTGATATGTTATCCTAGTTAGTTAGTTAATTAATTAATTAGTTAGTCGCAGTTCCAACTTCAGGGCAAAGTGTTGCCCCATTATTCTCCGTTCCTGTGCCAGTGAATATCACACAAAATGCTCCATGTGAAAAGTGGAACAGACAGGAGTCTCGACAAACTAACAGCCTGCACAGGTATAATGCCACTGCCAGAATGCCAACACAAAAGTCTGCCACAAAAAATACAGTTCATCATCGATGGAAGCGAAGTCACTAGAAAACCAGCAGCCATACATCACTGAATAAGTAAACCCAGTTAGTTCAGCGACTGGCCAGCTGGCTACCATTTTTCTGAACATGCAGTTCAGCTACAAACAACTGTGGACAGATGTAAAAGCACTCTGCACAAAATTCACAGTTCACAGTGTCGCTTCACACACTCAACTCAGCAGCAGGGTGACGGAAACATGTACTATCAGTCCAACATGAGGAAAATGCGTAAGCTAACCGTAGCCACAAGCATAAACACTTCAGAGGCCTTAACAGCTCAATCGCCTATCCTCCATGTTGGGGATTGGAAGGATATGTTATCGTTTGGCACTGAATCAGATTAGAGTGAAACAATCACAGAGACTTCATGGTTAAACAATCACTCTACACAATCATTCTACACAATCACTCTACCTGGGGATGCGGCAGGAGTTAAACAACCGGTGATACTGGCTCATGTCTAGAGGGAAGGCTTTGAACAGATAGGCTCCATACCAGGCCAGTGAGGATGGCAGCAGTCTGAAAAATAAACATGAGTGATTTAAAAATGGTATCAAAAGTAGCAACCCTCTCATTACTGTCTGTGAATTGTGATATTTTGGTGAACAGAAGGAAATCCAAGGTCCATGGAAATCTAGATAAAAAGTTAGTTGCATATCCTTTACAGGACATCAGAGTCAACACCAGCATTTTTTGCTGTTGTGATTTCTTGGCAAGTCTATGTTCAGTAGTTTGCCATTGCTTTCTGAATGACCGACACCCAAACCATTTCATAAAAAAGCCAATGCAAGGCGGTCTGCTGCCAAATCATCTGCAGCTGTGTTTCAGGTATGCGGCATTATAAACTGCGCCCATAACTCCTTCGCCACGGAGCCGACTAGATATATGAAGCCCATAAACAGGCACTCTCCCACTGTTTATGCCTCACCTTGACACTGCAAGGTACTAGAGGAACAAGATGAGATATTTCTATTTTCTGCTAAGTATTCATGTTTTCCATTTCTAGAGACTGCTCAAAACTTTCATGTTTAGCTGTATATGTCTTTCAATTGTTCACTTCCTGGTCAGATTTTGCATTCAATTGTTTACATGACTGATTCATGCACTAAAAGACTGATTGACTGATTAAATGGTTGACTGACTT
Organism: Cepaea hortensis; assembly: GCA_963921405.1. Lineage (NCBI taxonomy): Eukaryota > Metazoa > Mollusca > Gastropoda > Stylommatophora > Helicidae > Cepaea > Cepaea hortensis. Next base: position 392,705,951 of record OY992876.1, read on the forward strand.
GTTGACTGACTGATTAAATGGTTGACTGACTGATTAGTTTACTGACTGTTAATTTACTAAGCTGGAAATATTCTATCCCATGATGTGGCCCCCGGAAAGTATCGATTGAGAGCATCTGTCAAGAGACAGAGTATTTGTCATGGGACAGAGTATCTGTCATGGAACAGATTATTTGTCATGTGACTGAAAATGTGCCATGGGACTGAGTTTTAAAAAAAAAATGTAATATGAAAGAGTATCTATCATAAAATTGAGAATATTTCATAAAATTGAGAATATGTGTCACAAAATTGAGAGTATTTTCATAAAATTGAAAATATGTCATAAAATTTAAAAAATCTGTCATAAAATTGAGTATATGTGTCATAAAATTTAGAGGTAGTTAGTTGCATATCCTTTACAGGACATAGCAGTCAACGCCAGCCTTGTTTGGCTTATTGTGATTCCTGGGCAAGTTTACATTCAGTAGTTTGACATTGATTTCTGAATGACCGGCATTGATACCATTGTATAGAAACCAATGCAAGGCGGTCTGTTTCCAATTTGCCCGCAGCTGTGTTTCGAATGTGGTATGTAGGATTATGAACTGCATTCATAACCCCTTCATCATGGAGTAAGCAAAACAGAGTAATTGTCATAAAATTGAGAATATCTGTCACAAAATTTAGAGTAACTGTATAAAATTGTGAATGTCTGTCATACAATTGAGAGTAACTGTCATAAAATTGAGAATGTCTGTCATAAAATTTAGAGTAATTGTCATAAAATTGTGAATATCTGTCATACAATTGAAAGTAACTGTTATAAAATTGAGAATATCTATAACAAAATGAAGAGTATTTGTCATAAAATTGAGAATATCTGTCATAAAATTGAGAATATCTGTCATAAAATTGAGAATATCTGTCATAAAATTGCGAGTATCTGTCACTAAATTGAGAATATCTGTCATAAAATTGAGAGCAATTGTCGTGGAGTTTAATCTTTAAAAAAAAAAAAAAGCAAACAACATGAATACCTTGTCACGGTCTCAAAGGTCTTTGTGTCTGACTTGGCCGGATTTAGATGATAGATTTCTGGTTGCAGTTTCTCATCTCGTAAAGTCTTCAAGAACCGAGTTGATGAAATAAGCATGTTGGCAGCTCGAATCAACTGAAGATAAATTAGCAGACATGTTATTAACATTCTTCTTCTCTTTCATATAGCGGGTTCAACCCCTACACCGGTGAGACTAAAATGTTGACTTCTCATCCTTGAGTTGGGGACGTAACTTACAAGTACCTCTGAAGTTGGAGTGGGTTCACCTGATGGTGAGGGACACTGGTAATAGGGAAAGCTAATCCACATGCAAAAATCAGTCCAGTGCACTAGAAGTAGTAGCACCTGTATTGACTATTATCACAATCGCCTGCAACAGGCAGACATTGGCTGTTGTCTAAGGTCCATATATTTTGCAGATATAACAGTAGTGCAGGATGGATTAGCCACCGTTATCATAGTAAATTAACTATGATAAACAACTATTAGGCACTTGAGAACTCCGGTTTGTGCACACACAAAATCTTTATTGATTATACACATACATGATGAACATGCACCATCCCAGGAACATTCGGAGAATAGACAGACATATTAGTTCCATTCAAAGGCAATACTGCCTTCTTCCAGCCTTGTAAAATAACCTGTTATGCCGGACCCTCCCCAGTGTTCAATCGTAACCAACTCAACTCCACAGAGTCTATATCTCTGGGCCAGGTTCCCCTAACTTGCCCACACTGAATGCCCAGACCCATTACTTTCCTCTTTCTTTATTTGGGCCACCTCGGGGCCCCCTATGATAATCTATTTCACCCTTGATCCCAATTAGATTCCCCCGAACCTTACCTTTCTGGGTTTTCCCTTTGTTTATCCGCTTCCTAGCATGTTTCTTCCTCTCACTGGAAATTTCACTTGACACGTACGTACTATAACAACCCACTGTGTTGGGAGTCCCCCATTAGTTGGAGATTCTACTTAATGTCCTTGGCCCCACATCTGCCTTACTATCACCTCACACCTGCAACCTTGCATGTTACTTTCTTAGCCCTCCCCCCACATCTGCCTTACTATCACCTCACACCTGCAACCTTGCATGTTACTTTCTTGGCCCTCCCCCACATCTGGACGTAATCACTTTGGACATAATCATGCACGTTACAACTATGCTTTAGTTCAAAGCAAGCCAAAGCAAAAAAAATGTTTAAAACACAATCTCTGTAACTCTATTATCCATGTGTTGTAAGTTCTCCCTCTAATTTATTGTTGGCTCTGTGGCAAAGGGGTTAGGGACGCAATTTGTAATCCCATATACCACATTAGAAACACAGCTGCAGGCGATTTGGAAGCAGTCTGCCTTGCGTTGGTTTCCATACAAAGGTATGAGTGCTGGTACTTTTGAACGTAAATTCGTCAAGAAATCACGAACAGCTAACAAATGCTGGGGTTGACTGTAACATCCTGTTAAGGATATGCAACTAATTAACTAATTCATTCGTCTTGTGGGTTCCAAACAAGAGAGTGTCCAGTCACATTATGAATAAGATTTTCCTGTAAAAATATTAGGCCTTCACTTGTACAGCTTTAACTAAGCAAGTCGGTGTAGCCTTGATCTTCACTGTGAATTCATCAAAATTTGTATAACTGAACATTTAATAATCTAACTATGAAGTGCAATTCATCCATATTTGTATCAATGAGGATTTAGTAGCATAACATGAAGTGCAGAACAGGGACAATTCATCCATTTTTTGTATCAATGAGGATTTAGTAATGAAGTACAAAACAGGGACAATTGATCCATTCTTGTATCAATGAGGATTTAGTAATTAAGTACAAAACAAGGACAACTGATCCATTCTTGTATCAATGAGGATTTAGTAATTAAGTGCAAAACAAGGACAATTGATCCATTCTTGTATCAATGAGGATTTAGTAACAAAGTACAAAACAAGGACAATTCATCTATTCTTGTATCAATGAGGATTTAGTAGCCTAACTATGTAGAGCATAACAGGGACAGCAGAAAGATGAAGTAGGAGAAAATATTTCACTCATTAGTTCCCACTCTGCGTTTCCAATCGTGAATAGTCGACGTTTCTGACTTCAATGGGGGAAGCTTCCTGATGACAGGAAGTACAGATTACATCATTACCTCATTTGATGCAACTGACAAGCAGACAACAAGCAAGCAATAAATAGCAAACAAACAATAAAGAAACAAGTAACAAACAAATAAGCAAGTAACAAACAAATAAGCAAGCAAATAAATAAATAAACAGGCAAGCAACAAACAGCAAACAAACAAACAATTCACAAAAAAACAAAGCCAACAAAACAGCAAACAATAAACAAACAATCAATCAATCATGTGCCATGCCGGAAAGCGTGGGCGGTCATGATTCGCCATTTCACTCGATCACCAGAGTCGTGGATCAGCTCAGTGTTCCTGTCTCGTCCATGCCATGTGGCCAAGCCATCCAGGTATTTTCCTCTCGGTCTTCCTCTTGGTCTGTTCCCCTCGATCTTGCCAGCTGTCACTAAGTTCTCCAGTCCATTTCTTCTCATAACATGTCCAAATAATTTTGACTGCCTACGTCTAATTTCTCTAATCAATCTACGATTTTCATTTGTCTCTTGTAGTACTTGGTCATTGGTTTTTCTATCTGTCCATGGTATTCTTTGCATTTTCCTCAGAAACCACATTTCTGCAGCCATCAGATGTTTTTCAGCTTGACTGCACATTGTCCAAGTTTCACATCCATACAAAAGAACAGGCTCTATGTATCCCCTCAACACTCTTTTTCTCGTTTCAATTGACATCATTTTATTGGTCAGAATGTTTTTCATCTTGCTAAAGGCTACTTTCGCAATGGCGATTCTTGTTCTAATCTGTTCAAGGCATCTGCCATCAGATGTTATGACTGTTCCGAGATAATTGAACCGATTCATTTGTTGAAGAATATTCCCATTTACTTGTATATTACATTGTGGTACTTCGTTCTTCCTAGTGACGACCATAACCTGTGTCTTCCTACAATTTAATTCCAACCCCAGCTGCTCACTGTGTACAACAACAGCGTCTACTAATTGTTGCAGATCCTGTGCATTGTCTGCAATCAATACTGTATCATCTGCATATCTAATGTTATTTATGTTTCGTCCTCCAATGCTGATTCCATTTAGGTCTTCTACATTTCTGAAAATATTTTCACTGTATAGGGAAAAAAGATCTGGAGACATTACACATCCCTGCCTAACACCTCTCTTAATAGGTTGATATTGTCCTACTTCATTATCAATCCTTATGGCAGCTTGTTGTTTCCAATATATGTTTTTTATAAGTCTAATGTCTTTCCCATCAATTTGTAGATCTGCAAGTATATCCACAATGTTGACATGTCTAACTCTATCAAAAGCCTTTGTGTAGTCAATAAAGCAAAGATGTATATCCTTGTTTACTTCTAAAGCACGTTCAATAACTGTTCGCAGCATATACACAGCATTTACTGTACCCTTTCCTTCTACAAACCCACATTGTTCTTCCCCTATTTCAGGTTGTATTTTCTTCCTCACTCTTTGCATGATAATTCGTAACAAAATCTTTGTGATGTGACTCATTATACTAATTGTTCTATGTTGAACACATTCTAATGTTCCTGATTTCTTTGGGATTGCAATAAATACAGAATTACATAATTCAGAAGGTATATCTCCAGTATCATATAATGTGTTCAGCAGTCTAGTGACTTGCTCTAGTCCAAATTCTTCTAAACCTTTAATCATTTCTGTTGTGACAAACAAGCAAACAAGAAAAAAAAAAGACGAAGTAACAAGCAAGCGATAAACAAAAGACAAAAAACAAATTAACAACAAATAAGCAAGCAAAAAAAGCAAGCAACAAACAGACAAGCAACAAACAAGCAAACAAACCAACCAGCAACAAACAGCAAACAAGCAAGCAATAAACAAACAGTACAACACAACAAACATGCCAGCAAAAAACAAGCAAATAAAAAACAAAAGTAATATGAAGATGGTCACCTGACTGCTGTATGCAGGCCTGGGGTCATCCGTGAAACACATGAAAGGATTATGGGTGAGCACCACAGGTCGTCTATCTTTCAAGTACATGTCAAACCACAGATCTGTCGAAGAACAGTTCATCACATAAGACTGGCACCTGGTCGTCTTGACAGGTGATAGTTAATAAAATGGAGTTATACCTCTCCTTAACACAAAGCCTGGGGTGAATTTAGAGACTATTTGTTGCCTATGCAGCATGATCCCTCTTTCGGCCTGTCTAGTTTACTTCAGAGGAAATGTAAAAACAATATGTCTGGAACAAAGACAAGCTGCAGACAGAATCTGCCAGATCAGAAAAGCAATGCTCTAACTGTTTGCCTGACGGAGCTTCAATCCTAGACCAGTTGTGTCATAGGGCCTGGTCTGCCCTGCCATGACATTTAGTTTTCAGGCTACACTTCCTCACACTAGGATATGGCTTGTGCCCTCCAGACTGTGCGCCTCCGCTCATCACATATAGAAACATCCAAATTATAATTATCACTTGTGGAACATTCATCACTGAGAAAACCTATTAATAGTACAACAAGAACATAATTTCTCTGGAGCCAGCAGAGGACAAGGAGTAGAGGAAGACCTAGAAATATTGGATGGGATGGGAGTTGAGTGTCTAGCCACTATACCACATTGTGAGTGAGTATATGTGTATGTGGGGGAGTGTATTATTGAGTGGGTGCATAACTGTGAGAGTTTGTGTAAGTATGTATGCAGTTATGTATGTATGTGTTTATGCATGTGCATGCTTATGTATTTCTGGCTACATCCCTGTCTCATAACATGGCACTATGTATTCTTCTTCTTCTGCGTTCATCTGGAGATTTTTTTTCGGACGTGATTGCACTGTGCCTGTTTACATCAGAGATGCGTTCTTGCGCCGTTAGGCCGACACATCTGACTTCTGCAGGCATTTTTGACCGGGTTAACCTTCCCGGGGATATGTATTGTATATGTTCACAAATTTCATTTCACAATGTTATTTCCCTATGTTAACGTAAAATGCACAACAGATAATTAATGTATGAAAGATAAGTGATTGGAAGGGCCGAATGTAAGTCAGACCTGCGTGCCCAATTTGTGACCCCTTGAAAATAAAGTCTGTTCGTCTTTCATTCACTACAGCGGCTCCCTTACTTCCAGGTCTGGCTCCACTTTGTTCCGTATTGACCTGGATTCCAATTCTTTAAACTGTCCTGGGTTCCCAGGTTGACCCAGCCTCAAATGGGAAGCAGGACATGACTTGGGAAGTAAAGGTGGCAGGTGAAACACCGACCACATCTCCCACGATGCTGAGTGGTCTATAAAATATGGGTCTTGCACCATATACCATTGGGTGCTGGGGACCTTTACTTGTTATTTTATCTGTGGAGGCAAGAGATAGAGATAGATAATACGGGGAGGACATGGAGGAAGCTGTAGGTGATAGGACAGGGTAGGACAGCTTGAATGCTTTAGGTTAGGAGATAGACATCAACAGAAGAAAAAGAAGAATATGAGAAGAACAAGTATTAGAAGAACAAGTATTAGAAGAAGAAGAAGAAGAAGAAGAAGAAGAAGAAGAAGAAGAAGAAGAAGAAGAAGAAGAAGAAGAAGAAGGAGGAGGAGGAGGAGGAGGAGGAGGAGGAGGAGGAGGAGGAGGAGGAGGAGGAGGAGGAGGAGGAGAAGTAGAAGAAGAAGAAGAAGAAGAAGAAGAAGAAGAAGAAGAAGAAGAAGAAGAAGAAGAAGAAGAAGAAGAAGAAGGCACAATCATTCTTTTTCTTAAAAGTAACTCCCTACACATGAGCTAATCTTGCACCTTATTCTAAATTACCTGAGACATAATTTGTATGTTTGTTGACCTTGTCTGTGGTTACCAGTTGCTTGTGAAGATCTACAATTTGAGAACCACAAAAAAAAAGGAGGGAACCAGGTTATAATCTGATGATAATGTTAAACATTAAAACTATATTGAATTGCATAGCAACGATATTCACTCCTTCTTGTTCTAATTTTTCTTCTTCTCCTTTTTTTTCATACACTGTCAGACGTAGACGTACATGTCAACATGAATATACTTAAAGAAAACAGCAAGCAACTTGATCATGTTGACATCTTCACAGTTTGTTCTCAAATGGTGCAGGTGTTAAAGTTAGTTGTGTCCCCTGTACAGCCCGTCACAATCAACTCCAGCATTATTTGTGGTTTTCTAGACAATGTTACATTCAGCAAGTGGATGCCAAAATGATTTTCTTTGTTCTGCAGTATGTTGGATGTCCGGGGCATTTGGTTAACTCCACCCCTCTATGCCATCTCTCATCTCATTATCTCATCTCCTCTCCTCTCATCTAATCTTATCTTGTTCCTCTTGTACCTTGCAGTGTTAAGGTGTACTCGATTTCCTTTAATGTTGCCGAATCTTTTTCTATTTCGGTCAGTTTTATTATGCTACTTTCTTTTCCTCTTTGGTGCATGTAAGAAGTGGGGCAGCCATCTTTAACCCGTTACAGGGCAGACGTTTCTTTAACCCGTTTCAGGGCAGACGTTTGTCCATTTTCTAGTCCTGAACGGGCAAGATTTTTTTAGCTTCGGTAAAATTTTGGGTTACGTTAGTAAAAACATCACATATAAGGTGTTAGTCAACAGATTTTAGTAAAATAAAAAACAAAATGAACAAATAAGCATGCAGATTATTTTACTCACGTGAATGTTGCCGGTAATCCACACATGAACACAAATATTTACAAAATACAACATATTGTTTGTGATTGTCATTCATTTATACGGCAGTTTCTAAACACATTTTCAGAATCAGAATCACTTTCTTTAAAGTTCGACTCACTACTGCTAACACTGATCACTGATATCTAGCTCCGATTAATAATCAACTTCGTGCCCTTCAATGTCACTGAAATTGAACCCAGCGAAATCTCCACTATCACTTGAAGTATTGTCAAAATCCATTTTGAAATACAAAGCGTAAAACCCCCAACAACTATAGAAAAAATCTGTTCAAATTCAAAGTTCACACTTGCAAATGGCGGTCACGTTGTCAAGCTATTGGTGAAACTGAAAGTAGACAATCGGAAGCCTCAGAAAGCCACGAGATCGCGTTTTTACAATGCTTAGTATTCATGGGAGTTTTCGGACGTTTTGCCCGGTAAAGGGTTAAACTGTCCTCATGATGTCACCATGTTCATCTGCACTGTGGTGTCACGTGCTTAACCCTCTTGACATACTTAACAACAATGATGACAGGTTATAAGCCCCCTCGTATATATCAAACTTACGGCAGTAATTCTTGGAATGTGAACAAATTAATTAGGAAGAGTTTGGAGGCATGGGAGATGTGGTTTCTGAAACACACGTTAGAAATATCTTGGAGTGCCAGAATAACTAACAACGATTGCCTGGAAAAGGCTAATGAAAGGCTAGAATATGTACAAATATAAGAAAGCAACAATATTCTTCAGTCATGTAACGAGAAGAGAGGCAATGGAAAACATTGTGACAACTGGTAAGATCAGTGGTAGAAGAGGCAGAGCCAGACCAAGAGAAATGACCCTGGATTCCTAAGACAGGGGCATGAAAGAATATCTGGATGGCTTGCCACATGGCATAACTGGGACCAGAACATAGACTTATCCAGGACTTCATTGATCATGTGAGATGGCAAACTGTAACCACCATGTTTATTCGCATGGCACATGATGATGATGATGATAGTAAACTGCTTAGTACAGAATGAGTGAATACAGAACAAACAACTTAAACATGAAGGTGCTGTATCTCCTACCTGCCCCCTTGCCTTTCTGGAAGTCAGCTACAACTCCCTGTAGTTGCTTGTGCTCATGCTCAGACAAGAGGGGCAGCTGTGCCGCCAGATACCGCTCACACGTCTTCTCAAGCTTTGGCACAGGCAGCTTAGGAAGGCTACGCTGGAAGTGGTAGGTAGGTATGCGGGTGTTGTGCAGGTACTCTCGATCTGAGGAACTAGAATACATAACACAGTAGTTGTACATAAAGTTAGTTGACAGATCATCCGTATTGCACATCGAACCATACACTACTTAAGTGCTCGGATCCCCTCAGTACACCCCGCAGCATGTAGCGGTTAATAGCACCATTTCTGTGTTGGTTTATCAGTCTTCTTTGGCTTCCTGCGTAGTGTTCTTGTTTGGTCACCCCTGTTTTAATTTTCTGTTCTCGCAGTCTGACCATGGTTGTAGATTCACAGTCATCAAATGACTTACTTCTCGTAGAGCATTCAGTATATCAGCCTGGTCCATGGCTCGTCCGCCCTTCCTTACCTTACTTATAATAGCCTTAGTTGTACATAAAAACATAGCACAAAAACATAGGCAGACATAGCATGATAGTTGTACATTAAAACATAGCACAGTAGTTGTACACACAAACATTGCATAGTAGTTGTACACAAAAATATAGCATGATATTGTACATAAAAACATAGCACAGTAGTTGTACATAACACCATAACATAGTAGTTGTACATAAAAACATAGCACAGTAGTTGTACATGAAAACATAGCACAGTAATTGTACATAAAAACATAGCACAGTAGCTGTACACAAAACATAGCATGGTAGTTGTACATAAAACATAGCACAGTAGTTGTACATAAAAACATAGCACAGTAGTTGTACATAAAACATAGCACAGTAGTTGTACATAAAAACACAATACAGTGGTGGGATAGGGGTATCCCCTATCAAAGGAGAAGGTGCCTCCTTCCCTCCACTAGCCCACGGGACACCCTTGGGCAAGGATGGAGTCCAATCAGGGTTATGTGAAGCCATGGGTGTAGGTGGTGAATGAAGTTGAAGAGCAGCTGACAGATAGTTGTAGGTTATGGTCTCCAATTTCACAACTGTAGACAGAGGATCTCTTTTTAAAACTTTTTTTAGAGAGAAAATGGCTACAGATGCCGAGAAAGTAATGTTTTGTAGCTTGATAAAAAATGAAAATCGTAAACTGATTAGAGAAATTTGGCGTCAACAGTCAAAATTTGTTGGAAACAAGAGAAGAAATAAATTGCAGAACTTGGTGACAACTGGTAAGACTGATATAAAAAGAAGAAGGGAAAGGCAGAGAAGTAAATACCTGGATGGCTTGGCTACATGGAATGCTCGGGACAAGAACACAGAGCTTATCCACGACTGGTGATAGTGTGAGATGGCAAAACATGACTGTCTATGCTTATTGACATGGCACATGATGATGATGATGACAATACAGCTGTTTTATTATTTGCCAGTTCAGTGATCATGGATTCTAATTCGCATTGGGACAGATTTTTTAAAATTGATCTGAGGCCCCAGGTTGACCCAGCCTAAATTGGGTCACATGAAATGTCTTGGTAAATAAATAAGGCTGGCCAGATATCGACCACATCACCCATGGAGTGCCAAGATGTAAAGATGTAAGAAGAGGACCATATTTTTAAGCAACACAAACTTTCCACTTCGTCAATCGCACAGCACGTGTTGGAAACCAGCCATGTGATTGATAGAGACAGTGCCTTTCACATGTTGTTTAATACACAAAATAGTCACTTGTTAAAATTTGCAGACGCCATAATGATTAATCTACATAGTCCAATTTTGTGCAAACAGAAAGACATGATAGTCAGTTTAATAATAACTGACATTACTGTGCAAACATGTGTATATTTCAGCTTGAAGGATTATCTAGTTACTTTTTATGTTGTGTGAATTCTGCAGTATGTACTTGACGAGATGCAGTGAAATATGTCAGGCAATAAATCGTGCAATCTATTATTTGTGTCTTCATTATTCAAATTCACTACGGGAAAACATTGTTTTGGCTTTAAGATGTGTAGACAAGTCCTGTATTTACTTCACTGAGGTCAGCACGGCTGAATGGATAAGAGCACTGATTCTTAAACATCCAGTGTGCTGATGCTGAGGTAGCTGGTTCTACACTGGTCAGTTGGACTGAAATGTTGACTTCTCATCCTTGACTTTGGGGCCGTAAATTACAAGTACCTCATATTTTGGATTGGGTTAGCCGGATGGCGAGGGACACTGGTAATAGGAAAAGCTAATCCACACGCAAAAATCAGTCCAGCGCATTAGAAATAGTAGCATGTGTATGGACTACGTTTGAATTCAAAGCAAGCGAACAAAAACCAAATATAAAACTGACTTCACTTACTATCACTAGTGTAACAAAACCAATGCACGTTCGAGTCTGCCCAATTTCCAATTCCGAATTTGGAAGAAGATGTTCAGGCCCAATTCAACCAGCAAATTATCTATTGGTTATAGTTGGGTCCCTTATGGTGTATCTCGTACTTCTGCTTGTTTAAATAGGGTTGCATATTTCTGCTTCCTGGATTCTGATTGGTTGTCATTGTGTTCGTTTCATCCTTGTGGTTTTTTGCATGTCTGGACAGAGTCGCACACTTATTAAGGCCTGGCGTAATTGTGTTCCCACCCTGTCTGATGGCGTTGTTTCCTTCAGGGAGTTTTATCAGTTATCGTCTCTCCCGGGGTTCCATTTATTTCCCCATCTTGGTCTGTCTTCGAATATTCTTGGTCTTCTCTCATATCTCATGTCGTGGACGGCTTGATAACTTGATCTCGGTGGAGAGTAATCTCTTCACCTAGCCACCGGCCTCTCTTGGTCTTGGTCGCTGTCATCTTTGTTTTCTTCCTCCTCTTCTACTTCTTCTTCTGTTGCTTCCTCTTCTGTCTGGGACTTGATGTCTTGTTTCTGATGTCTCGTTCTTTGTCTTGAGCAATTCTATCTTTTCTCTTTCTTCTTGGATTTTTATCAGAGTTTCTTCTGCCTCAGCCTTTACTGCAGAAATTTGAGCGACATCCTGCTCAATCTTCTGCTGTACTTGCTTCAGTTCATCCAGGATGTGCTGAACAGCTGTTATTTGCGTCTCTTGTGATGGTCTCTTTTTTCCTCCATGCTGGTGAACTTGGAGTCTGCCTAACCCCTCCCCAATCTACTTCCACTCCATGTGGAACAGGCGGGTTGAGGGACATCCTCAGGGAATATCTGTGAAGAGAATTCTATGTGCCTCATGTAACTGAAATTTGAATGTAATCATTCTAGAAATTCCAGTGAGACACAGAGTCTCTAAAATTGATTCACAGATTCCCGGGATTCTGTAGATTACACATCAATTTTCCATCACTAAACATTGTGAAATGCAGAAATCTCAAATTGTTCCACCTTAGTGAGGCCGTCAAGGTTTTTGAGAAACCTTAAAACACTTCTGCCCATGACTAGCCATCTTAGTTTCACATCAACTTGAGAGGACCAAAAAACTATAGACTTACAAGTATTCTATGCTCCTGTTCGCAAGAATGAGAGATCTACTTTACTAGTCGGGAATGTTGTGTCAAATTCTCTAACTCAAGGTAAATTACCACATATTTTTAGGAGTTGAGTAAATAACTTCAGAGAGTGTTTTTCCTAAATTAATTTCCTAATTGTACTAGCTGTTCTCCCATTTTGAAGGAGAGTTTAGTCAAATCTAGCAGTCCTGGATTTGCAGTGTGTAATTTGGGCTTTTCAAAACTTGTGTTGGTTCAGTTAAAGTATTGTTGTTTGAAAACTTATTTTGCTTCAAACACTAACAGGGATCTGTTAGGTGCCGTGAATCATGCCCTATGATGTTCCTTATAACCCAAGCTTGAATTTAAATCCCCATAAGGGATATATAGAAGTTAGGGTCGGAACATCATCATCAAGTGGCATGATATAGACCTTCTAAAGTGCCTTAATGTCTTTAGGTGTTCTAACAACAGAAGAATAGAATGACACATTATTCTCAAGTGTTCCTCCTTGTATATTCCTGACAAATGTCTTACTAAACGGTGATCATGTTCATCCTTATCTTAAATGTCATAACCTTCCTCAGAAATACACTGGGCCCGGATCAACAATCCCTTTCTTACCATTGGTAATGTAAACAAGAAAGGATTGTTTACCATAACAGGAATTCCACTCTAAGAGTTCTGCACATAAAACTGAGATTAAGGGCAGAAGCCCTGTCTCTAGTATTCAACCTTTCAGAGGTTAAATAAATACCCATTAACCCGAAGTGCCATAAGAGTATAATGCTGAGCCACAGTGTTGATGAGATATGAATATTATGCTGGGGTACCTTTTGCAAATGGATTGATGGGATTGGATGGGTTGGGAAGGTAAAGATCGTGCAAATTAGTATGAGAGCTCAAGGAGAAGGCTCAAGGACAAGACAGTGGTCTTTACCTCAGTACATTTCCACCCTCTGCCTCTAGTCGACTGTGACATTTCCCGAAAGGAAGAAGAAGTTAAGAAACTATCGTCATGTTCTTCTATCAGTCTACGAAGGAAAATGACCAGATGGACAAATCTATAAATATATATATATCTAAAGGACCTAAGAACAGACTCAGAGAGGAAAAAGGCATGTCTTAGGCATCTGCTGACTAGGATTGTACAGATGACTATCCCTGAAATTGTTCTATTCCAGATACCCTCCTTTTTTGTGTTAACTCCTACAAGTGAGAAAAATGGGAACCAGAATAAGTCAGAGATCTCCTTGAGAATTCAATGCTGATACTCCATACCTGGGCAAACCAAAGCTCGACCTCAGGAGAACCGAGTCCTGCAAATCTGTATCAGTCCTCTCACAGACACTTAGAGAGGGGCTGTCAAAATCCTTGTTTCAGCCTGGGAGCTGGTTGATTCCTCCACATCTAGTTGGTTGGTTCAACATTTGTTTTTCAAGAAGCAGCTGATTGATTCCTCAATATCAAGTTGGTTCTTTCAATTTTCAAGAAGCATTCAAACAACAGCCAATATGTCTACAGCCACTGTCAAGCAGTATTAAGTCCAAGCTATAGCCTGAAATTAAAGGGACATATGGTGTACATATTCAATTGTTCTAAAAGTCATTATTTTGTATGACATGACTCCAGGGGATCGAGTGGAAGAGAGGCAGAGGCAGACCAAGAGAAATGATGCTGGATGAATTGAGATGGTGGCATGGAGAAATATCAGCAGCAGAGTTGATCCAGAAAACCAAAGACCGAAATCTGTGGAGAGCCATGAACGCTTATGCTAGTTGACAGGGCACTTGGTGATGATGATGGTGACTCCAGAGCAAGAAGTCCCAGTTTACAAAAGGGAAAGCTGGTGAACAGACAGGTGATGTTATCCATCTACACTTGGACAGAGATGACAATAGACCGTAAAGTACTTTTTACTGTTTGATGATGAGCAACCAAACTGGTAATTTCCTCAACCTTCACCAGATCTACAGAACACCATCAAATCTTCTGTGCTGTAAATCATTCTTGTGATTTTCTTTTTATGAGCAAGTGGCTCTTTTAAATTTGTATTATCTTGGTTAACATTCCTCCTGAGTTGTCAGTTTTGTTTTAGATAAGATAGAACATCTTTAAATTAGTTTACAATGTTCTAGGGGGTCCAGAGTGGACAGTAGAAATTCATTAGGAGGACACTTAAGTCAACAAGTAATAGAATTATAGGAGCAAGATTGACGCCATCCACACTAGTCTTGCTACAACCAGAAGACATGAAATAGAGAAATTAAGCTTTGGTGGGAAATACCAGGAAAGAGAGGCAGAGGAAGACAAAGATGTCAGTGGGTATCTCCAGCATACATGCTTCTTCAGAATAGCAGATCTTCAGAATAGCAGATCTTCAGAATAGCAGATCTTCAGAATAGCAGATCTTCAGAATAGCAGATGACAGAGAGGATTGGAGATCATGATCCATGTCTGCTCCAGACTGGGCACCTATTCGTCATTTTTCCATGACCTTGGCCCCAATCCCCCTTGTCTGTTCCAGATTGGGTACCTCATTGTCGTCGTTTTTCCATGACCTATGCCCCAATCCCCCTTGTCTGTTCCAGATTGGGTACCTCATTGTCGTCGTTTTTCCATTACCTATGCCCCAATCCCCCTTGTCTGTTCCAGATTGGGTACCTCATTGTCGTCGTTTTTCCATTACCTATGCCCCAATCCCCCTTGTCTGTTCCAGATTGGGTACCTCATTGTCGTCGTTTTTCCATTACCTATGCCCCAATCCCCCTTGTCTGTTCCAGATTGGGTACCTCATTGTCGTCGTTTTTCCATTACCTATGCCCCAATCCCCCTTGTCTGTTCCAGATTGGGTACCTCATTGTCGTCGTTTTTCCATTACCTATGCCCCAATCCCCCTTGTCTGTTCCAGATTGGGTACCTCATTGTCGTCATTTTTCCATTACCTATGCCACAATCCCCCTTGTCTGTTCCAGATTGGGTACCTCATTGTCGTCATTTTTCCATGACCTATGCCCCAATCCCCCTTGTCTGTTCCAGATTGGGTACCTCATTGTCGTCGTTTTTCCATTACCTATGCCCCAATCCCCCTTGTCTGTTCCAGATTGGGTACCTCATTGTCGTCGTTTTTCCATTACCTATGCCCCAATCCCCCTTGTCTGTTCCAGATTGGGTACCTCATTGTCGTCGTTTTTCCATTACCTATGCCCCAATCCCCCTTGTCTGTTCCAGATTGGGTACCTCATTGTCGTCGTTTTTCCATTACCTATGCCCCAATCCCCCTTGTCTGTTCCAGATTGGGTACCTCATTGTCGTCGTTTTTCCATTACCTATGCCACAATCCCCCTTGTCTGTTCCAGATTGGGTACCTCATTGTCGTCGTTTTTCCATTACCTATGCCCCAATCCCCCTTGTCTGTTCCAGATTGGGTACCTCATTGTCGTCGTTTTTCCATTACCTATGCCACAATCCCCCTTGTCTGTTCCAGATTGGGTACCTCATTGTCGTCGTTTTTCCATTACCTATGCCCCAATCCCCCATGTCTGTTCCAGATTGGGTACCTCATTGTCGTCGTTTTTCCATTACCTATGCCCCAATCCCCCTTGTCTGTTCCAGATTGGGTACCTCATTGTCGTCGTTTTTCCATTACCTATGCCCCAATCCCCCTTGTCTGTTCCAGATTGGGTACCTCATTGTCGTCGTTTTTCCATTACCTATGCCCCAATCCCCCTTGTCTGTTCCAGATTGGGTACCTCATTGTCGTCGTTTTTCCATTACCTATGCCACAATCCCCCTTGTCTGTTCCAGATTGGGTACCTCATTGTCGTCGTTTTTCCATTACCTATGCCCCAATCCCCCTTGTCTGTTCCAGATTGGGTACCTCATTGTCGTCGTTTTTCCATTACCTATGCCACAATCCCCCTTGTCTGTTCCAGATTGGGTACCTCATTGTCGTCGTTTTTCCATTACCTATGCCCCAATCCCCCTTGTCTGTTCCAGATTGGGTACCTCATTGTCGTCGTTTTTCCATTACCTATGCCACAATCCCCCTTGTCTGTTCCAGATTGGGTACCTCATTGTCGTCGTTTTTCCATTACCTATGCCACAATCCCCCTTGTCTGTTCCAGATTGGGTACCTCATTGTCGTCGTTTTTCCATTACCTATGCCCCAATCCCCCATGTCTGTTCCAGATTGGGTACCTCATTGTCGTCGTTTTTCCATTACCTATGCCCCAATCCCCCTTGTCTGTTCCAGATTGGGTACCTCATTGTCGTCGTTTTTCCATTACCTATGCCACAATCCCCCTTGTCTGTTCCAGATTGGGTACCTCATTGTCGTCGTTTTTCCATTACCTATGCCCCAATCCCCCTTGTCTGTTCCAGATTGGGTACCTCATTGTCGTCGTTTTTCCATTACCTATGCCACAATCCCCCTTGTCTGTTCCAGATTGGGTACCTCATTGTCGTCGTTTTTCCATGACCTATGCCCCAATCCCCCTTGTCTGTTCCAGATTGGGTACCTCATTGTCGTCATTTTTCCATGACCTATGCCCCAATCCCCCTTGTCTGTTCCAGATTGGGCATCTCATTGTCGTCGTTTTTCCATGACCTATGCTCCAATCCCCCTTGTCTGTTCCAGATTGGGCATCTCATTGTCGTCATTTTTCCATTACCTATGCCCCAATCCCCCTTGTCTGTTCCAGATTGGGTACCTCATTGTCGTCATTTTTCCATTACCTATGCCCCAATCCCCCTTGTCTGTTCCAGATTGGGCATCTCATTGTCGTCATTTTTCCATGACCTATGCCCCAATCCCCCTTGTCTGTTCCAGATTGGGCATCTCATTGTCGTCATTTTTCCATTACCTATGCCCCAATCCCCCTTGTCTGTTCCAGATTGGGCATCTCATTGTCGTCGTTTTTCCATGACCTATGCCCCAATCCCCCTTGTCTGTTCCAGATTGGGTACCTCATTGTCGTCGTTTTTCCATTACCTATGCCACAATCCCCCTTGTCTGTTCCAGATTGGGTACCTCATTGTCGTCGTTTTTCCATGACCTATGCCCCAATCCCCCTTGTCTGTTCCAGATTGGGTACCTCATTGTCGTCATTTTTCCATGACCTATGCCCCAATCCCCCTTGTCTGTTCCAGATTGGGCATCTCATTGTCGTCGTTTTTCCATGACCTATGCTCCAATCCCCCTTGTCTGTTCCAGATTGGGCATCTCATTGTCGTCATTTTTCCATTACCTATGCCCCAATCCCCCTTGTCTGTTCCAGATTGGGTACCTCATTGTCGTCATTTTTCCATTACCTATGCCCCAATCCCCCTTGTCTGTTCCAGATTGGGCATCTCATTGTCGTCATTTTTCCATGACCTATGCCCCAATCCCCCTTGTCTGTTCCAGATTGGGCATCTCATTGTCGTCATTTTTCCATTACCTATGCCCCAATCCCCCTTGTCTGTTCCAGATTGGGCATCTCATTGTCGTCGTTTTTCCATGACCTATGCCCCAATCCCCCTTGTCTGTTCCAGATTGGGCATCTCATTGTCGTCATTTTTCCATTACCTATGCCCCAATCCCCCTTGTCTGTTCCAGATTGGGTACCTCATTGTCGTCATTTTTCCATTACCTATGCCCCAATCCCCCTTGTCTGTTCCAGATTGGGTACCTCATTGTCGTCGTTTTTCCATTACCTATGCCCCAATCCCCCTTGTCTGTTCCAGATTGGGCATCTCATTGTCGTCATTTTTCCATTACCTATGCCCCAATCCCCCTTGTCTGTTCCAGATTGGGTACCTCATTGTCGTCATTTTTCCATTACCTATGCCCCAATCCCCCTTGTCTGTTCCAGATTGGGCATCTCATTGTCGTCATTTTTCCATGACCTATGCCCCAATCCCCCTTGTCTGTTCCAGATTGGGCATCTCATTGTCGTCATTTTTCCATTACCTATGCCCCAATCCCCCTTGTCTGTTCCAGATTGGGCATCTCATTGTCGTCGTTTTTCCATGACCTATGCCCCAATCCCCCTTGTCTGTTCCAGATTGGGCATCTCATTGTCGTCATTTTTCCATTACCTATGCCCCAATCCCCCTTGTCTGTTCCAGATTGGGTACCTCATTGTCGTCATTTTTCCATTACCTATGCCCCAATCCCCCTTGTCTGTTCCAGATTGGGTACCTCATTGTCGTCGTTTTTCCATTACCTATGCCCCAATCCCCCTTGTCTGTTCCAGATTGGGTACCTCATTGTCGTCGTTTTTCCATGACCTATGCCCCAATCCCCCTTGTCTGTTCCAGATTGGGCATCTCATTGTCGTCATTTTTCCATTACCTATGCCCCAATCCCCCTTGTCTGTTCCAGATTGGGTACCTCATTGTCGTCATTTTTCCATTACCTATGCCCCAATCCCCCTTGTCTGTTCCAGATTGGGCATCTCATTGTCGTCATTTTTCCATGACCTATGCCCCAATCCCCCTTGTCTGTTCCAGATTGGGCATCTCATTGTCGTCATTTTTCCATTACCTATGCCCCAATCCCCCTTGTCTGTTCCAGATTGGGCATCTCATTGTCGTCGTTTTTCCATGACCTATGCCCCAATCCCCCTTGTCTGTTCCAGATTGGGCATCTCATTGTCGTCATTTTTCCATTACCTATGCCCCAATCCCCCTTGTCTGTTCCAGATTGGGTACCTCATTGTCGTCATTTTTCCATTACCTATGCCCCAATCCCCCTTGTCTGTTCCAGATTGGGTACCTCATTGTCGTCGTTTTTCCATTACCTATGCCCCAATCCCCCTTGTCTGTTCCAGATTGGGTACCTCATTGTCGTCGTTTTTCCATGACCTATGCCCCAATCCCCCTTGTCTGTTCCAGATTGGGCATCTCATTGTCGTCATTTTTCCATTACCTATGCCCCAATCCCCCTTGTCTGTTCCAGATTGGGTACCTCATTGTCGTCATTTTTCCATTACCTATGCCCCAATCCCCCTTGTCTGTTCCAGATTGGGTACCTCATTGTCGTCGTTTTTCCATGACCTATGCCCCAATCCCCCTTGTCTGTTCCAGATTGGGCATCTCATTGTCGTCATTTTTCAATTACCTATGCCCCAATCCCCCTTGTCTGTTCCAGATTGGGTACCTCATTGTCGTCATTTTTCCATTACCTATGCCCCAATCCCCCTTGTCTGTTCCAGATTGGGCATCTCATTGTCGTCATTTTTCCATGACCTATGCCCCAATCCCCCTTGTCTGTTCCAGATTGGGCATCTCATTGTCGTCGTTTTTCCATGACCTATGCCCCAATCCCCCTTGTCTGTTCCAGATTGGGCATCTCATTGTCGTCATTTTTCCATTACCTATGCCCCAATCCCCCTTGTCTGTTCCAGATTGGGCATCTCATTGTCGTCGTTTTTCCATTACCTATGCCCCAATCCCCCTTGTCTGTTCCAGATTGGGCATCTCATTGTCGTCGTTTTTCCATGACCTATGCCCCAATCCCCCTTGTCTGTTCCAGATTGGGCATCTCATTGTCGTCATTTTTCCATTACCTATGCCCCAATCCCCCTTGTCTGTTCCAGATTGGGCATCTCATTGTCGTCGTTTTTCCATTACCTATGCCCCAATCCCCCTTGTCTGTTCCAGATTGGGCATCTCATTGTCGTCATTTTTCCATTACCTATGCCCCAATCCCCCTTGTCTGTTCCAGATTGGGCATCTCATTGTCGTCGTTTTTCCATTACCTATGCCCCAATCCCCCTTGTCTGTTCCAGATTGGGCATCTCATTGTCGTCATTTTTCCATTACCTATGCCCCAATCCCCCTTGTCTGTTCCAGATTGGGTACCTCATTGTCGTCATTTTTCCATTACCTATGCCCCAATCCCCCTTGTCTGTTCCAGATTGGGCATCTCATTGTCGTCATTTTTCCATTACCTATGCCCCAATCCCCCTTGTCTGTTCCAGATTGGGCATCTCATTGTCGTCATTTTTCCATTACCTATGCCCCAATCCCCCTTGTCTGTTCCAGATTGGGTACCTCATTGTCGTCGTTTTTCCATTACCTATGCCCCAATCCCCCTTGTCTGTTCCAGATTGGGTACCTCATTGTCGTCATTTTTCCATTACCTATGCCCCAATCCCCCTTGTCTGTTCCAGATTGGGCATCTCATTGTCGTCATTTTTCCATTACCTATGCCCCAATCCCCCTTGTCTGTTCCAGATTGGGTACCTCATTGTCGTCGTTTTTCCATTACCTATGCCCCAATCCCCCTTGTCTGTTCCAGATTGGGTACCTCATTGTCGTCATTTTTCCATTACCTATGCCCCAATCCCCCTTGTCTGTTCCAGATTGGGCATCTCATTGTCATCATTTTTCCATTACCTATGCCCCAATCCCCCTTGTCTGTTCCAGATTGGGTACCTCATTGTCGTCATTTTTCCATTACCTATGCTCCAATCCCCCTTGTCTGTTCCAGATTGGGCATCTCATTGTCGTCATTTTTCCATGACCTATGCCCCAATCCCCCTTGTCTGTTCCAGATTGGGTACCTCATTGTCGTCGTTTTTCCATTACCTATGCCCCAATCCCCCTTGTCTGTTCCAGATTGGGTACCTCATTGTCGTCGTTTTTCCATTACCTATGCCCCAATCCCCCTTGTCTGTTCCAGATTGGGTACCTCATTGTCGTCATTTTTCCATTACCTATGCCCCAATCCCCCTTGTCTGTTCCAGATTGGGTACCTCATTGTCGTCGTTTTTCCATTACCTATGCCCCAATCCCCCTTGTCTGTTCCAGATTGGGTACCTCATTGTCGTCGTTTTTCCATTACCTATGCCCATATCCCCCTTGTCTGTTCCAGATTGGGTACCTCATTGTCGTCATTTTTCCATTACCTATGCCCCAATCCCCCTTGTCTGTTCCAGATTGGGTACCTCATTGTCGTCGTTTTTCCATTACCTATGCCCCAATCCCCCTTGTCTGTTCCAGATTGGGTACCTCATTGTCGTCGTTTTTCCATGACCTATGCCCCAATCCCCCTTGTCTGTTCCAGATTGGGCATCTCATTGTCGTCGTTTTTCCATGACCTATGCCCCAATCCCCCTTGTCTGTTCCAGATTGGGCATCTCATTGTCGTCGTTTTTCCATGACCTATGCCCCAATCCCCCTTGTCTGTTCCAGATTGGGCATCTCATTGTCGTCGTTTTTCCATGACCTATGCCCCAATCCCCCTTGTCTGTTCCAGATTGGGCATCTCATTGTCGTCATTTTTCCATGACCTATGCCCCAATCCCCCTTGTCTGTTCCAGATTGGGTACCTCATTGTCGTCGTTTTTCCATTACCTATGCCCCAATCCCCCTTGTCTGTTCCAGATTGGGTACCTCATTGTCGTCGTTTTTCCATTACCTATGCCCCAATCCCCCTTGTCTGTTCCAGATTGGGTACCTCATTGTCGTCATTTTTCCATTACCTATGCCCCAATCCCCCTTGTCTGTTCCAGATTGGGCATCTCATTGTCGTCATTTTTCCATTACCTATGCCCCAATCCCCCTTGTCTGTTCCAGATTGGGTACCTCATTGTCGTCATTTTTCCATTACCTATGCCCCAATCCCCCTTGTCTGTTCCAGATTGGGCATCTCATTGTCGTCATTTTTCCATGACCTATGCCCCAATCCCCCTTGTCTGTTCCAGATTGGGTACCTCATTGTCGTCGTTTTTCCATTACCTATGCCCCAATCCCCCTTGTCTGTTCCAGATTGGGTACCTCATTGTCGTCGTTTTTCCATTACCTATGCCCCAATCCCCCTTGTCTGTTCCAGATTGGGTACCTCATTGTCGTCATTTTTCCATTACCTATGCCCCAATCCCCCTTGTCTGTTCCAGATTGGGTACCTCATTGTCGTCGTTTTTCCATTACCTATGCCCCAATCCCCCTTGTCTGTTCCAGATTGGGTACCTCATTGTCGTCATTTTTCCATTACCTATGCCCCAATCCCCCTTGTCTGTTCCAGATTGGGTACCTCATTGTCGTCGTTTTTCCATTACCTATGCCCCAATCCCCCTTGTCTGTTCCAGATTGGGTACCTCATTGTCGTCGTTTTTCCATTACCTATGCCCCAATCCCCCTTGTCTGTTCCAGATTGGGTACCTCATTGTCGTCATTTTTCCATTACCTATGCCCCAATCCCCCTTGTCTGTTCCAGATTGGGTACCTCATTGTCGTCGTTTTTCCATTACCTATGCCCCAATCCCCCTTGTCTGTTCCAGATTGGGTACCTCATTGTCGTCGTTTTTCCATGACCTATGCCCCAATCCCCCTTGTCTGTTCCAGATTGGGCATCTCATTGTCGTCGTTTTTCCATGACCTATGCCCCAATCCCCCTTGTCTGTTCCAGATTGGGCATCTCATTGTCGTCGTTTTTCCATGACCTATGCCCCAATCCCCCTTGTCTGTTCCAGATTGGGCATCTCATTGTCGTCGTTTTTCCATGACCTATGCCCCAATCCCCCTTGTCTGTTCCAGATTGGGCATCTCATTGTCGTCATTTTTCCATGACCTATGCCCCAATCCCCCTTGTCTGTTCCAGATTGGGTACCTCATTGTCGTCATTTTTCCATGACCTATGCCCCAATCCCCCTTGTCTGTTCCAGATTGGGTACCTCATTGTCGTCGTTTTTCCATTACCTATGCCCCAATCCCCCTTGTCTGTTCCAGATTGGGTACCTCATTGTCGTCGTTTTTCCATTACCTATGCCACAATCCCCCTTGTCTGTTCCAGATTGGGTACCTCATTGTCGTCGTTTTTCCATTACCTATGCCCCAATCCCCCTTGTCTGTTCCAGATTGGGTACCTCATTGTCGTCGTTTTTCCATTACCTATGCCACAATCCCCCTTGTCTGTTCCAGATTGGGTACCTCATTGTCGTCGTTTTTCCATGACCTCTATCCCAATCATCCATGTCTCTTCCAGATTGGGCACCTCGTCATCGTCATTCTTGCAAAACCTCTCCCCCAAATCTGCTCCAGATTGGGCACCTCATCATCGTCATTTTTACATTACCTCTCACCGCTCAACCTTAGAAGAGAAGTTATAATTAGGGCCCACTCCAGCCTCACATGAATAATCCTGTGACCAAGCCAGACCCATTTCAGAAATTAATTTGAAAGGGATTGTGGTCTTAAGGGCATGTAAACGAGATGTTTTTATAAGAGCACGTCTTTTCATGTGGGCATAATTATCACTTGTTTCGATTTTATTACTTTCATCAAGCAGGTACTTTCAAAATAGCAGGTAGCATGGTCGAATGAATAAGAGCATTCATTCTTAAACATTCGGTGTGTTGATGATGATGTAGGGGGGTTCAACCCCTACACTGGTCAGTTGGACTAAAATGTTGACTTCTCCTTGACCTGGGGATGTAAATTACAAGTATCTCTGAAGTTGGAGTGGGTTCACCTGATGGCAAGGGGCACTGGTAATAGGGAAAGCTAATGCACACACAAAATTCAGTTCCGTTCTACTAGAAGTAGTGTGTATGAACTGCGCTTGAGTTCAAAGTGAGCGACCGCAAAACAAAAATACACTACACTACTGCGCCTCCCCTGAAAATGCCTGAGCTATGGCATTCACTTACTCCGTCACTCTGGAGTTCCACTTGAATCACACATGAGTCTCCACAATCCCATACCACATCATGCAAGATGAGTTCAACACTTTATTCCTTCATCTGCCAGATCCAATAGTCACACCACCTCAATCACCCCCACCTCAGAGCCTTGACATTTGCCAGCTCCAACAGTCACACTACCTCAATCACCCCTACTTAGGACCTTGAAATTTGCCAGCTCCAACAGTCACACCATCTCAATCACTTCAGGACCTTGACATTTCTAGATTTCAACCCAGCACTGTTAAACTTTGACCTATTCACTTTAAAGGATAAAATATATCACATTCACATTAGGACGTCAGCATGGCTGAATGGATGAGAGTGGCCATGTTTAAACTTCTGGTGTGCTGATGTTTAGGTAGGGGGTTCAACCCTTACACCGTCAGTGGAACTAAAATGTGGACTTTTCACATGGGGATGTACATTACAAACACCTCAGAAGTCAGAGTGGATTTGAAATCAGAAGTCAGAGTGGACTGAAATGTTGACTTCTCATCCTTAAATTACAAGTACCTCATATTTTGGATTGGGTTAGCCGGATGGCGAGGGACACTAGTAATAAGGAAAGCTAATCCACACGCAAAGCTCAGTCCAATGCACTAGAAGTAGTAGCATGTGTATGGACTGTGCTCGAGTTCAAAGGGAGCAAACGCAAAAAAAAAACACATTCACATTTTAAAAAAAAATTTGTAAAAATAATAACATTCACAAACCTTCCAGTTGCTGCTGATGTGTGAAGTCTTGGAGATGTTGTTTGGAGTAACCTCCCTTGTCTCTGAAAAATAGTAAAATTCAATTCTTAAAAAGTCTTAAACATCTTCTTAAAAAGTCTTAAAAATCTAGAGGATCGACTTCATTGCACTGGGTTTTATCCTATATGGCTTGGTCTCTTTCTGCAGAGCAGCCTGTCGAAAGCATTTCACAAAGCACGAACTCTGTAGCTCCAGTGACAAACCCCCAAGAGTCTCCGAGAAGAATGCACTACGGAACCGAAAGACAAAACCCAGAATAGAACCCACAACCTTCGGAGTGTGAGGCAAACGGCTTGACTACTTTGCATGATGAGGTAGATAGTGCTAGAATTAGCATGAGAAATACATTTGCCAGTACTAACTGGAAGAAAATACAGAAATAAGAAAGAAGTGGAGATCAATGCCTCAAGGGTTTTCCAACAATTAATATTGCAGAGATTAATTTTCTTAAAGTAAGTTGGTAAAGGATAATTTAACAGATTCAATGCCATACAAAAAGTAGGTTTGGACCAAACAAATAGTAAGTTTGGACCAAACAAAAATTAAAGATGGACAATAGGAAGTATGAGTGTGTCAGAAGTATGGCTGAAAAGTTGTTAATATGGTAACAGACATGTTGTATTATAACACAATGACAATGTTTCAGCAATATATAAGCCAATGGCAGATAGGGAATCTGCTTAAGACAATTAATAATCCCATGGCACTTAGTCAGCTAAACACCCTAAGGTACGCTGGACTTATGGTGGTAGAGCCATATTTGTATAGACCAACTGGCACTCAATGGGTGATGCAGTCAGTATCTGGCCGGGTGCTCTAACGTTCCAAGATATTTCCTGATATCCAGTTTAGGCTGGGTCAACCTGGATTGACCAATGTCAAACATGGATGCTTACTGCAACTAACAAGTGCAAATGCATAGCAACAGAGATGAGATGCCTGAGGATAGCTGTAGGGGTAACTGTGAGTGACAGAATTAGGAACAAGGAAATTAACAGAAGATTAGGCCTGAAACCAGTCATGCAATTTATTAAAGAGTAAGAGCTTAAATCATTTGTCTACCTCACAAGAATGTCCCTGTACCATCTGCCACAAAGAGAAACATTTACGAAATATAATTGATACCGAGCAAGGGAAAGACCTTGTAAATGATGGAGTTATGCTATGAAGAACAACCTTAGAGAAATGAATATCAAATTAGGATCCTCACCGGTGCTACAGAGTTCAAGCACTGAGCTGAGATTCTCCGGACTCGGGTGTGAGTTAGGAGTAGAACGGAGCACTTATGGGTTACACCCGTGTGCCTTGATGTTGATCCGTCGACTAAACTAAAGTGCAGTGGAAAGAGCACATAAAAGATCTTTAAAAGAAAGTCTGTTTACATGTCAACAGGGTCAACATCATTGCACCAGGGTTTTATCCCAAATGGCCCAGTCTCTTTCTGCGTCGCAGAAAGTGTCACAAAAAGCATGAACTCCGTAGCTCCAGCAACAACCCTCAGAAGCCTCCAAAAAATGCACTCATGAACCAAAGGGTGCGGCCCGGAATCGAACCTACAACCTTCAGAGGACAAGGCAAATGGCTTGACCACATCGCCATGGAGACTCAAAAAAGATCTTTACTTTCCAGAAAATTTGATGGTAATCACTTCAGGCAGGGTCAACGTTAAAGCCTAGATCCATATTTTAAAATCTCATCTCGAGGGATATTGAAATAGATGGCCAACGTACAGGCAATCAAGTGCAGTAGTCGCTGTGCTACTGCAGCTATTAGGCCTTTGCATATTCTAGGCCATGGAATAATGAGGTGAGATAGCCAGTTCCTCCATTTCATACAATTCCAAGAGAGTTGTCTGGTATTCATTTTATGTCCTCTAGAAGTATGGGAGAGTACGAGAAAGATCACCCTCATCCCATACATTAAAGGCACATTCCAACTGCACTACCAGGTGGTGAAGGATGAGCAACAAATAGTTGTGTGGTGAACACAGCTCTAGGGTTCGGATATCCATCAGTATAAGTAGGCAACTCTGCAAATGAGCAGAGGATGGCACTGAATTGTCCTGACAGTCGGAAAATGCTGTTAAAAGAAGAGGTAACGTACTCCTGGGTGGATATGGAAGACAAGAGAAAACCACCACACTATCTCCCTAAGTTTTCATGGTTTAAAATACAATAGAGTCAGAGAATTACTGTTATGTTATATTATATCGAAAGACGTCACAGTACGTTAGGCATTTCCATGAGTGCTCATTTCTCCCATACAGCAGCCATCCCAAAGTGTTTCTATTCTCAAGAGGAGTTGATTATGGTATCTCCTCTCTCTCCAATGAAAGCGGCATTCACGTGCTTGAACAGGCTTTACTCCCAGTTCGTGCAGTCGGGCTAGAGACAGTGCCTCATCAGTATCCACCAAATGAGTCCATACGCCTCTGATTATATCAGCCCTGCCCACACTTCTTTCCGTTTACGCTGGTGCATTTTTCAGCTGGTGTGCATGGTTGTTATCCCTTATTCCAGAATTACTTTAATTACTGTTCTAAGACATAATTGCCTGGTAAGAACCATCACAAGTTACACATATGTAATAATGAGAAGTGAGGCATTGGACAACAATGTAACGAGAACCACCACATGTTACAGGTATATAATAATTTGAAGTAATGCATTGGAGAACAATGTAACAAGAACCATCACAAGCTGTAGGTGTATAATAATGAGAAGAGGCATCGGACAACA
Source organism: Cepaea hortensis (assembly GCA_963921405.1). NCBI lineage: Eukaryota > Metazoa > Mollusca > Gastropoda > Stylommatophora > Helicidae > Cepaea > Cepaea hortensis. Next base: position 392,733,545 of record OY992876.1, read on the forward strand.
ATGTAATGAGAACCACCGCAAGTCACAGGTAAATAATAACGAGAAGAGTGGCATTGGAGAACAATGTAACAAGAACCATCACAAGCTGTAGGTGTATAATAATGAGAAGAGGCATCGGACAACAATGTAATGAGAACCACCGCAAGTCACAGGTAAATAATAACGAGAAGAGTGGCATTGGAGAACAATGTAACAAGAACCATCACAAGTTACAGGTGTATAATAATGAGAAGAGGCATTAGAGAACAATGTAACAAGAACCATAACAAGTTACACGTATGTAATAATGAGAAGTGAGGCATTGGACAACAATGTATCGAGAACCATCACAAGTTACAGTTATATAATAATGAGAAGAGGCATCGGACAACAATGTAACAAGAACCATCACAAGTTACAGTTATATAATAATGAGAAGAGGCATCGGACAACAATGTAACGAGAACCATCACAAGTTACAGTTATATAATAATGAGAAGAGGCATCGGACAACAATGTAACGAGAACCATCACAAGTTACAGTTATATAATAATGTGAAGAGAGGCATTGGACAACAATGTATCGAGAACCATCACAAGTTACAGTTATATAATAATGAGAAGAGGCATCGGACAACAATGTAACAAGAACCATCACACGTCACAGGTAAATAATAATGTGAAGAGAGGCATTGGACAATAATGTAATGAGAACCACCACATGTCACAGGTATATGATAATGAGAAGAGGGGCATTGAAGAATGAAGGTAATGAGAACCATCACAAGTTTCAGGTGTGCTGCCTTCCTCTATCTCTCTTTTCATAAATCTTTCCGGTTGTCACATGCTCCAGTTTTTGCCTACTCATAATGTAGCAAAAAAATCGATGACTGCTTCTTTCTAATGTTTATAAGTTGTCTTTGCGATTTAGCCTCCCTCAAAATGTCTAGATTACTCATTCTGCCTGTCCAATGAATTTTCAGTATTCTCCTATAAAACCACATCTCCATCTGATATTAAATAGCGCCACAGAAGTTGAAATTCTGTAACACCTTCACATATATTAGGTTATGACAGCTATTGCCGTTGTAATATTTCACATACTGGTACTCGAGGCCACGGGATTCAAAGTAGGGGTCAACCTCAGGGACATATTACATTATATACAGTACAGTATGTTATAGACGTTATGATGACATACCTGGTCATAAAAAACCCTGAGCTTTGCGGCAATTGACCTGCTAACCACTCTCCACATCTCAGCATATAATCACAATAAAAATCAGAGGGCTACAGTGTAGCTAAATAGTTTGTAATACTAATAGTGTAATAGTTTATATTAGTAGGGAATTCGATCGTGCCGCGAACCCGAACTGAAAACGGAAGTAATATACTGCACCACCCCGACCTGATCCATTGTGTCCCCAAAATGGCTGCTGTAAAGACCATTCATGCTTATGACGTCATTAATTCATTCAAATATTATGTAACAATAACAGACGCCATCTTAGGTTGTGTAGAAAAGGTAAGTCTAATATTTTGTGCACAGCAATTGGTTGAAATTATCATGACCTTTTAAATAACATGAATTATTTGGCAAAAAGTAAGTAATTTTATTTTCTAGAGCTTGTTTAGTTAATTTTACCATAGTTTTAGATGGATATTCAAATTCTGCACCCATTTTTAAATATATTTGGAGAGTTTCATTGCGGATATCGCTTGATATGTCGTAAAATAAAATATTTCTACAGTGTCTTTGTGAATGGAACTCTAAGATGGTGGTTGCCGACTGTGGAAACTTTTAAGGCTCAAACGTGCAATTTGAACTACTAAAGTAAAGTTAAAGAGAATACAAGTTTAAAGATTATTAATAATTTATTTGTAATCTTACTATTTTGTTTTTATCATTTAACATGACGGAACTGAAGAAGCAGTCATTAGGAAAAAGAATGCCAGACATTTATGGTTAAATGACATCAACAACATCCAAAAGGAAGAGCATTATAGAAATGAATGTAAAGAGGCTACAAAAATAGTCCGACAGCAGAAGCGAGAATATATGAGTAATATAATCAAAGATATGGAAACTAATCACCAGAAAAATGAATCCAGAAAGTTTTTTAAAGAACTGAAGTCAATGAAACGAGGGCACCAACCAAACACATATGGTTTAAAAGACAAAAATGGGAATATGATAAATACCAATGAGGAAATGTGCAACACATGGAAAGAACATTTTGTTGAATTACTAAATTGTGAAGCTCCAAGTAACACTTTCCCACAGGAAGAGGTTCTAACATGTGAACCACAAATTGAAGAACCTACATTTGAAGAAATCCTATATGTAATCACACGACTTAAAAACAATAAGGCAACTGGGACTGATGGAATTGCTGCTGAATTTATAAAGGCAGGTGGCCATGCATTACATCTAAAGCTATATGAACTAATAATAAAAATCTGTAGGACAGAAGAATTACCCCATGACTGGAAAGAGTCATTATTGATACCTATCTTTAAGAAAGGAGACAAGTTCCAATGTGAAAATTATAGAGGAATATCACTACTGTCCACAAGCTATAAGATACTATCCGCAGTATTACTAAATAGACTAAAACCATATTCAGAAGACATATTAGGTGACTACCAGGCGGGTTTTAGACAAAACAGATCAACAATAGATCAGATATTTATCTTACGACAAATAGCCAAGAAAAATTGGGAATATAAAAGAGATCTCCATAACATTTTTGTGGATTTTAAAAAGGCTTATGATAGTGTCCATAGGAATAGTCTATGGAATGCTATGCAGGAATTTGGAATACCAAGGAAGTTAATCAACATGACCAGACTATGCATGGAAGATACTTATAATATAGTAACATATAAAGGCAGGAAATCAGACCCTTTCCAAATAACATCTGGCTTGAAACAGGGTGATGCACTATCGCCGCTACTCTTCAATCTGGCTTTAGAGAAAGTTGTAAGGAAGGTAAAGGAGGAATGTGATATTGGAGGAATATACAAGCTGCTTGGTTATGCAGATGATATAGATATTATAGGGCAAAGTGAACAAAAGACATTGGAAATATTGACTCACTTAAAGGAAAAAGCCCAACAGATGGGGCTGGTTATCAACCAAGATAAGACAGAATATATGGTAATTTCAAGAGACGGGATGGCTAAAGACTCTGGCCACATACAAATAGATAATATGACCATTAAAAGAACGGAAACATACAAATACCTGGGCACAATTTTCAACTGCTCCAACATCATAAGGGAAGAAATACAAACTAGAATCAACTCTGGAAATAAGATATACTATGCACTACAACATCTACTAAAATCAAATGCGCTATCTCGTAACACCAAAATCACAATATACAAAACACTGATCAGACCAGTTGTGCTGTATGGCTCTGAAACCTGGAGTACAAGGAAAGGAGACGAAGCCTTGTTACAAACCTTTGAGAACAAAATTTTAAGACGCATCTTTGGACCCATTAGGGATACACAAAGTGGAGAGTGGAAAAGAAGAAGTAACAAAGACATTTATGATCTGTTTAAGTCCCCGCTAATCACTGGTATCATGAAGGCTAATAGACTACAATGGCTGGGGCATATAGAAAGAATGGAAGATAATAGGGAAACAAAACTCGCTTACACTCAGGAAATAAATGACCGTAGACCCCGAGGTAGACCAAGAAGATGGTGGAGAGATAATACATATACAGACCTACAAGCACTTGGAATCAACGACTGACAAGAGAAGGTCCACCAGAGAAACGAATGGAGATGGATTGTATCTGCAGCAAAGAACCTCAATGTATCGGAATGCTGAAGAAGAAGAAGAAGAACATAACGGAACATATTTTTGAAGTCAGTTTTCATATCCGTTTATGACTCGTTTGAGGCAACCTGGCACTCAGAGATACAGAGTCTTACAGAAGAGCTCTGAAATAATAGAAATCATGACAATATTTTTGCCGGAGATACCAACACTCAAATGTGAATATCTCCGCTTAGAATTGACATATACAGGCATCATTGAGGTACCATTAGATTTGGTTTTTCAAGGCCTGTCTATCTGTGGTGGTCTCATTAGTAAATACTCAACCTGAAAATCATGATCGAACCTGCTATATTAATAGCAATGTCAAAGGTCGGCATATCCTAACATGGGTGGGGGGGGCGTGACCCTAATTAGCATAACGTTCCTTGCGACATCCAGTTTATGCCTGGGCTTACCCATGCTAGCTTCTGATTGGATATATTTGAAAATAACCAGTTGAACTTCGCGGGAAACCACTCTAAAATTTGCATAAGTAGCCTGTCTACTAAGATTGCAAATCTTTGTCGCTCAAAGTTATTTCTCTCATCTCATCTCATCTCATCGTGTTCCTCTTGTACCTTGCGGTGTCGAGGTGAAGTATAAACTTCGTGAGAGTGCCCGGTTATGGGCTTCGTATATCGACATTCCCATGGATTCTGTTATTCCCTCCGTCCAACGTTTACGTGGTCGGCCTCTTCCTCTGTTTCCATCTGGTCTGTACATCATTGCTTGTTGTGGCATGCTGTTGACTGGTAGCCTACTTGCATGGCCAAACCATTTGACTTGCTGCTTTCTAATAAAATCTAGATCAGCTTTAACCCCCACTTTAGTCCTGATTTCTTCATTTCTGATCTTATCTCTTCTTGATACGTTGAGTATTCTTCTCAGGAACCTCATTTCTGTTGTTGTGATTTTTCTTTTCTCTTTTTCTGTCATTGTCCAGGTTTGGCATTGGTAGCACAGAGTTGGTAGGAACCGTTTATACTTCTTAGTTTTTCTACGAGCAGTTATTTCTCTGTGGAGTTAAATTCGATAGTTGATGCCCGGTAAGCTAATTTGTCTTATAACTCACGTTTCATAAATATTAAAAGACATTTTATTGCATTTTTGGATTCTCCGTTCAATTTTGCATATATGTGAAGAGTTTCAACAATTACCTCTTCTTACTTTGTTAGGAAAAAGTTTTTTAGCACAACCACGAAAATGAAATATGGCAGTCATGACACACAATTCAAGATGGCGGCACCCATACAATAGAACTAAACTATAGTGGACCTATATTTATTTATAATTATAACTGGCAATTTAACTACTAAAATTAAACAGAAAACAAGTTTCATTTGTAGCAGTAATTTATCTGTGTCATCATCATCATTAAGTGCCCTGCCAGCTGACGTAGGCGTTCATGGCTCTCCACAGATCTCAGTCTTTGGTTTTCTGGATCAACTCTGCTGCTGATATTCCTCCGTGCCACCGTCTCAATCCATCAAGCATCATTTCTCTTGGTCTGCCTCTGCCTCTCTTCCCCTCAATCTTTCCAGTTGTCACGATGTTCTCCAATGCCTCTCTTCTCATTACATGACCAAAGAAAGCTGTTTGTCTCTTTCTTATTGTTGTATATAGTGTTCTAGTTTCATTAGCCTGTTTCAGGCAGTCGTGGTTAGTTACTCTGGCAGTCCAAGGAATTCTCAACATTCGTCTCAGGAACCACATCTCTGTTGCTTCTAATTTCTTCTTAATTTGTTCATTTACATTCCAAGATTCACTGCCATACAGCAAAACTGGTTCTACAGTACATAGCATTTCAGCACTCTCTTTCGTACACACAGTGATAGTGACCTATTGCACAAGATACTCTTCATTTTCTGAAATGTGACCTTTGCCTGCCCTATTCTGCTCTTAATCTCTGTTGTACATCTTCCATCTGATGTTATAAATGTCCCTAGGTATCTAAAATTATCCACTTGGTTAAGAATTTGTCCTTCTATTTCTATGTCCCATTTTGGTGTCACCATTTTCTTTGATATCACCATTGTTACTGTTTTCTTGATATTCAAGGAGAGTCCCTTTCTTGCACTCTCGGTAACTACAGTGTCCAACAATTGTTGTAGGTCTGATGATTTATCTGCCACCAAAACTGTATCATCTGCATAGCTTCTATTATTTATATTATAACCTCCAACTAGTATTCCTGGCATCTCTTTGATCTCTCTCATTATTACTTCGCTATACAGGGAGAAGAGATCTGGTGACAAGACACATCCCTGTCGTACTCCTAGCTTTATGTGTTCGTAACTATCTTCTTTATTTCCAATTTTAATTGCTGCTACTTGGTTCCAGTAAATATTCTTTATTATTCTTAAATCTTTCCCATCAATGTTGATATCATCCAACATTTTAATCAGCTCATCATGTTTTACTTTATCAAATGCTTTAGTATAATCTATGAAGCATAAATATATGTCTTTCTGTTTCCCTATTGACCTTTCTATTAGTGTCCGTAATGTATATATTGCACTGTTTGTGCCCTATCTGTGTACTTGTATAATTTGTCAGCATTTGACATGACAGAAAATAATTTTGAAAGCCAGTTTTCAGACCGGTCTGTAAACCTGTAAGGAGTACTTTTTTTCTTAGCAGCGCACCAGTACTTAATTACTTAAATTTAAATAAAATACTGTGAAATAAGTTATGTTTTTTTTTAAAAAGTTAGTATTTAATTATTAATTGCTCACTTTTAGATACAGAACAGTGTAATTGCTGAGCAGAAGTAGAAATTAATTATTAGCGAATATGTACTTATTTTTTTTTAAATTTTTTATTATTTAATATTTTAATAATTAATTAACTGCTGCTTAATTTATGCAACAGTTACAAACTTATTTACTTACATTAATGCATGATATTTAATCAAAAGAAAGCTGTCGCAATGCAGTGGGTACATTAAGACAATATGCGTACATTTTCATGAATTGTTATTTCACTAACAACGAACATTTCACAAGAAATTTAATTAATATAAATATTAAATGGGCAGCTATTTTTAACTGTTAATTAGGTAACAGCATATCCTATCAAAAAGTCTTAATAGTTAAGTGCATTTTTCTCTGAGACACGGAGACTCTCGTGCTTTGTGCAATGCTTTCTGCAGAGACTGAGCCATATGGGGTAAAACCTGATGCAATGAAGTCGACCCTCTTAATCCTCTTGACATTCTTTTGAAAGAGGAATGTGGCCTTTACTTTCCTGTTGCCAAAAACGCATAATAAAATTATACATCTTACCAGTTTTGTTAGCAATGCGACAGACTTTTAATAAATAATAAACAATTGGCAGCCATTTTTAATTGTTAATTAGGTCATGGCACATCCTATTGAAAAATAGATAATACGTATTACGTCAAATTAGGCCTCGCCACCCCGAACGCAATGATATATGTACTAATGTTGTCTTTAAAAATAAACAAGCCACAGTAATAGAAGGCAGAATTTCTCAGCTCCCAATTTAAAGGCCGCGAAAAGAACTAATACATTGGAATAGATTCCTGTGCACTTCCTGATTGTAAATTACGACACAAAAAAATTCATACCTCTGCTTAGAATTAACGCACCCTCTAGTGGCCTCTAGCTTCATTGAGATACCGTTGGATTTGTCTTGTCAAGCTGTATCCAACTGTGATGATTTCATAAGTAGAAACCTCATTTTAAAATATTCTCTCTATATAAGATAACTATTAATATTATAAGAGCAGTCAGCTGAGCTGTAACGATGAGTTGCAGAGTTCAGTGAACTGAACTTTACTTATTTCAATCATCTGATTTTCACTTAAAATTAAGACACTGTTGACTGTTGTGTATTTGGCATGCAATGATGAGCAATGCTAATAAATTTTTAAAATAAAAAGAAAACTAAACAGTTAAAGTGCAAACTACTCACAAACGTCATACGAACATGTCCTGACTTCATGACTGCGCGTACTGTCCGGGCTAGTTAGCTGTTGTGTATATAAATGAATGAGGAGGTGAGGCGACGGGGACGGCAGCAAGCGAACTTTGGATCGGGGAGACAAACTTTGATCTGCTTGTTTACACTTGGCCTGATCTGTGAGATTTGGCCGCCGGTAGGTTCTGCTCGTTTGATTTTATCATCATCAACATCATCATGTGCCACAGCGACAAGCGTGGACGGTCATGTTTCACCATCTCACACAATCACCAGAGTCGGGGATCAGCGCTGTGTTCTTGTCCCGAACGTGCAATCCAGTCAAGCCTTCTAGATATTTATTTCTCTCCTTCCCCTTGTTCTTTCCCCCCCTGAATCTTGCCAGTTGTCACCAAGTCCTCTAGTTTATTTCTTCTCATAAGGTGCCCAAAAGAGTTTTACTAATTCTAATTTGTCATTTGTCTCTTGTAAGACTTGCTCAACTGGTTTTTCTGTCTGTCCATTGTATTCTTTGCAATTTCCTAAGAAAACATGTCCACTGCCATTAGATGTTTTTCAGATTGCCTGCTCATTGTCCATGTTTCACATTCATATAAAAGTAAAAATTCTATGTAGCACTTCAACTCTTTTTCTCGTCCCAGTTAACATCACTTTTTTAAGTAAGTATGTTTTCTATTTTGCAAAAGGCTACCTGTGCCATAACGATTCTTGATCTAATCGCCTCAAGGCATCTCCCATTAGATCTTATAACTATTTCGAGATAGCTGCACCGATTCACCTGTTTAAGAATATTATCATGTACGCACATATTACATTGTGGTATTTCTTTCATCTTAGAGACGACCATAATCTCTGTCTTCTTACAATGTAATTCTAACCCTAGTTGTTCACTGTTTATAACAACCGCATCTACTAATTGTTGCGGAACCTGCTCATTGTCTGCAATCAATACTGTATCATCTGCATATCTAATGTTATTGATGTTAATGTAACCTAATGTTATTGATGTGTGTATGTGTGGGTACGCGTGTGTATAAGTGTGTGTATGCGCGCGTGTATGTGTGTGTATGCTCGTGTATGTGTGTGTATGCTCGTGTATGTGTATGTGTATGCTCGTGTATGTGTGTATATGTTCGTGTGTGTGTGTGCGTGTGCGCGCGCGTATGCAGTATATATGAGGGAGTGTGTATTTGTATTATACTGAATGTGTGCATAACTGTGAGAGTTTGTGCAACTGATGTAAGTATGTATGCATGTGTGTATGTGTGTTTATGAATGTACATGTGTACGTGTGTCTGCTTGTCTCATAACATGGTAATATGCATAGTTTATGTTTACAACATCCAATTGGCAATGTTTTTTTCCTATATGAATGTAACATGCACAATTGATGAACAAAAGATAAGTGATTGGAAAGGTCGAATATAAGACGGGCCTGTGTGCCCAATTTTTAACCCTTTAAAAATAAAGATTGTTCGTTCGTTCACACTATGTTTTGTCCACCAATGGTGTTTTCTCTCATATCTTCTAAATTTCTAAAAAAAAAAAAAAAAATTTCACTGTATAGGAAAAAAAAAATAAAAGATGTGGAGACATTACACACCCCTGCCGCAGGTCTCTTTTAATAGGCTGATACTAATCTACTTGCTTCGTTATCAATCTTTATAACAGCTTGTTGTTTCCAATATATTTATTTTACAGTGTAAGGTCTTTCCCATAAATTTGTAGATTTGCAATTTTGTAGATCTTGTACGGCAAGTCTTCTTATAATCCATGCCGCGTGACGTTGATGTTCATGACTGTCCTCGACCTTCTGTCTCGTGTACTGCCAATCTTCTTATAGTCCATATCGTGTGGCGTTGGTGATCATGTCTATCCACAGCCTTCTGTCTCGTGTACTGCCAATCTTCTTATAGTCCATATCGTGTGGCGTTGGTGATCATGTCTATCCACAGCCTTCTGTCTCGTGTACTGCCAATCTTCTTATAGTCTATGTCGTGTAGCGTTGGTGATCATGTCTGTCCACAGCCTTCTGTCTCGTGTACTGCCAATCTTCTTATAGCCCATGTCGTGTAGCGTTGGTGATCATGTCTGTCCACAGCCTTCTGTCTCGTGTACTGCCAATCTTCTTATAGTCCATGTCGTGTGGCGTTGGTGATCATGTCTATCCACAGCCTTCTGTCTCGTGTACTGCCAATCTTCTTATAGTCCATGTCGTGTGGCGTTGGTGATCATGTCTGTCCACAGCCTTCTGTCTCGTGTACTGCCAATCTTCTTATAGTCTATGTCGTGTGGCGCAGGTGATCATGTATATCAACGACGTTCTATCTTGTGTGCTACCAATCTTCTTATATACAATGCCGTGTGGCGTTGGTGATCATGTCTGCCCACGGCCTTCTGTCTTGTGTGCTACCAACTATTTCTTTTTTTTTTCTTTTTCCTTTTTTGTTCGTTCGATTAAACTCGAGCGTAGTCCTTAAACATCATTTAAGGTAGTAAGGGACTGAGTTTTGCGTGAATTCTGAAACTGAAGTTCCTCCATACATGATGTAAAGCTATCCAGCAGCTTCTCTCTTGGCCTCCCTGTGATTCTTCTACCCTATAACTTTCCTATTGTGACAACATACTCCAGCTTTCCCCTTCTCATGACACGCCCACATATATCATCATCCAGTATTTTGCCGGCAAGCGTGGGCGATCATGTCTCTCCATAAATTACGATCTCCGACGAGATGGATCAGTTCGTGTGTTGACTCCCTTCCGTGCCATGACACAAGACTGTTAAGAATCTTCTCACCCTGTCTTCATCTATCACTCTTTCCGCAAATCTTTCCGGTTGTCACAATATGTTCCAGTGTTTGTCTTCTCATAACGTGGCCAACAACGACGACTGCCACTTTCTGATGTTTGTGATAAGTTGTCTTTGTAACTCAACTTCCCTTAAAACGTCCTGATTGCTCTTTATGGCTGTCCAATAAATTTTCGTCATTTTTCTATAAAATCACATCTCCAAGCCTTCCAGAGATTTTTTTTCGCCTGTTTACCAATTGTAAAGGATTCGCAGCCTTATGTTAAAACTGGTTCTATGTAACATGCAAGAACTCTTTGTTTGACTTTCAAGGACAGTGACATATCGCACAAACAGTTCTTCATTTGATATAATGCAGTTTTTGCTTGTTCTATTCTGCTCTTTGTCTTAGTGATGCATCTTCCATCTGATGTTATCCATGTGCGTAGATATTTGAATCTCTGCACCTGCCCCAAAATAACGCCTTGTACTTTAATTGCACATTTAGGCACAATCTGTTTTTCTGATATCACCATGACTTCTGTCATTCTTTTATTCGAACTCAGGCCCATTTTTTTTCACTTTCTACAACCACTGTATCTATCATTTTCTGTAGGTCGTTCTGACTTGTTGCTATCATCAGCATAACGTAAGTTATTTATATTATGTTCACCAACCAGGATCTTTGGCATATCTTTTGTAGATCTCATTATATATTCACTGTACAATGAGAACAAATCAGAAGATAATACACAACCTTGTCTGACGTCCTTCTTAATACATTTAAATGTTCCGACAAGGTTGTTAATTCTTACGGCTGCCGTTTGCTGCAATATATGTTCTTTATTATTCGCAGAACTTTTCCGCCCATGTTCATTTGCTTTAGTAAATGTATTATTTCGTCATGCTTCACATTGTTAAATACTTTTTGTAGTCTATGAAGCATAAGTTCAGATCTGTTTTTACTTCTATAGCTCTTTCTAATGGTGTCCTAAGAATATCATTGGCACCTTGCCGTCTTGACAGACGATAGTTTGTGCTTTAAAAAGGCATAATAACTTTTAACTATGGCGGTAGCGAGTGTGACTGATAAGGCCAATTTGCGCTGTAAATGTCCGTTCACAGTGGGTGCATGTGAACACGTGGTCATTTCCACCATCATGCACCATCTTACGTCTCAAACGCTTGGTGTGTGACTTTTCTGCAATAATTGTCTCCTTTGACTTTATTCCATTTCTGATATTTGCCCTCCATGCAACACGTTCAGCGGCGACTTGCTCCCAATGTGCATTATCAATGCCTGTATCAATCATGTCCCGCTTACACACATCTTTAAAGAATAAGAATATATATATATAAGAATATATATATATATATATATATATATATATATATATATATATATATATATATATATATATATATATAAATAACATTGTTTGTGCCCTTTCCCTCAACAAATCCACACTGTTCATCACTAATGTCTGGTTTAATATAGACTGTGTTATTGTGACGCGAGTGACCAGGTCTCTCTTTGTGGGTTAACTTCTTTCAAGATACCTTCATTGCTCTTTCTCTCCGCGGCACTGTGTCATCTTTAACACTACCCCCCCCCCCCCCCCCATATTGTTAATAAAGCAATCTGCACTAGACTGGTAATGTGGTCAACATCAGCCACCTCATTTACTTCCCAAAAATTTAAATTTTTCTGGTACCATTGAAGCCTGAGATGACCTGTGAAGTGAGACCACTTTAAAACTCCCCATCATATTCAATCCCACGACCACCGCGCGGACAGCAAGCATTTTGTTTACTGATCTACCGCAGCTGCCATAGAAAACACCGCTGCAGGCAGTTACATAAAGTCAGTTACAACAGCAACACGAAACAATACAGAACCCTGTCACACTTCTAACTGCCCATTGAGCATATGATGTCCGATAATAGTTTTATATAATCGGCACTCTGTGGGTGATGTGGTCAGTATGGGCCGTTATAAACCCAGACACGGCATCTGTTGTGTGGTACTCCCTGGATAACCGGATTGTGAAGGCAGTTGTCCCATGTATTATATTTAATGGATGTCCTCTTCATAGAGAGAGAGAGAGAGAGAGAGAGAGAGAGAGAGAGAGAGAGAGAGAGAGAGAGAGAGAGAGAGAGAGAGAGAGAGAGAGTAAATTGAAGTACTTGGGAATCACCTTCGACAGATGTATGTCTTTTAAAGATCATGTGGAAGCTTTGGTGGTGAAGGCTGGTAGGGGACTTAATGCTTTGAGGGCGATGACAGCAACCGGGGGAGAGCAGAGGATGTTTTACAGGCTCTTTCAGCAGTTAATAATTTCTGTCATTGAGTACGGTTTGGGGCCACTGACAGTATCAAAGAGCCAGCTTTACATGTTGGAGCGCATACAGAATGCTGCCATGCAGGTGATACTGGGGTGCACAAAGGATACACCAATTATATGCATGAGGCATATCCTGGTGCTACCAACAATGGCGGATAAGCATAGGGTCCTATAGGCCAAATGGTACTTGAGAGTTGCCGCAAATGGGGATCACCCCCTGCATGAAACCATGGGTATGGTCAAGGGCCATAGACTAACACGGGGCAGGTCCTGGATCGCACAGGCAGAAATATCTATACGTCAGGTTTGTGATCTACAGACCATCAATCGTGAAAAAGAGTGGGTTGAAGTACTGGCTGATATAACGGATTGCCACAAGGTAATAGTAACACTGCAGAGAATGGGCAGTGGACCGCACAGAGTTTGAGATGCAACAACTGCTCCAGAGTAATAAACATCAAGGTGACATAGTGATCTATACTGATTAATCAGTGGTGAGAAACAGACGGGATGGTTGGCGTTTCATTGCGAAGGCTAATGGACGATTCTTGAAAAAGGAGAGTATGGTATATGAGGCTACGACCTCCAGCATGAAGATGGAATGAAGATGGAAGCAGTCACAGCGGCATTTCATTGGTTAGAGGAGATCACCGCAACACACATTGTCTTCATCACGGACTCAAAGAGTATGCTTAGTAAAGTGGAGAAAGGAATGTTTCGTGTGGAATGGCTCACCTCACTTCAAAGGTCACACATTGTGAGAATTGTATTGATTTTTTGCCCAGGCCATGCGGGAGTGCGGTGGAATGAACAGGCTGATAGCCTGGCAAGGAATAAACCTCTTGGTGGTTTATTACCTATGGAAAAGGAAGAGGTGGTCGTGCGCCTGTGGGACCAGGTGGAGAAAATGGAAGAACAGATTGAGAACCCGTATTTGGAAAGAATGAGATTGCAGGGGATTGGCAGGGGTTCTGTTAGAATCTTAAAACTGAGGGGGAAGATCAGGAGAACTTTCAATCAGATAGCGGTAGGAACGATTAGTAGTGTAACTTTTCGCTGACTGTTGAACGAGGGAACGGAGCACGAATGGGAATGTCCTAAGTGCAATGATGTCGGTTCTTAACTCAACTCAACAACTCAACTATAGTCAGCATCACGTCAGTAGACTTTACTTCCCAAGTCTTTTCCTGATGCATATTTTAGGCTGGGTCGATCTAAGAGCCTCATCATTAAAAACAAAATCCCTTGTGTATTCGAAGCCATGGCCACTGGGTCGACAGGCGAGTGTAACGTTGTTGCACAAACTCCGTTATAACAGTAACACAAGTGTCACGGGACCACTGTCGTTAACTATAAGATGATAAACTAACAGAGACAGTCTGTATTCACAGCTGCAATTGTTTGTTACTAGTGGAGAAATACTCGCGTCGGATCAAAGGAAACTACAAGTCTTTGAGAGTTCCCTAGGAAACGGGGAATTTATCGGCATTGTTTGATGTATCGTCGTTTGAGAGAAAAAGCCTGTTGTGTTCGTGGTAGGAGGGGGGACAACTATTCTTGTGAAGTTGGGAACAGATTGTCTGCCGCTGAGGCCACCTAGTGTTTACATCGAATGACGTCACTCGGTCAATCCCCGACTGTATGAAAAACAGAATGTGTTACCGCTAGTGTGAACAAGGGAGTTGACCTAGGCTGAAGTGTCTGACTAGCTCGGTTTTAATATTGAAAAGAATCTAGCGTGTTCTGTATCAATTCACGTTGAGGAACATGTGTCTTTTATGGCAAAGTGTAGATTCGATTCAGGATAGAGCCGAGTGTTCATAAGGTATTTACTAAATAGCATTTAGATGTAAATAATGTAGGATAGTCTAGTGATTGATAGAGCTAGAACTTGAACATAGTGTTGTTGCTTTGCGGTTAGGTATTCAAAGGAGTGTCGGCGACAGTAGGCAATCGCATTGTTAAAACTAACTAGTGTGAGAGGTCAATTAGCTCAGCTGGTTGGAAATAGTGAAGTGGGATGATATTTAGAAGGATTGAGGATGGTTGGGGGATAGGGGAAATGTCCAATAGTGGGATCTTCCATTGGAGGTCTACACTTTACATTTGGTCTTTCCTTGTCTTACCCTAATTCAGACCGATGTGATGAGATCCACTGCCCCATGACAGTGGGAGTGAGGCCTTCGGCCTACACTCATCTAATAGGGGTCAGTGTCCGGTTGCTCTCACCAGGTGTGTTCTCTCTCTTTCACAGGTTCCCTCTGGTTACGAAGAAAAGAAGCTGAAACATCACTGTTTACTATCAGGGATAAATTAGTGCAGGAAGAGTTATTCAGCAGCTTTTGCACTGGGCCCATGATAAAAAGGGTCTGAAGGAACATGGCTCGGTTGAACCAAACATATAAGTATCCAGCAGATGACTTCTTATTGATAGGGATCAAGGAAGTCAGTAGTGAGATTATTTTTCCAAACCACATGTGAACAGTACACTAGTGATTGTTTTCCACATCACATGTAGAAAGAACCATAGAGAGTTTCTAAGGAACAGGAACAATGAACCTGGTGCTTTTACTAAATTACTAGATTCCTGTGGGACTGTAAACCATAACAGTGTAATTGTGAAACGGTAGGACCTTTAGGAAATGAAAGCACGTTATTTCAAGGGACAGTGTTCCGTGTTTTCACAAGGCAAGGATGTTTTAAGTCTCAGAACAGTAGGGATATTTTAATAACATGGGGTGTGATCGATTCAGGATCAGTATCGGACTATATCCGTGATTGGTGACCACGTATCTGGGTTATCAAAAGCTACTGGAGGAAGTCAACATCTAGCAGGAGGGACACATCGTTTGGTGAGGTTATCGTGTACTGAACTATGATGATGTGTGGTTCTTACAGAGATGATAAGACTTTACTCCTGAGCTGTTCGGTCTGATTCTGCAGATACACTAGAGTACACGACATACATTCTACACATACACTTCTCACATACATACACTTTTCTTCATTAAATTAATGTGTTATTAATTTTTGGAAGCTAGAGTTGTTTAGTATGTTGTTTTTGGGGAAGTGTGAGATGGGACATGAGCCAGCGGAGAGAGAGAGAGAGAGAGAGAGAGAGAGAGAGAGAGAGAGAGAGAGAGAGAGAGAGAGAGAAAGAGAGAGAGAGAGAGAGAGAGAGAGAGAGAGAGATAAAGAGGTATCCATTGACTGAAGGAGTGTGGTGAACGGAATCTGGTGGATTCTCTAGAATAATGATATGGGGTTAAGAATAATGTGGGTGTTGATTCCCCTCACTCCAGGGACGACACTATAAAGGAAATCCACCACATTACTGGGGGATCGTAAACGGGATCCTTTGACAGCGGGATCTCTCGGCAACGGGATAATTTGACAAGGGGATCTTTTGACAACGGGATTTCTAGACGACAGGGTTTTTTGATACGGGATTTCTCGACACGGGATCTTTCGATACAGGACGGCATTATCATATTAGTGAGGATCCAGCTAGGGTGAATGTGGATAGGAGTTAAGACACATATCTTACCTGTTCACACTTCACACGCCTACTTAGGTCTGTGGTCCTAATTCTACTCTTGTCACTGAGTGATTGGTTTGTGTTGTGCTGTGTAGTGTTAAATATATAGATACATTTTAATTAGTGAATATCTATATATTGTTTAGAGAATTTACACTCAACCTACTGACTCACTTCTCTGAAATATGGCCACTCCTAAATTAGATTGGCAGAACTAATGGCAAGGGGGGAAGGAATGGGCTTGTCGGGTTCTGCACTAACAGATTACATACAGGAGGTGGAGAGGGATTTTCGTCAAGCAGAAAGGGAAAATCGAAAGGGCCGAGATGGAATTAAGAAAGATGGAGTTAGAGACTAAGAGAATAGAGGCTGAGCAAGCCACTAAAATGTTAGAATTTGAAGCTGAGCAGGCTGCTAGGATATTTGAAGCTGAGCAGGCTGCTAGGAAACTTGAAGCTGAGCAGGCTGCTAGGAAACTTGAAGTTGAGCAAGCTGCTAAGAAACTGGAAGCCGAGCAAGCTGCTAAGAATCTTGAGGCGGAGCAAGCTGCTAAGAGATTGGAAGCTGAACAAGAAGCTCAGAAAAGGGAACAATAGTGCCGAATGCGGGAACTCGAGCTTAAGAGACAATCTAGTGGGGAAACTGAGGGAACAGTGGGAGGTTCCTCTCTCCCTGGCTCAACCCCAGTAGGTGGACATCGTTACCATGCTATGAAGTTCCCTCTAGCGGTCTACGAAGAAGACAAAAAGAAGATCGACCAGTACCTACAACGCTTCGAGGCCATGTCTGTTGCTATGGGTCTGGATCGTGACAAATGGTGTCTTAACCTGTTCCAGGGATTACGCGGGACCGGTTACGAGGTTTATTCTTGTCTGCCGCCAGGACACGAGAACAATTACGACGAATTGAAAACGGCTCTGCTGAAACGTTTCGAAGTTACGTCACATACCTACCGGAAAAAATTTCGAGCAGCGAAACGAGAACCGGGAGAATTGTTTGCCGCCTACAGTCTGCGTCTGAAATCCTATCTCCATAAGTGGATATATTTCGCTGGGTTCGCGCATGACTATGAGAGTCTGGAAGAGCTCGTGGTAGTCGACCAGTTGCGGAAGCAAATGTCGAAACCTCTTAGGGCATTCCTGGGAGAACAAGGGGCGGAACCTATTGACATCGTGACGAAATTGGCAGAACGGTTCGTCGTGGTACATGGGGAGGCAGGGGAAAACCTCTCCACCAACACCAAAAGTCAGGAGAACCATGACCGGAAGAAAACTAAAAACACAGGAACCAAGAAGGGGGAACCTTATGTAAAAACTTCAGAGGAGAGTTTGGAGAAGAAGAAGGAGGGAAGCAAGAGCACCTCGAGCTCTACACCAAAACGACCGTGGTCGGAGAGGTGGTGTTCGATTTGTAAGTCATCCTCTCACAATACGAGGGACTGCAAATCGAAGGCTAAGAGCCCTCACTTCGCGGCATGTCAAGTGACTTCAAAGGAGGTTGTCACTGAAAATGCCAAGGTCGACAAGAAAGCTCGCCACCAGGATAGCTCTCTAAAGTCCGGCACTAGAAAATATAGGACAGGGAAATGGTGCAAACACTGCAGGTCGAACACGCACAATGCTATTGACTGCAGGGTTAAGTCAGGAGACTCTCATTTCGTCGTGTGCCCAGAGAAACCTAAGGTGGAGACCACCGAACAGGTCAAGGCCGAGGAAGAGACTCCAGACATGGATAAACCACATGTAGTGGAATTGATAGAGGTTAACGGCCGACAAATTGAGTGTCTATACGACACTGGACTGGACGGGGAGGCCGTGATCTCTGCAGATCTGGTACACCCAGAACAATTCACAGGTGAGACCATGGAGATACAGCCTGCACAGAAGAGTGCTGTAGCCATGAAGATGCCCATTGCCAAAGTGGAGATTCGGTCAAGATATGTCACCGGCACCATCAAGGCCGCGGTGTTGACCGATCCCATTTTTCCCGTAATCCTCGGTTGCCGGTATGTCTTTCTGGGAATGCCCAGGGAGCCAATCCATATGGGAGCAATACAGATTCGCTCTCAGACGAGAACTGATCAGGCAGAAGCAATTGTGACTAACCCACTGCCGGGGGAGCTGCAAACTGCCCAGAGTGAGGATGCAACCTTACGTCCTTGCTACAAGAAGCTGCAGAGAAGTGCTGATCCACCAAAACGGGGGCAGTACTACATGAAGAAAAGGATACTCTACAGGAGAGCCGGAAGGGGAGACAACCTACACGGTCAATTGGTGGTCCCGAAGGCCCACCGTTCCCAAATTCTTCATATGGGGCATACCATCTCATTTAGTGGGCATATGGGTATTGCCGCCACCATGCAGCGAATTTCCTGCCATTACTATTGACCGGGAATGACAGGTGATGTGCGTCGGTATGTGAAGTCATGCCCTGAGTGCCAGAGGGTGGCGCCGAAACACTGGACAGCACCGGTGGTCTTGGACGAAATGCCCATCATGAACTCTCCTTTCGAGAGGGTAGCCATCGATATCGTGGGTACTCTTCCTAGGACTAAGAAAAGGAACATGTACACCCTCACAATGGTGGATTGCTGTTCGATGTGGGGTGAAGCCATACCATTGCCAACCATTGACTCGAAACGAGTGGCGGATGCACTGATGGAGGCCTTTACAAGGTTAGGCTTCCCTGATCAAATTCTGACGGACAATGGGTCCCAGTGTCGTGGGTAACTAATGGAGGAGGTATTTAGAGTGTTCCACTCTAACCATATACATACCAGCCCTTACCACCCTGAAGCCAATGGACAAGTTGAGCGTTTCAACGGAACGTTGATGACAATGCTCCGGGAACTGGCACAGGAAAAACCTGATAGGTGGGATGAATATATCCCAGCAGCACTTTTTGGCTATCGGGAAGTACTTCATGGCTCAACAGGACTACCACCCGCTACTTTACTGTTTGGTCGTCCAATCAAAGGACCATTGGAAGCCATGTTGAGGAGTTGGACTGAGGAGGGGACGTCAGAAGAAGTGATCTCCTCTTATAAATATGTGGAGGAACTGAAAGAAAAACTTCACAAGGGATTGACTCTGTCGACTCAAAACTTGAAAAAGGCCAGAAAAAGACAAGCGGCTTACTACAACCGTAGGTCTAAAGACAGATCTCTAGAGGTGGGCGACAAAGTCTTGTTGCTACTCCCAGCGGGAACCAACAAACTGGAGATAGGTTGGCAAGGACCATTTCCCGTGGAAAGGGTGATATCCAGAACCAACTATCAGATCCGGATCCGGGGAAAGTCGAAGATTTTCCATATCAATCTCCTGCGGAAGTACGAGGAGAGACCCGGAGACAAAGCAGTTCATCTCATGGCAATGGCAGTTGCAGTGGAGACTGAAGTGGGAACCGACGAGGGCAGGGAATATCCACTGGTACACCAGGAAAACTACAGGGATGTGCAGGTGAACCCTGATCTGACCTCCCAGGAGAGGGAAAAGATTACCCAGGTTCTCGAGTCTCACAAGGAGATACTGACTGATAAACCAGGACGAACGAGGTTGGTTGAGTTCGAGATGACTTTGACCACACAGGAGCCTGGTCGCCAAAAGGTTTACCCAGTGCCATTCTCTAAAGAAAAGGCCCTGGAGGAGGAAATACAGAAACTGCTGAAGGATGACGTGATTGCGCCATCCACATCCCCATACAATGCGGGGGTGGTTTTCTTACGCAAACCAAGTGGAGAACACCGGTTGTGTATAGACTATCGACTCTTGAACAGTCATACTCAATTTCAGGTGGAACCTTTGCCGAATCCAACTCAGTTATTCGCTAGGCTCCATAAGGCTAGGTACTTCTCAAAGGTGGATCTGAGTCGGGGGTATTATCAGATACCGGTCAAACCAGAGGTTCGACCCCTGCTGGCTTTCAGTACTCCCAGTGGACATTACGAATTCAAGGTCATGCCCTTTGGACTCAGCAATGCACCTAGTGTGTTTACTCGCATGATGAGGACCTTATTAGATCCCCTACAGCAGTGTTTCCCAACGTATGGCCCACGCCCCACAGGGGGGCAATTCGATTATTAAGGGGGGCAATTCGAAAGTGGAAGAAATCGGCTGGATATAACAAAACGGGCAGACTTGAGACTGAAGTTAACTAAATTGGAACCCGACATAAAATCACTTTGCAGCATGCATCACGCGCAAGGAACTCACTAAATTTAAATAATAAATAATTACTAATAATTAAAATAATATAGACAAATCTTTCATTAAAATTATTTGTACTTGAATTTCAGTTCTCCATTATATGTTTTGAAAATTTACTTACTGTGTTGGCTCAATAATTTCCTAGTGATTTCTTCCTAAAACCTATCATTCAAGTTTCTTTAGTGAACATTTTAATTTTTGAATATTAAAAATAAAGTGTATGTTAGGGGGGGGGGGGATACGAATTTTAGAAAGGCTTAGGTGGGGCATAGCACAAAAAAGGTTGGGAAACACTGCCTTACAGGATCCGTCCATTATCTCATTCATGGATGATATACTGATTTCCAGTGACAGCTTGGATGACATTTGCAATCCTTGGAGAGAGTTGTCAATAGGCTCAAGGAAGCAGGGCTTACAGCTCGTCCAACCAAGTGCATGATTGGTTACCAGACTCTGGAATTTCTGGGTCACACCATCACTCCAGGACAAATTGTCCCAGAGGAAAAGAACCTAGAAAAAATCAAATGTGCTCCGAGGCCAAGAACGAAGAAGGATGTGCGATCCTTTCTCTCGTTGTGTGGATTTTACCAAAAATTTATCCCGCATTTCACTGAACTGGGAGCTCCATTAACAGAAACCTTGAAAAAGGGATCCAAGGACCAAATCGTTTGGACACCGGAGTGCGAGAGTGCCTACAGTCAGTTGAAGGAGGCTTTGGTCAGCAAACCTGTGTTACAGCTCCCTGACCTTTCCAAACCATTTGTGTTGAGAACGGATGCGAGTGGGATTGGAATTGGGGCAGCCTTGTTACAGGAAGGGAAAGACGATGCTTCGATTTTGAAATTTTTGAAACCTGTGACATACGCAAGCAAGAAACTTCTCCAGGCTGAGAGAAATTATTCGACCGCGAAAGAGAGTGTTTGTCTCTCGTATGGGCCGTGCAGAAATTCCAGCCCTATTTGTATGGAGTTCAGTTTCAGGTCCAGTCGGATCATCAACCCATGATGTTCCTGGCTACTTCTCAGAAGCTCAACGCCCGTTTGATGCGGTGGTCGTTGCTACTTCAACGCCTACCATTTCACAGTGGAGTATATACCTGATAAGGAAAATGTTGGAGCAGATTTTCTGTCCAGACACCCAGCTCCTGAAGAAGAGGAATAAATCATCTGGATCGAACGTACAGTGGAAAATAGTGAGATGGACTACTCTCTTAAGAGTATGTACCACTGTCGTTAACGATAAGATGATAAACTAACAGAGACAGTCTGTATTCACAGCTGCAATTGTTTGTTACTAGTGGAGAAACACTCACGTCGGATCAAAGGAAACTACAAGTCTTTGAGAGTTCCCTAGGAAACGGGGAATGTATCGGCATTGTTTGATGTATCGTCGTTTGAGAGGAAAAGCTTGTGGTGTTCGTGGTAAATAATGTAAGATAGTCTAGTGATTGATAGAGCTAGAACTTGAACACAGTGTTTTTGCTTTGTGGTTAGGCATTCAAGGAGTGTCGGCGACAGTAGGCAATCGCATTGTTAAAACTAACTAGTGTGAGAGGTCAGTTAGCTCAGCTGGTTGGAAATAGTGAAGTGGGATGATATTTAGAAGGATTGAGGATGGTTGGGGGATAGGGGAAATGTCCAATGGTGGGAACTTCCATTGGGGGTCTACTGGGGTTCTGCACTTTACATTTGGTCTTTCCTTGTCTTACCCTAATTCAGACCGATGTGATGAGCTCCTCTGCCCCATGACAGAGTTTGGTTCACTGTCATATATCTGAGTGAGGCCGTTGGCCTACACTCATCTAATAGGGGTCAGTGTCCTGTTGCTCTCACCAGGTGTGTTCTCTCTCTTTCACAGGTTCCCTCTGGTTACGAAGAAAAGAAGCTGAAACATCACTGTTTACTATCAGGGATAAATTAGTGCATGAAGAGTTATTCAGCAGCTTTTGCACTGGGCCAATGATAAAAAGGGTATGAAGGAACATGGCTCGATTGAGCCAAAACATATAAGTATCCAGCAGATGACTTCTTAGTGATAAGCATCATGGAAGTCAGTAGTGAGATTATTTTTCCAAAACCACACGTGAACAGAACACTAGTGATTGTTTTCCACATCACATGTAGAAAGAACCATAGAGAGTTTCTAAGGAACAGGAACAATGAACCTGGTGCTTTTACTAAATTACTAGATTCCTGTGGGACTGTAAACCATAACAGTGTAATTTTGAAACGGTAGGACCTTTAGGGCCGGTCTCTCTGGCTGAGGGGTTACAATACTTTCTCCGTAATCCCGTTTATCACGCAGAGTCTCGTAGCGGGAGAGAACTGGGAGCGGTTCGACCCCCGCTGGTGACTTGCGGGATACTGAGCCGGCCGCTCAGAAAGCAATGGCAAACTACTGAGCTTAATCTTGCCAAGAAATCAACAGACAGCTGAAAGATGCTGCTGTTGACAGCGATGTCCTGCAAAGGATATGCAAAAAAAAAGGACCTTTAGGAAATGAAATCACGTTATTTCAAGGGACAGTGTTCCGTGTTTTCACAAGGCAAGGATGTTTTAAGTCTCAGAACAGTAGGGACATTTTAATAACATGAGGTGTAATCGATTCAGGATCAGTATCGGACTATATCCGTGATTGGTGACCACGTATCTGGGTTATCAAAAGCTACTGGAGGAAGTCAACATCTAGCAGGAGGGACACATCGTTTGGTGAGGTTATCGTGTACTGAACTATGATGATGTTGTGTGGTCCTTACAGAGATGATCAGACTTTGCTCCTGAGCTGTTCGGTCTGATTCTGCAGATACACTAGAGTACACGACATACATTCTACACATACACTTCTCACATACATACACTTTTCTTCATTAAATTAATGTGTTATTAATTTTTGGAAGCTAGAGTTGTTTAGTATGTTGTTTTGGGGAAGTGTGAGAGGGGGCATGAGCCAGTAGTGAGAGAGAGAGAGAGAGAGAGAGAGAGAGAGAGAGAGAGAGAGAGAGAGAGAGAGAGAGAGAGAGAGAGAGAGAGAGAGAGAAAGAGGTATCCATTGACTGAAGGAGTGTGGTGAACGGAATCTGGTAGAAATCTATGTAGAAAAAAAATATGTTTCACACTCCACCGTTAAGCAATTTGCAGCGAACGGCTGTCGTCTTCTGGAGTAATCCTATGCACTCCAAATATAATGGTGTTATCAACGAAAGAAATAACAACAGATACGTTGCAGAAGGTATTTGACAATATGACGAGACCTGTTATTATGAATACTTCATTGGTACTGTCCATTTTCCCCATAACAGCAATAGACCATAGAAGTGACTTTTGTAATTAATTAAATATACTTTTAATTACATTTTTGATGATGTCATGTACTTCATTTTTCAGATGTTTTCTACATTTAAAGTGTGGTGAGACTTTACAAACACCTTCTCAATGTTACACAGCTGACATCAACAATGATGCAGAAAATAACGACAAACAACGTTATGTTATGAAAAATAACTCAACAAGGAAAGAATGCTATTATAATGCAGAAGCATTTGCATTTATTTTCATTTTTCTTTATTCAAAACGTATTTTTGGTGTAATCTATTTATTTATTTCAAACAGTCGTAGGAAAGATTCGTTTTGCTCCATATGTACCGAAAAGAGTTAGGTAAGATGAAATTGCCGATCTGGAGTCAAATGTGAAGCACTATCTGTGTTGAGCTGGTGTTTTCTATTGAGCTCTTTAATAAAATGTGTCCATTCCATTCTTGTTATATCTGTAATTTTACATAAAATGAAACAAATTGGCTTGTGTAGATCTACATGGAAACTAGCACTAGAAACTAGACACACGTGCATTATCTAAACAAACCCGTTCTTTCTGTAATGTTGTGTCCTATTATTTACATTTTCTGTTATAATTTACAATACTAATCTGTAGTTGGTCCTGTTTGTGTTGTTCTTAAATAAGATCGTTAGGAACGAAACGGTTGATTATTTGTGTGTTATGATGTAACTTATTCATTCTATATTTCCTTCACGTTATTTTATTTTTATTATTAATAATATAAATTATTATTATTTACTATCCCACTGACACATAATTAATGGGTGTAGAGTAGACGCATAGCAAACGTTGATCGCAGACGAGGAAATCCCACTGTGGTATTAATATTATTCACCTGACCTGGAGATCATTGTACCTGTGCTTGTTGTTTCCTTGTAGCATCTACATGTACCTTTCTGTTTCATATTACATTTTTATATCCTGCTCTAGTCGTGATCTCTTTTAACTGCTCTAGTTCTATTGCCAGACCGTCTTTGAATGAGCTGCCGAATTCTTTAGTTTCCGAAATTCTTTACACAAATCAAAATCAGTCAAAGGACAGTAGCTGCCCTTCTTTTGTGGTCGGTTGAAAATGTTTGGTTTTCTATCACCGATTTTAGTTCTCTAGATTGGAATTGTAGTTTGATATTTGTAGTCAAGGAGGTTTTGATGAATCTGCAGTAAGAGGATACATGTCTGTCAGTGTGTCTGTTTGTCTGTCTGTTTATCGGTTTCATTAACTGATTAAGTGCCATGAGATCCTTAATTGTCATAAGCGATTTCTCTTCTCTGCCATGGACTTATATATTTCCGAAATGTTGTCATTGCTACCATATTAACAACTTTTCAGCCATAATTGTGACAAACCCATACATGCAATTTTCCGTCTTTCATTTTTGTTTGGTCCGAATCTACTGTTTGTTTGGCACAGAATCTGAAAAAGTAACTAAGAGTATATGAAAGAAAGCGAAGCAAGCTAATAGATCACACAGGGAGAGAGGGTACAAATCGTTGTCTGTCCGCATATTCTTTTCGTGTCCAGTGTTGTCAGCTGGTTAGACATTTGTTGGTTTCTGCAAAGAAAGACACAATTATGTGTGTGTATATATATATATATATATATATATATATATATATATATATATATATATATATATATATATATATATATATATATATATATATATATATATATATATATATAACCCCTACACAAGTAAATTGGACTACAATCTTGAATTTTCGTCCTTGACTTAGGGACATAAATTATAAGTCCTTCTGAAGTCGTAGTGGGTTCGCCTAATGGCGAGGGATTCTGGAAATAGGGAAAACTAATCCACACGGAAAAATCAGTCCAGTGCACTAGAAGTAGTAGCATGTGTATGGACTACGCTTGTGTTCAAAGCGAGAGGACGAAATTTAAAAAAAAATCTATAGGCCTACTCCTACCGTTGTGGGGGTTATCGTAGCGTAGTGGATACATTCTAAACTTCCAACGCGGTGATTATGGGCTCGAATTCTCATCCAGGAGAAGTGTGTAACATTTACCTGGACTGCCAGGTCAACCCAGTTTAAAATTGGTACCAGGAAATGTGTTGGGAAGTAAAGGTGGTCAGTGAGATACTGAGCACACCGCCCACAGACACATACACACACGCTTGACATACATACGTATACACATATACGTACACACACAAACGCTTTACACACACACACACACACACACACATATATATATATATATATATATATATATATATAGAAACACATACATACACACATAAAGACATGCATACATACATACATACACATACACAAACGCGTTATATACACACGCATACACATACATACGCACATACACAAACGTTTTACATACACACAAACATACACATATACATACACACATACATACACATACACAAACGCTTTATATACACAAATACATACACACACATTCATGCAAACGCATAGATGCACACATGCATACATACACTAACGCTTAACATACACACATTCACACATACATACATACTCACACATACACAAACGCTTTACATACACAAATGTATACACTCACACTCATAAACGTTTTATTTACACACACACACACACACACACACATACACACACACAGATACACACATACACATCTAGTGCCTTGCCGGCTGGCGTGGGCGATCTTGTCTCTCCACAAATTACCATCTCCGACGTCATGGAACAATTCGTGTGTTGACTCCCTTCCGTGTCATGACACAAGACTGTGAAGAATCTTCTCACCCTATTTTCCTCTATCTCTCCTTCCGCAAATCTTTCCAGTTGTCACAATATGTTCTAGTTTTCCTCTTCTCATAACATGGCCAAAAACCATGACTGCCTCTTTCTGATGTTTGTGATAAGTTGTCTTTGCGACTCAGCTTCCCTTAAAGCGTCCTGATTGCTCTTTATGAAGTTAATTTTCAGCATTCTATAAAACCAAATCTCCAAGTCTTCCATGGATTTTTTCATCTGTTTACTAATTGTCCAGGATTCGCAGCCGTATGTTAAAACTGGTTCTAGGTTACAGACAAGAACTCTTTTTCTAACTTTCAAGGACAATGATTTATTGCACACAATTTTCTTCATTTAATAGAATGCAAGTTCAGCTTGTCATATTCTGCTCTTTATCTCAGTGATGAATCTTCCATCTGATGTTATCCATGTGCCTAGATATCCGAGTTTCTGCACTTGCCCTAAAATAACGGCTTGTACTTTAACTGCACATTTAGGCACAATCTATTTCTTTGATATCAATATGACTTCTGTCATTCTAGTATTCAAACTAAGGCCCATTTTTTTTTTTCAATTTCTACAACCACTGTATCTATCGTTTCCTGTAGGTCATTCTGACTTGTTGCTATCAAGACGGTGTCATTAGCACAACGTAAGTTATTCATATTATGTTTACCAACCAATATTCCTGGCATATTTTATGTAGATCGCATTATATATTCATTGTACAATGAGAACAAATCAGGAGACAATACACAACCTTGTCTGACGCCCTTCTTTGTTCACTGAAATGTTTCTACAAGGTTGTTGATTCTTATGGCTGCAGTTTGCTGCCAATATATGTTCTTTATTATTCGCATACACACATACATACACACATACACAAACGCTCTACACACATACATACATACACACTTACACAAACGCTTTGCATACACACATACACACACATGCATACACACATACACAAACGCTTTACATACGCACACATAAATATACACATACACAAACACTTTACATACTCACATATACATACACACATATACATACATATACATACACATATATACATATACACACATTTACAGACGCGTTACATTCACATGTATAAATACAAGCATATACAAACGATTTACATACACATACATACAAACTCTTTACACACACACACACCCACACACATACACATATACTTATACATTCGCTTTACATACAAGCATATGCATACACTTACACAAACGCTTTACATACACACATACATACACACACACAAACGCTTTACACACACATACATGTACACATACACAAACGCTTTGCACACATACACATATATACACATGCTTTACATACACACATAAACGCTTTGCCCACACATATGCATACACATATATACAAATGCTTTACATACACACATATACAAACGCTTTGCACACACACATATACATACACATATACACACATGCTTTACATACATACATATACAAACGCTTTACATACATACATATACATACACACAGATACACAAATGCTTTACATACACACATATACACAAACTGTTTACATATACACATATACACACACATACATACTAAACCGTTTCCATACACACACACGCTTTACCTACACACACATACATACACATATACACAAACGCTTTATATACACACACATACGCTTTACATACACACATACACACGCTTTACCTACACACGCATACACACACGCTTTACACACAAACACACATGCTTTACATATACACAAACACTGTGCATATACACACACAAACACACGCACATACACAATCTCTATACATAGAGACACACACATACACTAACGCCTTACATAAACATATGCACAATCTCTTTACACACACACACACACACACACACGCACATAAACGCTTTACATACCTTGCAAATGAACTTGCACTTATAATTGCACGGGTAACTGCGCCATTGGTAAATCACTTGCTGGGATTTGGCCAGGCAATAATCACCTAGTGATTTCAGTAACATTTGTTAACATTCGACTGTATTGTTACCGGGGTGTTATGCAAAATACAATGACAATCATCATCATCATAGCTTGACCAATAAGCAGACAGATAGATATACATACATACATATAGAATAGACAGACATATCGACATGCAGGCACATAGCTATATACTATATAGATAGCCAGCCAGACAGACGTAAAGACATGTAGGTAAATAGGGAGTTAAGGGGTGGATGTACAGAAACATACACAAACAGACAGGTAGGTAGGGGGAATGGGGGAAAACAAACAGACAGACAGAGACAGACAGACAGACAGGCAGGCAGGCAGACAGACAAGACAGACAGATATTCCGCCTCGTGCTCCTAAGGTTTCTGGGTCGATTCCAGGCCATGACATTCGTTTCACGAGTACATTTTTCTCGGTGACTCATGGGAGTCGTCGCTGGAGAATCGGCGCTCGTGCTTTGTGTGACACTTTCGGTAGGCCGCCCTGCGGAAAGAGACCAAGCTATATGGGATAAACCCCTGTGCAATGAAGCCGACTCTCTTGCCTTATTTAAAATGCTAGTAAAGCGTCTGCTTACCAGGTCCAGCGATGTTGGGTTGTCCCAGGGCCCAGTCTTGGAACTGGCTGATCGTGGAGCCTGTGCTGATCCACTGCCAGCTGTTACTCTCGCTTCCAAATGAATCGATTTGTTTGAATACGTTAATTCCTCCAAGCCACACACACTCCGCTGAAATAAATTCAAATATCATTAGAAAGCCGGGTAGGATGCGAGTTTTAATGCGCCAGTTGAACTGAATTGCTGACTTCCGGTGCTTGACTTGTTAGTTAGTTAGTAAGTTAACAGTTAAGGGCAAACATATAATAGTTAACAGTTAAGAATTATGAGCAAACATTTATTAGTTAACAGTTAAATACAAACATTTAATGGTTACCAGTTAAAAGTTAACAATTAAGAGCAAACATTTAATATTTAACAATTAAAAGTTAACAATTAAGATCAAACATTTAATGGTTAACAGTTAAAATTTAACAATTAAGATCAAACATTTGATATTTAACAATTAAAAGTTAACAATTAAGAGCGAAAATTTAATAGTTAACAGTTAAAAGTTAACAGTTAAGAGCAAACATTTAATGGTTAACAGCTAAAAGTTAACGGTCAAGAGCAAATTTTTAATAGTTAAAAGTTACAAGTTAACAGTTAAGAGCAAACATTTAATGGTTAACAGTTAAAAGTTACCAACTAACAGTATACCACAACAAGCAATGATGTACAGACCAGATGGAAGCAGAGGAAGAGGCCGACTACGTAAACTTTGGACGCAGGGAATAACAGAGTCCATGGGAATATCGATACATGAAGCCCATAAGCGGCACTCTCCCGCTGTTTATACGTCACATCGACACCGCAAGGTACAAGAGGAACATGATGAGATGAGTTGAAAGTTAACAATTAAGAGCAAACATTTAATAGTTAACAGTTAAAAGTTAACAGTTCACAGGTACACCTAAGTCTTCAGGTGGATTCACAAACAATACTCAAGCGATAAACAAACAAACAAACAAAAAACCAAACAAACAAACAACAGCAACAACAATAATAACAACAACAACGATCGTTGTTTGCTTTCTCACATCGTAAGGTTCGGGTCCCGAACATGGAGGATAGGCATTGAAACGGTTAGGCCTGTGGATTGTTTATGCTCGTGGCTACCGATTGCATTCGTATTTTCCTCATGTTGGACTGGAAGTGTATGATTCCGTCATCCTGCTACTGAGTTGAATGCATGGCGCGACACTGTGAGCTGTGAATTTCGTGTGAAATGCTTTTATATCTGCCTGAGGTTGTTTGGAGCGTGAACTGCATGTTCGGAACAATGGCGGCTGGCTGTGTCGCAGAATTGACAGGTTTTGCAGTATGCAGAAATGTATGGCTGCTGGTCTTCTAGTGACTGCTGCTTCCATCGACGACGAACTGCATTTTCGTGGAGGACTATTGTGTTGGCATTCTGGCGACGGCATTATGTACACTGAAATGCTTTTTCATCTGTCCGAGGTTGTTTGTGGCGTGAACTGCATGTTCGGAAAAAAATAGCGTAGCTGGCTCAGGGTTGCCACTTTCCTTTAGACTGTGTAGGTGGACATCTAAAAACACATACGGATTGGAAAATGACTGCCGCTTCCATCAAAGATGAACTGCATGTTTCGTGGATGACTTTTGTGTTGACATTCTGGTGGCTGCATTATGCACAGGGAAACGCTTTTACTATCTGTCCGCGGTTGTTTGTGGCCTGAACTGCATGTTCGGGAATAATGGCGTAGCTGGATTTGTAGCAAAATAGACTGGGTTTGCCTTATGCAGTAATGTGTGGCTGCTGGTTTTCTAGGGACTGCCGCTTCCATCGAAGATAAACTGTATTTTTCGTGAATGACTTTTGTGTTGACATTCTGGCGGCTGTATTGTGCACAGTGTACCTCTGCGGGCTGTTGGTTGTCGAGACTCCTGTCTTTTCCACTTTTCACGTGGGGCAGTGAGGAGAATTTTATGTGATATTCACTGGCACAGGAACGGAACATAATGGGGCCAGCCATCTGCTGTGAAGTTGAAACCGCGACTAACTAACTAACTAACTAACTAACTAACTAACTAACTAACTAACTAACTAACTAACTAACTAACTAACTAACTAACTAACTAGTTAAGAGCAAACATTTAATAGTTAATAGTTACAATTTAACAATTAAGAGCAAATTTTTTAATAGTTAAAAGTTACACGTTAACAGTTAAGAGCAAACATTTAATGGTTAACAGTTAAAAATTAACAGTTAAGAGCAAACATTTAATAGTTAACAGTTAAAATTTAACAGTTCACAGGTACACCTCAGTCTTCAGGTGCATTAACAAACAATAAATAAACAATAAACAAACAAAGAAACTAACAAACTAACAAACAAACAACAACAACAATAACAACAACAACGATCGCTGTTTCCGTTCTCATAACAAAAGACAATCAAAGTGCAGGTGTAAATACAGACACGACCTCACCTTCCCGATGCCAGAGGTTGCTCTTCAAGTCCGTGTTCAAAGCGTTGCTTTCAATCTCGGCCAGGGTGGCCCCAGCAGCCAAGCAGAATGTCTGGACAACAGAAAACCCGCGAAGTTAAACAAAATTAAGTTGAACTACGTGAAGTTAAACAAAATGAAGTTAGACCATATGAAATTAAACTACATGAATGTAAACAAAATGAAGTAAAACACGCTGAAGTTAAACTACACGAAGTTAAACAAAATGATGTTAATAGAAAGGAAGTAAACAACATAGAGTTACGCAAAAGGAAATTTAACTACATGCATAAACAAAACGAAGTTAAACAAAAATGAAAGTTAAAGTAAATGAAGTTACACTTTTTTTTTTGCATATCCTTTACAGGACATCATTGTCAACACCAGCAGTTTACCGCTGAAGTTGATTACTTGGCGAGATTACGCTCAGTAGTTTGCCATTGCTTTCTGAGCGACCGGCTCACTTATCCCGTAAGTTACCAACGCGGCGAGAACCACTTCCATTTCTCGCGCGCTGCGTTACCCTACGTGGATAAACGGGGTTACAGAGAAAGTTGTTTAATCCCTAGGCCAGAGAGACCGACGAAGTTAAGCTTTTTTTTTTTGTAGTTGCATGTCCTGCACAGGACGTAGCAATTAAACTACATAAATGTAAACAAAATGAAGTTGAACAAAATTAAGTTGAACTATGTAATTATAAACAAAATAAAGTTAAACAAAATGAAGTTAAACAAAATTAAATTAAACAAAATGATAAACTACATGAAGTTAAACAACATGAATTGAAATCATTTGAATTTAAACAAAATGAAGTTAAACTGTATGAAGTTAGTAACAAGAAGTTTAACTGCATGAAATTAAACATGAAGTTAAACTACATGAATTTAAACAAAATGAAGTTAAACAAAATGAAGTAAAACAAAATGAAATTAAACCACGTGAATTTAAACAAAATAAAGTTAAACAAAATTAAATTAAATAAACAATGAGGTTAGACTACATGAAGTTAAACAAAATGAAGTTAAACAAAATGATGTTAAACCATTTGAACTTAAACAAATTGAATTTACACTATGTGAATTTAAGCAAACTAACGTTAAACTACATGAAGTTAAACACAATAAAGTTGAACTACATGAAGTCCAACTATGACTGACTGTCACCTTGCCAGGCGTTCATTTGTGACATTGTGCTTTACAAAAGGCATACTAACTACAACCCTGATCAGACCACTTCGCCTGGTAGACGTTAATCTACAATGGATACATGTGATAACTCGTAATTGCTGTCTCTCGCCTTAATTATGAGACCAATTGAGGCCAGGGATAGAGTTGTACCTTCCATAGCTCAGAGCCTGGGTTGAATTGTAGGGAACATGTGGCATGCATCATGATCTATCTCTCGGCCTGTCCTGTTTACTTCAGAGAAAAGGTGACATCAATACGTCTGGAACAAGTCAAGCTACACAAGTTGCCAGATCAGCAAAGGAATGCTCTAACTCTAACTGTTCGCCTATCGGGGCTTCAATTCTAGACCAGTTGAAGAAGAAGGCTTAGGGCCTGGTCTACTGTGCCATGAAATTTAGTCTTTAGGTTGCATTTCCTCAATCTAGGAAAAAAAAGTCGCTTAAAAGTCGACAGGGTCGACTTCATTGCACCGGGTTTTATCCCATATAGCTCGGCCTCTTTCCGCAGCACGGAAAGCGTCGCACAAAGCACGAACTCCGTAGCTTTTAGCGACGACCCACAGGAGTCTCCGAAACATTTAACTCGTAAACCGAAGGGTGCGGCCCGGAATCGAACCCACAATCTTCGGAGCACGAGTCAAACGGCATGACCACTTCGCCACAGATACTCCACAGAGACACAGAGAAAATCTAGGATAGGGCTTGTACTCTCCCAACTGCACTCCCACGCCCGAAGACGCTGAACCACGCCCGAAGACGCTGAACCACGCCCGAAGACGCTGACTCAGTGTGGGGTTTCGTGTTTCGTGAGCGCCGCTCAACATGCAGAGCTAACAGAAAGCAGGGAGAATGGAAAATAGGAAATAGGGGTGTGTCATATTAGTTACGACCTGAAAGTTGTTAATATGGCAGCACACATGTTGTATTATATATCAGATTAAAGGTTTTTAAAAAAAGGGAAAACTACTATATATAAGCCCACGGCAGATACCAAATTCGCTTAAGACGATTAATCATCCCATTGCAATTAATCACCAAAGAAACTGATAGATTGGCATAGGAAGGTGGAAAACTACCCCCATATATAATCTACGATGAAGTCAAGAGATTTATAAAAAGCAGTTGTAGAATCAAAAGGAAATCAGAGCATTCAGGTTAGCGGATTATAGTTCTTTATTATTATTTTCTTTCATTAATGTGCCTTTTTGTGGCAGATGGTACCAAGGCTGTCTTGTGAGGTGACGAACCCATTTAATAACGTTGTTCTTAAAAACACATACATGTCTGGTTTCAGTCCTAGTCGTCTTCTAATTTCCTAATTTCCAACTCTATATCTTACGGTTTACTCCCGTGGCTTTTCTAAGGCATATCATTTCTGATTTTATAATTTTGTTCTCATTAGTTTTGTTTGCAGGATTAACCCCGTGCGTTTGTTTGTTTGTTTCTTCTAATTTCAATCAATTTGCCATCAAGGGATCAAAACTTGAGGTGTTTTGACATTTGAGGTGGGTTGTCTTACCTGAGCTTCGGACCAAGTTGATTCTTTTTCGCCGTAGATATAGCACGAGCCCTGGATGTAGAGCCAGCCTTGTCGACATGGGCCGTTGAAAAACGGAGGTCCTGTAGAATAGGCACCATATGACAACAGCAGTCAATGCAATCATATGGCATGCAGGCAGGAAGGCACTCGCGAGTGAGCGCGCGAGCACACACACACACACACACACACACACACACACACACACACACACACACACACACACACACACACACACACACACACACACACACAGAATAATCAATATTAAACCCTTACACGGATGGATAGAGCGCGTTATCTTGGATGGAATCAGACTAGAGGACACGGGTGGATAGAGTTCGTTAACTTTGATGGAATCAGACTAGAGGGCACGGCTGGATAGAGTTCGTTAACTTGGATGGAATCAGACTAGAGGGAGGGCCAATCTGACACAAATGCATACCGAAGTTGGACACACGGATCTCTCTGGTTTGGCGCACGCTCCTTTGAAAGGGAACGAACAAGATGAGAAGAACAACAAATTCCAGCTACCCTAGATCTGTCAACTATAACATCACGCCAGTACAACAACGACCTGACTGCTAATGAACGCCCGATCACTCAATAAATCAGTTAGGTGTCGTCTCCACAATGAAGGTTGCTGCAATGGATCTCCAACACTATGTGTCTCTCGCCCTGACTGCACATTCTGTCAGATTGATGTTCTTCCATCTCTTGATGTTATCTACCCACTTGTATCGTTGTTTAGCTTTTGCTAGCTTGCTCTCAATCTTGCCCTCTAGTATGGTTTTTATAAGAATATTATGTCTTGCAATGTGGCCGAAATATTTAACTTGCTTCTTTTTAAAATTTCTTTCATCAACTCTTTTTATTCCCAGTTTTTTTTTCTAGAAACTCTATATTTGATTGTGTTTGTTTCGATGAAATAGGGCATATTCGTCTGTATATCCACATCTCCAGGGCCTCTATTCAACTTTCTAGTTGCTTTTTCAATGCCCGATCAATGATAGGAAAAGACCATCCGGTCAAAGTATAAAACAAACAGAGGACCAAGAAGCAAAACTGTGCTTCACATGAAAATCTTAAATATTTGTTGTTGTTGTTGTTGTTGTTGTTGTTGTTGTTGTTGTTGTTGTTAATATATTCTGAAAAAGTAAAGAACAAATCAATCATTGTTCGAGGTAGTCACCACTGCGTTCAATGACCGTCCGAATGACTCTCCGAGTTGCCCAAACGGGTGGAAATCCCCTGTGGCTAGGTCTGGCGAGTAAGGGGGGATGTAGTACACACTGAGAATGTAGGTCATTAATTTAAAAAAAAAACGGATAACAGAACACTGCCCCTGTTTGCTGCATGTCAAAATTGGGGCGGCCATCTTTAAACTGTCCTTATGACATCACCATGTTCGTCTGAACCGTGATGTCACTGCTTAACTTTCTTGACATCATTACAAACAATATTGACACGTTACAATGACATGAATATTGTAATTTCTATCACACTTTTAAGGTTTTCATTTGAAGCCCGCTCATAATACTGAAATTCAGCAAGATCTGAACAAGGAAGTCAACTTTGTTATAAACAGTATCATGAACAGTTGTAACAGTGCCTGCCGTACTCCAGGCCAGGGGTGGTGTTCGTGGTCACGGCACCAGATTAAACATCCGTAACAGCATGCCCTTACCAGGTCAGGCGATAGCTCTCCATCAAGTCGCCGTATCAGCAACCGTTATAGCTTATGTGATCACTGCTACCACCATATATGTTGCAACTCCACAGACACTGTTACCACCAGATGTTTTAGACCGCGCGTTTATCGTATTAGTGGGGCATTGTTCACACCTTGGTCTTCACGTAATCTAGTCTTCTACTAACCTTGTATGACATTGACTACGATTCAGTTCAACTACAGCAATCAATAAAGAACACCTTGTCCGTTAAAGTAACTTTTATTATGTCAAATTCTCAAATTCATATAAACACTCAAATTTCCATTTACGACACTATCAAGCGAGAACCCGTACCGCAGCCTACCTTTGCAAAATCAATTCTTTTCACTAACTCCAACGTTTCCATCTCCACCATCCCCTCCCCCAACCACCTACGATTTCATTCATCATGTGCCATGCCGATAAACGTGGGCGGTTATGACTGACCATCTCATTTGATCACCAGAGTCATGGATCAGCTCAGTGTTCTTGTCCCGACCATACCCTTTGGCTAAGCCTACACATATTTACTTCTCTGCCTTACCTTTGTTTTCCCCCTCAATTGTGCCTGTTGTCACCAAGTTCTCCGATTTATTTATTTCCAACTGACATAACATTCTACGCTTGTTGTGATCATTCAGGGCAGGGCTTTGATCGGCACCTGTTCTGCTTGAAACGCCTGGCAGAAACACAAGGTTTGTCTCTACCCATGTTCACCAACCCAGCCTATCTGAACATCAATCACATCATCTTATCCACATCAACCTTGTCTGATCCAACTGTCCAGATCGGTGGATTTGCTGCAGTTACTCCAGATGAATTTGGTATAGGTAAGTGGTATTCATCATCATCATCATCATCATCATCATCATCATCATCATCATCATCATCATCATCATCATCATCATCATCAACATCACGTGCCATGCCATTCAGCGTGGGTGGTCATATTTCCCCATCTCCCACGATCACAAGAGTCGTAGATCAGCTCAGTGTTTTTGTCTCGACCATGCAGGTATTTACTTCTCTGTCTTCCCTTTGTTCTCTTCCCCTCGATCTTACTGGTTGTCATCAAGTTTTCCAGTTTATGTCTTTTCATAGCGTGGCCAAAAAAAAATTTGATTGTCTACGTCTAATTTCTCTAATCAGTGTACGATTTTCATTTTTTTTCCTTATAGGACTTGGTCATTGTTTTTTGTTGTTGTTTGTTATTTGGTCTGTAAATGGTATCCTTTGCATTTTCCTCAGAAACCACATTTCACAACCACCAAATGTTTTCCACCTTGTCTGCTAACTGTCCACGCTTCACACACATCCAATAGTACAGGTTCTATGTAGCACTTAAACACTCTTTTTCTCGTTGCATTTAACATCATTTTATTGGGAATATACTTTTCATCTCGCAACAGGCTACCTTCGCCATGCCTCTTCTTGTTCTAATCTCTTCAAAGAATCTCCCATTAGATGTCCATTCACCTATGATGCTTCTCATTATATAAATAAATAAAAAAAATGACATTTCGTTTTGGTGCATTCTCGTGCAAGGGACCTTCCATATGGGTGCCTTCCGTCACCTCGGGGGGTTACTAAACGTGAACCTGCATGTCTTCACTTGCCACCTCTAGATTCACCCCTCTCTCTCTCTTTAACCCACTTCAGGGTTGGGGTCTTCTGGCCTGGGTACGCCACCCCTACATATCCAACCTATTCTGTTACACAATATCATGAACATTATCATAAACAAGCAAGGGGTAAGGGGGAGGGGCGATTGGTCGCCATGGAGACGTGAATAAGCGGCATGTCTCGCGCTCCGAATGAATTCTGTTCATTTCTGACTTCGTCACCCGGTTCACAAGTGCAGTTATCTCGGAGATTCCGTAGAGGTCGTTGCTGGAGCTCCGGAGTACGTGCTCTGTGCGATTTTTTCGGCAGACCGCTGTACGGAAAGATGCCACGCCATATCGAGTAAAACCCGATCAAATGAAGTCAATTCTCTGATTAAAAACCCTTTACACCATTTATCTGTTATAAAAAAAAATCGTATAGTACCTAGCGGTGTAGGACGGGTGGGGAAGGGGAGTGGGGGGAGGGATTGCAGGGGATGCCTTGAGCCTGAGAAATTAAGGTCGCCTGGCTAGGCAGTAGCCACGAACTGCGCAGATTAGGTTTTTTTCCCCCGACAGTAACAAATCTACACCTTACCGAGGATTCGAACCCAGCCCCGAAGGAGAACTATTTATCATAAGCTAAAATACCCTTCCAAATGTGACTGGTTTAGAGAGAATAAGTTCAAAAGGGCTCTAACGGCAACAGGTTCGACTTCAAAGCAGCGGGTTCTACTCCACATAACTCGGTCTCTTTTCGCAGAGGGATCTGCACGAACCTCGAGTTCCAGCTTCGACCCCCAGAGGTGTCGGAAACAATTGCACTTGTGAACATAAAGGGGTGGTTAGAAAATGCACCCACGAACTTCGGAGTGTAAGATTGGTGGTTTGACTGCTTCACAGGAGATGTAGTGAAATAACAGCAATGGAAGACTTGACTGCTTCACGGGAGATCCAGTGAAATAACAGCAATGGAAGACTTGACTGCTTCACGGGAGATCCAGTGAAATAACAGCAATGGAAGACTTGACTGCTTCACGAAAGATGCAGAGAAATAACAGCAATGGAAGACTTGACTGCTTCACGGGAGATCCAGTGAAATAACAGCAATGGAAGACTTGACTGCTTCACGAAAGATGCAGAGAAATAACAGCAATGGAAGACTTGACTGCTTCACGGGAGATGCAGAGAAATAACAGCAATGGAATACTTGACTGCTTCACCATAGTATCACCCAGAGAAAGAACAGCAATACAAGACTTGACTGCTTCGCCATAGAGAAGCAGAGAAAGAACAGCAATGGAAGGAATCACTTCTGGTCACGAGAAAAAAAATTAATTAATACGACAGAGGACGCCTGGCACTGAAGGCATCCTGGGCATGGAAATGCATTTGTCTGGGAAACAAAAGATCCGGAGTACGACAAGATTGTGACTTGTCCCCCTCTTGTTCATAATCTATATAAACAGCATATCTAAGGAAACCAGCCAAACAGAGACCATAACAACAAGAAATAATGAACAGAACGACAAGTTTGTGTCTTGTTCCCTCTCTTGTTCATAACCTATATAGACAGCATATCTAAAGAAACCAGCCAAATAGAGACCGTAACAACGCCGTATGATGAACAGAACACAGAAGAAGAACGAACGAACGTACGAACGTACGAACGAACGAACGAACGAAAGAATGAAAATCTTTATTTTCAAAGGGTTAAGAATTGGGCACGCAGGCCCGTCTGACATTCTGCCCTACTTCTCTATTTCCTCTCATACATTCTTTCATTCAACATCACTTATGAAGCAAAAAAAAAAAAAAAACAACAACCAACGGCAATTTACACCATTAAAGAACTCCAACTTGAAGACGATCAAGCACTAATAGCAAAATCAGAAGTAGAATTGCAAGTTCACATGAATATTCTAAACGAAATGTGCAAGGAACATAACATGACAATTAGCATTAGTAAAACAATGGTAAAGACAATAACCAACGAAGAAAAAACAACAAAGATTCACATAAAAGAACACCCCATGAAACACGTCAAGAGCCTCAAGTACTTAGGAAGTATAATATCATCAAATGGCAAATCAAAAGACAAGATCGAAAATAGATGCAACATGGCAAACCAACTCATAAGACAAATGACACGTATAATAAAGAACAAACACATATCAGTAGATATTAAAAAGCACTCTACAACACAATCTTCCTACCAAATCTATGCTACAAATGCCAAACCTGGACAATGACAGAAAAATGAGAGAAGAAATATTACAACAACATAAAAGAGATTCCTGAGAAGAATACTCAATGTATCAAGAAGAGAGAAAATCAGAAAAGAAGAAATCAGGACTGAAGTGGGGGTTATAGAAGCGCTAGATTTCATCAGAAAACAGCAAGTTAAAAGATTTGGCCATATAACTAGGTTATCAACTAACAGTATAAAAAAGTGATGTACAGACCAAATGGAAGCAGAAGA
This sequence comes from Cepaea hortensis, assembly GCA_963921405.1. Lineage (NCBI taxonomy): Eukaryota > Metazoa > Mollusca > Gastropoda > Stylommatophora > Helicidae > Cepaea > Cepaea hortensis. Next base: position 392,773,853 of record OY992876.1, read on the forward strand.
AGAGGCTGACCATGTAAATGATGAACAGAGTCGATGTAATCTCAATACAGGAAGCCCTTTAACAGGCACATTTCCGTTGTTTATGCTTCACCACTTCACTGAAAGATCAAGAGTCTCTCGGTGGATTTTAATAGAAGCATCGTCTGCAATGGACTTCCTTCTTGATGATACAGCTTTTGACAAGCAATCTTCTGCAAAATGAGCTTACATTCAGCAGACTGTGGGGGGAAAAAAACACGCACAAGAAAGTACACATATAAACAATGTCAAGGCTATTTACCCTGTTGTACTGAAGCTGCGACAGCCGTCAGGCAAAGAAGTGTCAATGCGAAGAGTGCCATTGTGCTCTGAAAGGCTGTTTGCGAGTTTCAGTGATGTTCAGCGAGTTGCTTCTCTTGGTCTCAAACTCTCTGTTGGATCTGATTATCTACCCATGTTTTATAGCATATGGTATCCGGTAGCACTTCCGAAAAACGATTGGTTGAAAGCGCAATCTATTGTTGGAAAAAGTAAAATAAAGCCTAATCAATATTGCTAGAACTGTAATATTAATCATTATAATAACATAACAAATGTAATATTATAGCATGTCAATATGTCCACCGACCTTAAGAAAACAACTTAGATCGCAACCTACGCAAATCTAGGATCTATAACTTAATTAAACTGGAGTAAGCTATGCTAGGTTAAGGATTTACGTCAAGCTTCTTGAATTCCCCTACACATGAATTCATTAAAATGGATTATGCACAGTCTCGTTGAGAGAATAATGAACAGATGTAGAGGGCTGTATGGGATTAAGAAAACAGAGTTATTTTCCACACCTTGAGGTTTATTGGGTATATGGTGTTGCTCCCATATCTCTATAGATAAATTGACACTCCATGGCGGATGTGTTGAATATCGCGCCAATGACTGTTTACTTCCCCAGATTTTGTCTGGTACCCATTTTAGCCTGAGATTAAAAGAAAATTCACCTCGATAAGGATTCGAACTAATCACCATGGGGTGGACGGGCAAGCGTGCTAGCTGCTACACCACCACGTCTCCCGTATATGCAGTTCTTCTTCTTCTTCCTCCACCTCTTCTGTCACTCTTTAGACTCCCAGAGTAACACAAGGTGACATAGTGATCTACACCGATGGGTCAGTGGTGAGAAACAAAAGTAGTTGTTGGGATTTCATCGCGAAGGCTAATGGACGATGCTTTAAAAAGTAGGATCTGGCATATGAGACTACGACCTCCAGCATGAGAATGGAGGTGGAAGCAGTCACAGCGGCATTCCGTTGAAGAAGATCACAGTAACACACATTGCATTCATTACGGACTCAATGAGTATGCTAAGTATGGTGGAGAATGGAACGTTTAGTGTCGAATGGCTATCCTCGCTTCAGAGGTCACAGATTGTGAGAATTGTACGGAGATTTTTGCTCTGACCATGCGAGAGTGCGAGGGAATGAACAGGCTGGCAGTGAAAGCACCTCTCGTTGGTATTCTTATGTTAGTATCTCTATCTGTTCCCCCGTGTTGTCCACATTGCTTTCCAAATACGTTTATGATTTCGCCTCTTGAAGTGGCTGTCCAATTAATTTTCATCATAATGGGGGTTGAGTGGTCTCGAGGTAAGCTGTCCGCCTCGAGTGCTGGATGTCCCGGTGAGGGCCGAGATTTTTTTCACGTGGACTTTTAGTAACAAAATTTTCCCTGATCTCTGGGTAATGAGATCGGACGCCCATGTGTATTGTTGCGCACGTAAAAAAATCCCTTGGCAGTTGGAAATCGAAAAAGAGTAGCCTAACGACGCTGCCCGGGCAAAATTTCGAGTTAAAATTCTACACAATGTATTTCCGAATCCTCGCTGGTGCTACGGAGTTTGTGCACTGAGCTGAGATTCCCCGGACTCAGGCTTGAGTTAGGAGTAGAACGGAGCACTTATGGGTTACACCCGTGTGCCGTGATGTTGATCCGTCGACTAAACTAAACAAACTAAACTAAGTTCTTGAAGTGAGGTTTCACTTAGAGAGATCGGGTTGTTATTTGCTTGGTTTAACTTTATTATCTTTATCTTACCTCTATGAATGTATAGACCTAATTTTTCTGACCTCTCATCAAGTGTGATTAGTTTATCTTGCATTTACGTGTGTGTGAAAGGAATGCAATATCGTCGGCGAAGTCCAAATCATCAAGTTGTCTTTGTTAGATTCCATTGCATTTCATGCTGGAATGATTGTTGTATGTAGATTAGCTTTTCATATTGCCAGTATCCTTCGCCATTAGGCGAACCCACTCCGACTTCAAAAGTATTTGTTATTTACGCCCTCAAGGCAAGGATAACAAGTTAACATTGTAGTCCAACTGACCGGTGTAGGAGTTTCAGAAGAAGGAAAGTGTCGTATGTAATAAATTGCTTTCATTGATTGTCAGAAGGTGAATACTGAAAGTTTATATACAGTATAATCTGTTCGTCTGTAAGGCATTACAATATGAAATGTGATCACCACAGAAAGAACTTGGAGGTAGTGGATATGTGGTTATTAGACAATTGATGACTACCCAAGCGCATTTTATAAACATGACAATAATAGGAGAAATAGAGATGCACTTTACAACCCAACAGCCACCATTAACAGCAAAAGAGGTGTACCGTTATTTAATCCACAACAAAGACTAGCAAGGTGGGCAGAATGCTTTCAAGAACTAATTAACCCCACACATAGCAGCATAGAAAACATCACTTTTGTGCCTAAAAGTTATGGACAAAAAGAACCAAACTTCATCCCTGCATAAGTCAAATCAGTTATACAGGAAAGTCCGAAAAACAAAGCACCGGGTACGGATGGAATAATCTCAGAAGCTTTTCAGGCATTTGAGACAACATGAGTTAAATTGCTGGCAAGACTTTTTAATATAGGGTGGGAAGAAAGAAAAGTTCCAGGCGATTGGCAACAGACAGAATAGTACCAATATGGAAAAAGAAAGGCAATATGAGAGAGTACGAAACATACAGAGGTATACCACTCCTGAGTCATATAGGGAAAATGTATGCAAAACTATTGGAACACAGAGCTAGACTCATAGTTGAACAACAGTTAAGCAAAGTACAATTTGGTTTCGGGACAGGTAAGAGTTGCACTGATGCACCATTCACGCTTAGGCAAATATGTGAAAAACCCATCGAATGTAGTGACCAGCAGAATATTGTGTTTGTAGATCAGGAAAAAGCTTTCGACAGAGTAGACAGATACAAATTATGGACCATCCTTGAAGACTATGGGATATAATGATAATTGCAAGGAAACATCATAGCCATGTGCCACTCGAGCCGAAGTGCAGTCAGAACACACGAAGGTATTTCAGGTATGTTCAAAGTCAAAACAGGAGTGAGACAGGGATGTGTGCTCTCTCCTCTGCTATCTACATAGGCAGAATATCCAAAGAAGCAAGCCTTGACAGAAAAGATTCAAATTGTGAACACTTTACGTCAGATGAAACAACAGATCCGCATGCAATAAATGAACTTCTATTTGCAGAAGATCAGTGCCTGTTTTATAGCGACGAAGGCAGTCTGCAAAATCATATTAATAATCTGAGTTCAACATGCAGGAGATACAATAGGAGTATAAATACCGCCAAAACCGAAGTAATGCAAGTTAGCAGATCGCCTGGTCCACTAAGTATACAGAATATCATCAATTGACCCAGAACTTCAAGGACCTACAACTGTAGAGAGACATGAACGATAACCCTATTAGACTAGACACATGACGACGATCATGACTTACTTCCCCCTGTTTTCAATACTCTATCACTACGTGTCTGTGTTTAACTGATTATTGCCGAAGGATAATATATAGCTATATGTGACTTCTCATTTGGACAGAAGGACGATATATCGCCGTACTAGGATCGTCGTTTTATTTGTTTTGTTTCGTGGTATCTCACATAATGTTAATGCACAAAGAACGGAAATTTATTTTACAATACGGGGGTGTTTGTAAAGTCTCACTATGTGTTGTATGTAGAACAAGTTTGAAAAATTCTTGATAACACCATTCTGTTTGGAGTGCAAAGAAATACTCCAGCAGACGACAGCCATTCGCTGCATATTGCTTCACGATGAACTGTGGGGAACATTTTTTGATGACATTATTTTCTTCATTTTTCAAATTAGCTCTACATACAAAGGGTAGTGAGACTTTACAAACACCCTGCATTTGTTCATTTGATCCATGCCTACCTTTTGTTTGGCACTGAATCAGTTAATACGTTTTAACTGTTTTTAATTGTTTTGCGAAGAAGAATTTGAAATATACCTAAAAAATCAGGGTTCACATATGTGGGCATGAATAGAGTACAGTGATTTCGATCCTTAAATTAAGTATCAGGTTTCAGTGAGATAAATAAAGATCTTGCGCAAATGAAATTTAAATCAGACAAGTATGCATGATTAAAGCAACAAGCGTAAAATAAATCTCGCATTGATATGACACGGGGGAATAATAACAATTCAATTATTAGAAATAAGAATAGACACAGCAAGAGTGGTTTTATTGAATATGAATTCATTGTCGTGTAAAGAAAGCGCTTGGAGATTGAATCGACTGGTAACGTGTTAGTTTTGATTAACATTAGAATAAAAGTGCTAGCTCCAGGAAGAAGGTGAATATGTATTATAATAACGCACGATAAAACTGTCATTTACTGCCAATATAGTACCTTGCGGTGTATGGCAGGGAGGTCTTGAGCCTGAGGATTTAAGGCCGCCTGGTTAGTGCAGTCGCCGCGAACTGTGCAGGCTAGAGGTTTCTTTTTATGCCCGACAATAAAAAAAAAAATCTATACACCTTACCAAGGGTTCGAACCCAGGTCCCCGAAAGAGAATTATTCTAGCCTCTCGGCCAGCCATTCCTCAACGTACTATAAATAAATAGTAATTTAAAGCATCGTGTTCCTTTAGTATATTTAAACACAGAAGTCGCAAACAATAGATTGCGCAATTTATTGCCCGGCATACTTCGTTGCATCTGAGCAGGCATTTATTGCATACACACACACACACACACACACACACACACACACACACACATATATATATATATATATATATATATATATATATATATATATATATATATATATATATATGTATCTATCACGTGGAGGTCAGCATGGCCGAATGGATAAAAACCCCCGTTCTGAAACATCCGGTGTGCTGATGCTGAGGTAGGGGATTCAACCCCTACACCGGTCAGTTGGATGTAAATGTTTACTTCTCGCCCTGACTTGGCGATGTAAATTACAACTACCTCTGAAGTCTCTTTTTCTACCTTCGACTTCCTTTCCCATTGATCTTTTCAGTTGTCACGATGTTCTCCAGTGTCTCTTTTCTCATCATATAACCAAAGAAAGCTGTTTGTCTCATATCTATTGTTGTGTATAATATTCTAGTTTCATATAGCCTCTTTCAGTCAAACATTGTTAGATGTTAGACCTATTAACATTGGGTCGTGAGTGTAGAGAATGGGCAGCGAGCCGCACTGAGTTTGAAGTGCAACAGCTGATCCAGAGTAACATACATCAAGGTGACATAGTCATCTAAACCGATGAGTCAGTGGCGAGAAACAGACGTAGTGGCTGGGGCTTTATTGTAAAGGTTAATTGATGAGTCTTGAAAAAGGAAAGTCTGGCACATGAGACTACGACCTCCAGCATGAGAATGGAGGTGGAGGCAGTAACAGCGGCATTCCGGTGGCTAGAGGAGACTACTGCAACACACATTGTATTCATTACGGATTCAAGTCGTGTGGAATGGCTCTCTTCGCTTCAGAGGTCACAGATTGTGAGAATTGTATGGATATTTTGTCTTGGCCATGCGGGGGTACGGGAGAATGAACAGGCTGATAGGCTAGCAGGGAATGCACCTCTTGGTGGTAGTTTGCCTATGGACAAAGGGGAGGTGGTCATGCGCTTGTGGGACCAGGTGAAGAAGGCGAAGGAACATATTTAGAACCCATATGTGGAAAGAATGAGATTGCGGGGGATCGGCAGGGGTTCTGCAAGAATCTCAAAACTGAGAGGGAAGACCAAGAAAACGTTTAATCAGATAGCGGTGGGAACGATTAGTAGTATGACTCTTAGCTGGCTGTTTAACGAGGAAACGGAGCACGCATGGGAATGTCCTGAAATCAGTGATGTTGGTTCTTAACTCAACTCAACTCAACTCAAGTCAACATTGTTAGATACTCAGGCAGTCCAAGGAATTCGCAACATTCTCTATTGCTTCTAAAGGTCTTCCTAATTTGTTCATTTGCGTTCTAGGATTCGCCGCCATACAGCAAAACACATTATATATAGTAGTTTGCAATAACTAAAAAGAAAAAGATTGAGGGAAATAGTGTTTAAGAGCCATGTTGAGCCAATCCTGATGTACAGAAGCGAATCATGGACAACTAACAGACAAGTGAGGATTTACGTGGAAGGTGCTGAGATGTGGTTGCATAGAAGAATGATGAGACAACAGTGTGCGGATAGAAAGAGCGATGCAGATATCTTGACGCGTTAACTCACATCCACATTTATGAGACTGAGTCGACTTCAGAGCGATTCTGGCAAATCCGAGTTTGTTGGGGATTGAACTTGGGCCACTTTCTCAACTGGCAAGCTCACCAACATCTAAGTCACTGAAATAACAAGAGCAAGTAACACATCTTGATGCAGATGTTACAGTATTGATCGCAGACAACGAACATGAACTGCAACATTTAGTAGATGCAGTAATTGTACACAGTGACAAACTAGGGTTAGAATTAAACTGCAAGAAGACAGATTATGGTCGTCTCTAAGAAGAAAGAAATACCACGATGTAATATTAGGATAAATGGGAATATTCCGAAACAAGTGAACTGATACAATTATCTCTGAACTGTTATAACATATGATGGGAGATGCCTTAAAGAGATTATAACAAGAATCACTATAGCGAAGGTATCCAGTTCAAGATGGAAAATCTACTGACCAATAAAATGATGCCTATTGCAACAAGAAAAAGAGAGTCGAAGTGCTACACAGAATCTGTATTTTTGTAAGGATGTGAAACGTGGACGCTGAGCAAACTGCAAACATCTAATGGCTGTGGAAATGTGGTTTCTGAGGAAAATGCAAAGAACATCATGGACAGAGAGGAAAACCAGTGTGCAAGACCTATAGAAACAAATGAAAACTGTAAACCGATTAGAGAAAAAAACGTAGACAGTCACAATTTTTTAAAGCACGCTATGAGAAGAAATAAACTAGAGAACTAGCGATAATAGGCGAGATTGAGGTGAAAAGAGCAAGGGGACATTTAAATATCTAAATGGCTTGATCCTATGGCATATCCGTGACAAAAATACACAGCTGATACACGACTATGGTGGTCGTTTAGGACCGCGAAACACGACCGCTCATGCTTAACGACGTGGCACATGATAATAAATAATTATAAAATATAAGAGAGAGAGAGAGAGAGAGAGAGAGAGAGAGAGAGAGTGAGAGAGAGAGAGAGTGAGAGAGAGAGAGAGTGAGAGAGAGAGTGAGAGAGAGAGAGAGAGAGAGAGAGAGAGAGAGAGAGAGAGAGAGAGAGAGAGAGAGAGATGTTTAAAAACGTCATAATCGTCTGCGGTCTGAACAAACTGGTTTGATGTGGCAATCTTGATTGTACAAAATGAAATTATTATTATTATTATTGAAAATACAAATATCATTCTCATTCGTATAATACTCAAAGCTTATGTTTCCTTGTTGATTTAGATTTTGTAAAGAAGAAGAATCAATAACCTGGTTTTGTGTTCATTGTATGTATTACTTGTGGACTCCTGTTCTATTATCGTCTTTTCTTTAAGTTAAAGAAAAGACTTTAACAATACAAGTTAACAAGTTAACGCTAAGAAAAAAGAAAACAGCACATCATCAATTTACCTGTCACTTGCTTACTCCTACATTATTGTCTATCCTGTGCAGCGACAAAACAGCATACAACCGCGTGCTCTTGACAGCAAATGTCAAAAGTTAGTTGGATATCTTTTAAGAACCGTCTCAATCATCATCATCATCATCATCATCATCATCATCATCATCATCATCATCATCATCATCATCATCATCATCATCATCATCATCATCATCATCATCATCATCATCATCATCATCATCATCAAGTGCCCTGTCAGCTGGCGTGGGCGTTCAAGTCTCTTCATAGATCTTGGTCTTTGGTATTCCGGATCGATTCTGCTGATAACTTTATGTTTCGTTCGTTCGATTTGAACTCAAGCGTAGTCCATTCACGTGCATTTTACTTCTAGTACACTGGACTGATTTGTGCGTGTGAATTAGCTTTCCCTGTTACCAGTATCCCTTGCCATCTGGCAAACCTACTCCGACTTCGGATGTACTTGTAATTTACGTCCCAAAGTCAAGGACGAGAAGTCAGCAGGTTAGTTCAACTGACCGGTGTTGGGATTGTACCCGCTACCTCGGCATCAGAACATTGAATATTTAAGACCTAGCGTTCTTATCCATTCGAGCATCCTAAACTCCTCTCTGCTGATGATATTCCTCCATGCCACTGTCACAATCCATCCAGCATAATTTATCTTGATCTGACGCTGTCTCTCTTCCCCTTGATGTTTGAAGTTGTCACGATGTTCTCCAATGCCTTCTTTCTCATGACATGGCCAAAGAAATATGTTTGTCACTTTCTTATTGCTGTATATAATGTTCTAGTTTAATTAGGCTCTTTCAGGCAGTCGTTGTTAGTTACTTTGGCATCCCAAGGAATTCGCAACATTCGTCCTCGGAACCACATCTCCGTGTCGCAATCAACCCTAGCAGAAAGCAATAGCAACCTACTGAACGTAAAATTGCCCAGGAATCACAAACAGCCAAAGAAATGCTGAATTTGACTGCCACGTCCTATAAAGGATGTGTAACCTACTTAACTAACTACCACATATAACAAATAACACAATAACACCAGTATGGCGATATATCGTTCTTGTGTCCAAAAGAAAAAAAGAAAGGGGGGGGGGGGTGTCATATTTGGCTATATATTATCCTTCAGTACTTAAAAAAAAGCCAAAGGATACAGAGATATCGACTTAGGTAGGTGAATGCTATACATAATTCCTCCCCATCTTAGTTCCTCTTTGCTTTCGAAAGTCAGTAACTATATAGTTTTCAAATTTTATGTTGTCTAGTGCGTCCTCTAATCTCTACTTCCTTCTTCTCCTTCTGCGAGTGCCAAACAATACTATGTGTGTTTATTTATTTACTGTCTCAGTGGCCTAAAAAGGTTCTCCACTTGATTTTCTGTGTAATACATGTATATCATTAGAACCGACCAATCATTTTTCTTTTTTAAATGTTTGTGAATATACTTGACACAACATTACGATCCGACGTGTTTGTGTGTTTGTTATTTGACCTATGCTGGTTTAATATAACATTATGAGACCTGTAATGCTATCTCAATGGTTTGGTACGAATTCTGTCCGTATTCCATAGTTGTAGGTTCATGAGTATGATTTTTTTTTTGCTCGCATATCCTTTATAGGACATCGCTGTCAACATCTACGTCTTTCAGCTGATTTTTGATTTCTTGGCAAGATTACGCTTAGTAGTTTGCCATTGCTTTCTGAGCGACTGGATCACATACCCCGTAAGTTACCGACACGGAGAGAACCGCTAACAATTCTCGTGCACGTCACGTTACTCGCGAGAGTATATGGGATTACGGAGAAAGTCGTGTAATACCTAGAACAGGGAGACCGACCATGTGTATGATAGACATGACTAATGAAGACACTTTTTTTGGGAGTGTCTATAGTGTGTTTTTTTTTTGGTTGCCTCAATATAAAATTCAATATCTCAGTAACGGGCTGAGATAAAATGATGAGATTTAGTATATAACGTTATCATTATGTCCACCCAACAAAACAATTTTTGTTCTGGAGATTTTACAGCAGATTTTAAAGTTAGCTTATATACGGTATATTAATTATGACTTAAAGATTACGACCATGATTTTAACAGTTTTACAGCTTCCCCAAGATTCGACCCAAATTATTCAAAATTTTCACGTGACTTTCGTTTTCAAACAAACAGCGCGAAGATTCAGAGGCGTCTCCAAATGTGGGTTCTTTCATGAAACGTGATTATATAAATAAACTAGCTGACAAGGCCCGGTTTCTGGTGGAAATCAATCAATCAATCAATCAATCTATCTGTCTGTCTGTCTGTCTGTCTGTCTGTCTGTCTGTCTGTCTGTCTGTCTGTCTGTCTGTCTGTCTGTCTGTCTGTCTGTCTGTCTGTCTGTCTGTCTGTCTGTCTGTCTGTCTGTCTGTCTGTCTGTCTGTCTGTCTGTCTGTCTGAATGTCTGTCTGAATGTCTGTCTGTCTGAATGTCTGCCGGTCGGCTGACCCATCCACCTACCCACCGACCCACCGACCTACCGATATCTATCTATCTATCTATCTATCTATCTATCTATCTATCTATCTATCTATCTATCTATCTATCTATCTATTCTATCTATCTATCTATCTATCTATCTATCTATCTATCTATCTATCTATCTATCTATCTGCCTGCCTGCCAGCCCGACCACCCACCCACCGACAGACCGACCGACCTACCGATAACTATCTATCTATCTATCTATCTATCTATCTATCTATCTATCTATCTATCTATCTATCTATCTATCTATCTATCTATCTATCTATCTATCTATCTATCTGTCTGTCTGTCTGTCTGTCTGTCTGCCTGTCTGCCTGCCGGCCCACCCACCCACCCACCGACCGATCGACCGACGTACCGATATCTATCTATCTATCTATCTATCTATCTATCTATCTATCTATCTATCTATCTATCTATCTATCTATCTATCTATCTATCTATCTATCTATCTATCTATCTATCTATCTATCTATCTATCTATCTATCTATCTATCTAATCTATCTAATCTATATGTCTGTCTGTCTGCCTGCCTGCCGGCGCACCCACCCACATACCGACCGACCGACAGATATCTATCTATCTATCTATCTATCTATCTATCTATCTATCTATCTATCTATCTATCTATCTATCTATCTATCTATCTATCTATCTAATATATCTATCTATCTATCTATCTGTCTGTCTGTCTGTCTGCCTGTCTGCCTGCCTGCCTGCCCACCCACCCACCGACCAACCGACCGACGTACCGATATCTATCTATCTATCTCTATCTATCTATCTATCTATCTATCTATCTATCTATCTATCTATCTATCTATCTATCTATCTATCTATCTATCTATCTATCTATCTATCTAATCTATCTAATCTATCTAATCTATCTGTCTGTCTGTCTGCCTGCCTGCCTGCCGGCCCACCCACCCACATACCGACCGACCGACCGACAGATATCTATCTATCTATCTATCTATCTATCTATCTATCTATCTATCTATCTGTCTATCTGTCTATCTATCTATCTATCTATCTATCTATCTATCTATCTATCTATCTATCTATCTATCTATCTATCTATCTATCTAATCTATCTAATCTATATGTCTGTCTGTCTGCCTGCCTGCCGGCGCACCCACCCACATACCGACCGACCGACCGACCGACAGATATCTATCTATCTATCTATCTATCTATCTATCTATCTATCTATCTATCTATCTATCTATCTATCTATCTATCTATCTATCTATCTATCTATCTATCTATCTATCTATCTATCTATCTATCTATCTATCTAATATATCTATCTATCTATCTATCTGTCTGTCTGTCTGTCTGTCTGTCTGTCTGTCTGTCTGCCTGCCTGCCGGCCCACCCACCCACCGACCAACCGACCGACGTACCGATATCTATCTATCTATCTATCTATCTATCTATCTATCTATCTATCTATCTATCTATCTATCTATCTATCTATCTATCTATCTATCTATCTATCTATCAATCAATCTATCTATATATCTATCTGTCTGTATGTCTGTCTGTATGTCTGTCTGTCTCTCTGCCTGCCTGCCGGCCCACCCACCCACATACCGACCGACCGACCGACAGATATCTATCTATCTATCTATCCATCCATCTATCTATCTATCTATCTATCTATCTATCTATCTATCTATCTATCTATCTATCTATCTATCTATCTATTTATCTATCTATCTAATCTATCTGTCTGTCTGTCTGCCTGACTGCCTGCCTGCCGGCCCACCCACCCACCAACCGACCGACCGACCGACCTACCGATATCTATCTATCTATCTATCTATCTATCTATCTATCTATCTATCTATCTATCTATCTATCTATCTATCTATCTATCTATCTATCTATCTATCTATCTATCTAATCTAATCTAATCTATCTGTCTGTCCTATCTATCTAATCTATCTGTCTGTCCTATCTATCTAATCTATCTGTCTGTCTGTCTGCCTGCCTGCCGGCCCACCCACCCATTAACCGACCGACCTACCGATATCTATCTATCTATCTATCTATCTATCTATCTATCTATCTATCTATCTATCTATCTATCTATCTATCTATCTATCTATCTATCTATCTATCTATTTATCTATCTATCTGCCTGCCTGCCGGCCCGACCACCCACCCACCGACAGACCGACCGACCTACCGATATCAATCTATCTAATCTATCTGTCTGTCCTATCTATCTAATCTATCTGTCTGTCTGTCTGCCTGCCTGCCCACCCACCCACTAACCGACCGACCTACCGATATCGATCTATCTATCTATCTATCTATCTATCTATCTATCTATCTATCTATCTATCTATCTATCTATCTATCTATCTATCTATCTATCTATCTATCTATCTATCTATCTATCTATCTATCTATCTATCTATCTATCTATCTATCTATCTATCTATCTATCTATCCATCTATCTATCTATCTATCTATCTATCTATCTATCTATCTATCTAATCTATCTGTCTGTCTGCCTGCCTGCCTGCCTGCCGACCCACCCACCCACCCACCGACCGACCGACCCACCGACCGACCGATCCACCCACTCAGCCAGCCAGCCAGCCAGCCATCCATCCACCCACCTATCTTTCTGCCTACCTACCTACCTTTCTGTCTGTCTGTCCGGGCCGCATCATTCATTTTATTCGGAGACTGCCGAGGGTCGTCGCTGGAGCTACGGAGTTCGTGCTTTGTGCGACGCTTTCCGCGCTGCGGAAAGAAACTGAGCCATATGGGATAAAAACCCTGTGCAATGCAGCCGATTCTGTCGACTGTAAGCTACTTCTTTGATTGCACCCACTCCCATACGAATCCAGATACGCCTTTGTTTGTCATCTGAATTTGCAGGTCCTCATTACCGTAAACATAACATTTTTAACAAGAAATCACTAGTTGTTAAGCAAAACATCAAAGGAATGATGCCGCTTTTAATGATTTAAGTTGTTTTGGGACCTATCAAAGACATATTCCTTGGGTGGGGGTAAATATAAGACGGCTGGAAAAATTTCATAACGATGCAACAGATAGTTTTCAAAATAATTGATCTTGAATGACGGCATAAATTTCCGGACAGACTATAGTTCGTCGTAACCTGCAACAATTAGTGGATGCGGTTGTTGTACACAGTGAGCAACTGGGATTAGAATTAAATTGTAAAAAACACAGGTTATGGTCGTCACTAGGAAGAACGAAGTGCCACAATGTAATATACAAGTAAATGGGAATATTCTTCAACAAGTGAATCGGTACAATTATCTCGGAACAGTCATAACATCTGATGGGAGATGCCTTGAAGAGATTAGAACAAGAATCGACATGGCGAAAGTAGTCTTTAGCAAGATGAAAGACATTCTGACCAATAAAAAGATGTCAATTGAAACGAGAAAAAGAGTGTTGAGGGGATACATAGAGCCTGTTCTTTTGTATGGATGTGAACTTGGACAATGAGCAGTCAAGCTGAAAAACATCTGATGGCTGCAGAAATGTGGTTTCTGAGGAAAATGCAAAGAATACCATGGACAGACAGAAAAACCAATGACCAAATACTACAGGAGTCAAATCAAAATCGTAAATTGATTAGAGAAATTAGACGTAGACAGTCAAAATATTTTGGACATTTTATGAGAAGAAATGGATTGCAGAACTTAGTGACAACTGGCAAGATCGAAGGGAACAAACCAAGCGGAAGACCGAGAGGAAAATACCGGGATGGCTTCGTCACATGGCATGGATGAGACAGGAGCACTGAGCTGATCCACGACACTGGTGATCAAGTGAAATGGCGAGTCATGACCGCCCACGCTTTCCGGCATGACACATGATTGATTGATTGACTAGTTAGTCATGCGTCGAAGTACATTTTTTCCTGCAGAGAGGCGCTGTCGTCATTTGGAGGTGACAGGTTTGAATCCCGGTCGGTAACTATATAGCTTTCATATTTTATGTTGTCTAGTGCGTCCTCTAATCTCCACTTCCTTCTTCTCCTTCTATGAGCGCCAACCAATACTATGTGTTTATTTATGTACCTTTCGAAAGCAGTTCGTCACACACAGTTAAACGCCTCAAGAATGATCGGTGTGTCCGACTTAGGCATGCATTAGTCTGAAGTGTACTTTCTATAGACACATACCACCCCTTGCAGGGCACTCTATTTGCACGTGGGTATATTTCTTTTCTAGAAATTTGACTAGGGCAGAATCAAGTAGGCCTACGTGTGGAGATTTCCAGAGTTAACGTGCACAATTTGCACATGGACACTATTTTCCGTTCTTATCCGAAGAGGATGGTACCATCTCACTGCCCACGAGATCAAGGGATGTGGGTTATCAGAAGATACTCTGATGATGTTTCCAGTTGTCACATACAGTCGTCTTTAATATCTCTTTTCTCATCACGTGATCAAGACACAGTGCCTCTTTCTTACAGCTGTCGAGACTCCTGTCTGTTCCACTTTTCACATAAGGCAATGCGGAGATAATTTTGTGTGTCATTCACTGGCATAGGAATGGAGCATTATGGACCAACCCTTTCCCGTGAAGTTAGAACCGCGATTAACGATTAACTAACGACTTTCTTGTAGTTGTGTGTAATCTTTTACTGTCGTTGGCCTATTCCAGGCACTGGTTATTTGTTTTTCTGAACATCTAGGTTTTTCACGTCATTCTTCTAAAATGCACAGATCCGCTGCCTCCAATTTCTGTCTTTTGTATTCACGTTTCAAAATGTAATGTCCGTACAGCAGAAACAAGAAAAATATGTTAATTGAACTGAGACAAAGAATGTTGAAGTGCTACATAGAACCTGTGCTGTGGTATGGATGTGAAATATAGACAATGAGCAGACAAGCTGAGAAACATCTAATGGCAGAGGAAATGTGGTTTCTGAAGAAAATTAAAATAATACAATGGTCAGACAGATAAACCAGTGAGAAACAAATGAAAACCGTAAAGTGATTAGAGAAATTAGACGTAGACAGTCAACATTTTTTTTGGATATGTTATGAGAAGAAGAAAAATAGGAGAACTTGGTTACAACTTGCAAAATTGACAGGAAAATAACAAGAGAAAGGCAGAGAAAAAATATATGGATGGTTTTGCAACATGGCATAATTTCCAAAGTTAACGTGCACAATTTGCACATGAAATACTCTATTTTTCGTCCTTATCCGTATCATCTCACTACCCAGGAAATGGTTATTGCCCAGATTTCCATCAAGGGTGCACATGGAACTCTATATTTTTCGTCCTTATCCGAACAGGCTGGTATCATCTCTCTACCCACGAGATCAAGAGACATGTGATATCTGTAGATATCATAGGTTTTAGCCTTGTCTGTTTATTACCCAGATCTCCATCAAGGGCGCACACAAAACACAGAAATAACAACGAAGAACATGGTAGTGTCCAAGTTTATTAGTTACTTATTGTTTCACAAATACTGTGTTTTCTGTGAAGTCTACAAAAGCACAACAGAGTCGATAAAAGGCTCTCTTTATTATTAAGCCTTATCGTTAACAAATTAGAGTAACATTTTTGAGAACGTGAATGGTTTCTTTGGCAACATACAGATGTGGGTTACGGACAATTTGGCAATCAACGAAGAAGACACTAGTGACTTTTGTACGCACATGCTACAGAAGAGTTCTTAAAGGTTGTAAGAAATCACAACATATAGCTATAGATACTTGTATATCTTAAAGGTTGTATGAAATCACAGCATACGACTATAGATACTTGTATATCTTAAAAGAAGTAACGGCTGCAGCAGAAACGGACGTATGCAGAATGGCCTAGCAACGTTTCATACCTATACTTTTACTGTTTAGGTTTTAATTTTTTAATTCCATCCATCATGTGCCATGCCGGTAAGCGTGGGCGGTCATGTTCTGCCATCTCACTCGATCACTAGAGTCGTGGATCAGTTTTTCAGCTTTTCTTTTTTTCCCCCAGCTTGACTGCTTATTGTCCACGCTTCACATCCATACAGAAGTATAGGTTCTATGTAGGATCTCAACACTCTTTTTCTCGTTTCAATTGATATCTTTTTATTGCTCAGCATGTTTTTCATCTTGCAAAAGGCTACCTTCGCAATGGCAATTCTTGTTCTAATCTCTTCGAGGCATCTCCCATCAGATGTTATGACTGTGCCGAGATAACAGTATCGATTCTCTTATTTAAGACTATGCCCATCTACTCGTATATCACATTGTGATATTTCCTTCTTCCCAGTGACGATCATAATGTGTGTCTTCTTAATATTCATTTCTAACCCTAGTTGTTCACTGCTTGCAACAACCGCATCTACTAAATTTTGCAGGTCCTGTTTATTGTCTGCAATCAATACTGTATCATCTGCATATCTAATGTTATTGATGTATCGTCCCCCAATGTTGATTCCTTCCATATCTTCTATATTTCTGAATATATTTTCACTGTACAGGGAAAAAAGATCTAGAGACATTACATATCCCTGTCTCACACCTCTCTTAATAGGCTGATATTGACCTACATCGTGATCAATTCTGATGGCAGCTTGTTGTTTCCAATATATGTCTTTTACAAGTCTAAGGTTTTTTCCATCAATTTGTAGATCTTCAAGCATTCTTATCATGTCGACATGTCTCACTTTATCGAAAGCCTTTGTGTAGTCAATAAAGCAAAGATATAGATCTTTGTTTACTTCCATAGAACGCTCAAATACTGTTCTCAGTATATACACATCATTTACTGTGCCCTTGCCTTCTATAAACCCACATTTAATTTAATTCTTAATTACACTTTCTAATTTCATATTTTTCTTTAGGTCAATTTCTGATGTTCCTGATGAGAATTATTATGATCGAAACGTCGATTCGTTGTGTCCAGGTATAACTTATGTTTGCTTTGTTATTATCATTGTTATCCCCCCCCCCCTCCACCTCCCCCGACCGCCCTGTAATTTACGTGTGGTGTATTAGAGTTCACTGTAAGGCATGCTCGCAGTGCTGTGTTAATTACATCTCACGTTTCGCAGTTAGTCGTACCAGACTGTTTTTATTTTGTCTTGTATTGCTTACACATGTAGACAAAGTCAAAAACGCATTCTTCAGAAACATATGAAGTTCCTAAGTTGAGCATAGTATATTCTTTGGTAAGATTAGTTAGTATATTTCTTGGTAAGTTTGGTTAATATTTTTCATGGTAAGTTTGGATAGTATATTTCTTGTTAAGTTTGGTGATTATATTTCTTGGTAAGTTTAGTTAGTATATTTCTTGGTAAGTACTGATAGCATATATTTTGTTAGGTTAGTATATTTCTTGGTAAGTTTGGTTAGTATAGTTCTTGGAAAGCTTAGTTAGAATATTTCTTGGTAAGTTTAGTTAGCATATTTATTGGTAAGATTAGTTAGAATATTTCTTAAATAAGTTTAGGTAGTATAGTGCTTGGTAAGTTTAGTTAGTATATTTCATGATAAGTTCATTTAGTATATTTCTTGGTAAGTTTAGTTAGTATACTTCCTAGTAAGTTTAGTTAGTGTATTTCATGGTAAGTTTAGTTAGTGTATGTCTTGCCAAATCAAGTTAGTATATTTCTCTGTAAGTTTAATTAGCATATTTTCTGGTAAATGTAGTTAGTATTATTCTTGATAAGTTTAGTTAGTGTATATCTTGGCATTGACCTGGTTTGTATCAACAGTGGCTGTGTCACCAGGACAGCAAGCCGTCCAAGTGATGAGGACAGTGCTATTGATCTGGCGCTGGTTTCTCTTGCACCCACTACAGTGTGTAGATGGGGTGTCCTAGGGTACCACGGCATATTGCAGCTTATTGGTGGAGAAAGGCAGAAAAAGGCTGCACAAATCAACGGTCAAGACTTTCCAGTATGTCAGTACAAGGCAAGATGTGAGAAAAATAAGACGCGACAAGCGCAGAAAGCTTCAGGGCAGGAAAACAAGCTGGGAGCATCCACCGTTGTGGAATTTTGAGGTGAAGAAGGCCTGGGTGGATAGGCGCAGTGCTGTAAGAAAATGGCAAAATGCCAAGAAGAACAGAGTTGCCCATCCTAGTCCCTACAAGCGGTAAGAAAGAGTGATGCACACAAAAGTAAGCTATTTAAAAAAAAAAAAAAAAAAACTGATTAAGGACGTTAAAAGTGAAAAATGGGCAGATGTATGTCAAAGAGTAAGCACAGACAAGTCACTGAAATTGTTCTGGCGACTACATAAAAGCATGAGTGGGGTAGTCAAAAATAAGAGAATTTCTGACTTCCAAGGCGCTAACTTTATCTGGCAGAGGACTGACGAGAACAAGGGCAAGTCACTCTTCTAACGCTATCTAGAGCAGAGCAACCAGACAGACATGAGGCCGAAATCTTGCCAAGGAGGTCACCTCAGACATGTGCAAGGCCCAGAACATTTCGGATGAAGACACAGCGACAGTGAAAAAAATCAAGGCTGTGCTTCGACGATAAAAAAACAGCGCTGCGGGGCCAGATGGCATAACATACGACGACATCAATAAGTGTACCGACAACGAGCTAGAAAAACTAGTAGACATTTACAGCAACAGTATAGGGAGCGCTAGTATAAAGGAGGAGTGTTTACACAGCTATCTGATTCCCTTGCCGAAGCCTGGCAAAGACCACACAAAAATTCAGGGATATCGAGTAATAACCATGCAGAATACAATAGGCAAGCTGCTGGAGAATTTAATTACCAGGAAAATATCAAGCCAGCTAGAGAGACAAGGTGTTTTCACACCTACCCTGGGAGGATACCGTCAAAAAAGAGAAACCTGGACCAACGCAGCAGTTTTTGTCCATGACGTCTATGAAGGTTTCCACTCAGGCATTGAAACCTTTGCTGCAGCGATTGATCTTAAGGATGCGTACAACAGAGTACCATTGGATTTCTTAATGCTTCAGCTTCTTGAACTCAAGATAAGTCCGTTCCTCCTTAGTTGGATCGCTGCAGCCCTCTTCCAACGGAAAGTAGTTGTCAGATGTGGCAGTTGGACTTCAGAACCAACAACAATATATCCTGGCCTACCACAGGGTCACCATTATCTCCAGTGCTGTTCAACGTCTACACTGTGAGAATCACCAACGAGCAGATCACTGCACCTGGGAGGACACTGTCATATGCCGACGACGTTTTAGTGTATCGTGAGGGTAAGGATAGAGATCAGGCTGCTGTGGAACTACAAACCGAACTCAATCGCATAAGTACTTGGTGTGTTGAAACTGGTGCAATGGTCAACTCTACAAAGGCAACAGTGACATGGTTCTCTTTGGCTAACCATATTGTCAACACTTCAACACCAACTGAAAAGTGTTCAGAGAACTGTGGAAATAATGCAGGCAATGAATTACCTGGGGATACGTTTTGATCGAAGCCTTGCTTACTATGAGCACATAGACCAGGTGATAACAAAGGCCAAGCGGGGTTGGACTGCGATGCTGGTGATGGCGACAGCAAACTGTGAGCAGCGCCATCTATGTCTTCTATACGAGGGGATGGTTATGTCTGTTTTTGAGTATGCGATGGCGATCCTGACTCTCAGTCGTAAGCAGATGAAAAGGGTGGAAAGGATACAGAACGAAGCTATGCGCATTATTATCGGATGTACAAGAGATACAGCATGCAGGTCGATGCGCTATCTTATTGATTTTCCAACGATTGAAGACAGAATACAGATTTACAGAGCACGTGCCTACCTCAGAGGTAACGCAAACACAACATCCACTGCATAGAGGAATTAGGAAGGTGAAGGACAGCAGGTTAAAAAGAGGAAAGTCGTAGATGGGTCAAGCCGAAGACATTCTTCAACAGGTGTGTTCACTGGAGGACTTAGAACCTGGTGAGGAGTGGGTATATGTGCCAACATATTTCTGTACGCCTTTTTCTGTTTGCATCCAACTAGACATAAAATGCAGACAAGAAAATCAGGCTGCTGTGGAGGCGGAAGTACAAGCGTTGATTTTCGAGAACTCGTTAGACGGTGATGCTGTCATTTACACAGATGGGTCGGTCATCCGACATGTGAGAAGCTCATGGGCCTTTGCGGCTCAGGCCGGAGGGAGAATTGTGAAGGAGTGCTTTTGTTGAGACCACAAGTAGCCTGACTATGGAAGTTATGGCAATAAGTAAAGCAATAACATAGCTCGAGTAACAGACATTAACTAGGGCACGTTTCATTAGCGACTCAATGAGCATGCTCAAGAGAATAAAGATGGGGGTGGATCCGAAGAGAGGGGTTGCTGTCTCTGGAGCTGTCTCGGCTGGCAAAGATTAGTTTCATCTTCGTGACAGGGCATGCGGGAGTATTAGGAAATGAGCGGGCTGACAAGCTCACAGGCAAGGCTACTGGGGAGGGCGGACACGCCATGGACCAGGCTGACATTCTGAATGCTCTACGAGAAGTAAGGCGCTTGCGAGAACCAAGTGATGACTGTGAATCTACTACCATGGTCAGACTGCGAGAACAGCAAATTAAAAGAGGTGTGGCCAAACAGGAACACTACGCAGGAAGCGAAAGAAGATTAATAAACCAACACAGAACTGGTGTCGGCAGCTGCTACACGCTGCAGGATTTGCTGAGGAGGGGATCCGAGCACTTATGGACAGAATGGTTTGGTGTGCAAAGAGGTTGATCTGTCGACTAACTAACTAACTAACTAACTAACTAACTAACTAACTAACTAACTAACTAACTAACTAACTAACTAGCTAACTGACTAACTAACTAACTGACTAACTAACTAACTAACTAACTAACTAACTAACTAAGGAACTAAACTAACTAACTAACTAACTACTAACTAACGAACACTAACCAACTAACTAACTAACTAACTAACTAACTAACTAACTAACTAACTAACTAACTAACTATCTTGGCGTGAACAATTATACTTCTCCATATTTTGTGATTTTGATAGCTCAGAGTTCTCCACATCTCATGATCTCCTCCGGCATGCATCAGTTCGTTAGCTGACCACATTCATGGCCATATCAACCGGTTGTTAAAAGCCTTCTCTCGTTGTTTTCCTCTTACGCTCTCCCCACGAAACTTTCCAGTTGTCACAGTATATACCATGTATTTTCTTCTCACAATGTGCACATACAAATGAGAACTGCCTCTTTCTAATGTTTGTGATAATCTGTCTTTGTTCTTTAGCCTGTCTCAAGATATGTGTATTACTCTTTTTAGCTGTCCAAGAAATGTTGACAATTTTTCATCACATTTTAAATTACTAATTTGAATAACGAAGGCTCGAACAATAGGTTGCACGATTTACTGACTGGCACATTTCGTCGCATATCGTTAAGGGCATACTGTATAAGTCATTTAACACGAAACATGGAAAAACTGTGAATTCTTCAAGCGGAAATATACAGCACACATATTCACACAGTAATTTGAATTGTCTGTTACGGTAATTTTAAAATGACTATTCTGTCTTTTTGTTGTCACAACAATGGCTTGGCCATTCAAATAGCAATTGCTTCAGCGAATCTTAACTTTCGTCCATTTTGTGTGTTAAACAATACACGAAACGCATTACATATCAAACACGTGAACTGACGATGTGTAAAGAAATATGCCAGAAGATAAACTGTGCACCCTATTCAAATTCAATGTGAGGAAACATTTTTATAAACTGAAACTGTTTTGAATTATCGAGGATTCAATTCCATGTATTAAAACTGGTTCTAGGTAACATGCAATAATTCTTTAAAATTCCCAACACTATGATTTCTGACCTAAGACCTGGGTCTTAAAACGATATAAGAACGACAATTTCAGAAACGCAATGCTGAAAAAAAAAAGTGAACAACTAGGGTTAGAATTAAATTATAAGAAGACAGAGATCATGGTCGTAACTAAGAAGAAAGAAAAAGCACAATGTTATATACTGGTAAGTGGGAATATTTTTAAACAAGTGAATTGGTACAATTATCTCGCAATAGTTGTAACATCTAATGGGAGGTGCCTTGAAGAGATTAGCACAAGAAGTAGCCTTTTGCAAAATGGAAAACATACTGACAAATACAACTATGTCAATTACATCGAGAAAAAGATTGTTGAAGTGCTACATAGAACCTGTACTTTTAGATGGATGTGAAACGTCGACGATGAGCTGACAAGCTGAAAAACATCTAATGGCAGTGAAAATGTGGTTTCTAATTAAAATAAAAGAATACCATGGACAGTTAGAAAAACCTATGAGCAAGTCCTACAAGAAACAAATTAAAACAGTAAACTGATTAGAGAAATTAAACGTTGGCAGTCACAATTTTGTAGGCATGTTATGGGAAGAAATAAACTGGAGAACTTGGTGACAACTGGCAAGATTGAGGGGAAAAGAACACACAGGAAAGCAGAGAAGAAAATATCTGGATGGATTGGATACATGGAATGGTCGAGACAAGAACACAGAGCCCGATCCTCGACTCTGGTGATCGAATGAGATTGCGAAACATGACCGCTCACGCTTAGCGACATGGCACATGATAATGATGATGATGAATACTGGTGAAAAATTTATGGAACATTTTATTCTCCAGAATTGTAACTTTTAAGTTCCGTTTGTATGGTTGCTTTTCTTGTTCTTCTTATGCCCTTTATCTTGTGTTTGTATGTTTGTCGAGCACACTAGGACCTGGTCTGAAACAAAGAAGAATTAAGAGATATTTATTCCATCAAACCTAATGACTACAGGCAGGTCACACACATAGAGCGCATTGGTCTGATCAGTCACATTCGCTGCCGCCATAGTAGTTATTGCAGTTAATAAGCATTTTTTGTGAAGCACAGTGCAACAAGCTATAGTCTGTCAAGACGGCAAGGTGCCAGTGAGTGGGTGAATTCTGGCAGCAGACGACATCTGTAAATTGAAAGTATTGACGAGAAGAGCAAAAAATCAAGTACTTTAAACCACCAAATGTAATAATGCAAACAATATATTGTCCCAAAGCATTTTACTTCTATGGGTCTGTAATTTGATTGGGCAATCACATTTTGTAGGCCTGAATTTAAGTATGTCCTGCATTTAATAGGCGACGAGCTCATGCACTGGTCTGACCAGGCTCATGGCATTATTAGAGTAGTTCCATATCAATTTCGTTAACGCGCCGGCTATCAACAAATTAGGAAGGACGTGGAAGCCACAGAGCTGTGGTTCCTGAGACGAATTGTGCGAATTACTTGGACTGCCAAAGGAACTAACAATGATTGCTTGAAAGAGGCTAAGAAAACACTTATATATATATATATATATATATATATATATATATATATATATATATATATATATATATATATATATATATATATATATACACACACACATAGGCACACACACAATAAGAAAGAAACAAACAGCTTTCGTTGGTCTTGTGATGAGAAGAGAGGGATTGGAGAACATCGTGACAAATGGAAAGATCGAGGGAAAGAGAAGCAGAGGCTGACCAAGAGAAATGATGCTGGATGGCTTGAGACGGTGGCATGGAGTAATATCATAAGCAGAGTTGATCCACAAAACCAAAGACCGAGATCTGTGGAGAGTCATGAACGCCTACCGCAGCTGGCATGGCACTTGACGATGATATTGATGCCGGCTATCCTCTGTAATACACTGGGGTAAAGTAACACAGCCGAGCGAAGTGGCTCAGAGATTCCGATGTCCACCTCTGGCTTAAGTAGATCCGGTTCCTTTCACGGTATTGTTGAAAAGGCTAACATACGTACTTTGGTTGATGTTGGGTTAGTGGATAGGACGGCCAGCCTTCTACAAAAAGGGCAAAAGACTCAAAGGATCCGCGAGCCTATTAAATATCCCTGGACAGTTAAACATGTAAAAGAGTAGGCCGACCAGGTAGCTGCACGGGTAAATAAATTCAATATTAGAGATACTGCCTTGGAAGACGAATATTTATGTCATGTGTTATTCTGTATAGACATACGTAGGTTAGCATAGCCGAATGGATACAATCGCTTGTTCTTAAACATCCTGTATGCTGATGCCGAGATAAGGGGTTCAATCCCTACACCGGACAGTTGATTAAAATGTTGACCTATCTTCCT
This sequence comes from Cepaea hortensis, assembly GCA_963921405.1. NCBI lineage: Eukaryota > Metazoa > Mollusca > Gastropoda > Stylommatophora > Helicidae > Cepaea > Cepaea hortensis. The sequence goes on from OY992876.1 coordinate 392,798,466, forward strand.
TGACTTGGGGACGTAAATTACAAGTACCCCTGAAGTCGAAGTGGGTTCGCCTGATGGCAAGGGACACTATTAATAGGGAAAGCTAATCCACACACAATTCAGTCCAGCTTTAATAGAAGTAGTGTTTATAGATTATGCTTGAGTTCAAAGCGAGCGAGCAAAACAAAAAAAATTATAAAAATTATAAAAATACTTGGAGTTGAGTTGAGTCAAGAACCGACATCACATTACTCGGAACATTCCTATAAGTGCTCCGTGCTAATCTTCAACAGCCAGCGAAGAGTCCCAACACTAATGGTACCAGTAGCAGTCTGGTTATGTGTCCGTCTGGTCTGTCCTCAGTGTCCTGAGTTTCAGCGAGATCATCTGCTTACTCCCTTAGGTACCTCTCGCTCCAAGCCACGACGATCCACCTGCTTATCCGTATTATACTCATGACCCCAAATGACCAAGTGTACCCAACACGCACACATAGTTAGACCATTACAAAAGCTACGGAGTGCGTGTACTGTGTTGAGATTCTCCTGTGTGATCAATAGGAGGGGACTCAAGCACTTATAAGAATATCCATTTGCTGTGAATGTTATCCTTAACCAACACCACAATTCGATTCGATTATAACATTACCTCTACCCCGCTCAACCTCAAAGAGAAGTTATATTAGGGCCCATCCCCGGCTCAGATTAATAATACTGTAACTAGTAACTGTAACTAAATAGGATATTAATTTAAATGTGATTATTGTTCAAAGAGAGTAATGGCGCTCCAAAACCACAAGTACACGAGCAAAGCAGATTCACATAAAGTCAACAGAAGGCAACATTCTGGCGAAGAAATTACTTATCAAAGAGGATCCTGAACATTATTTATGTTCGCTACAAAGTTTCCACAGTTTAAAGAAGTATAGATATCCCTGGTCAACATGGCGGATAGGAAAGCGGACCATTAATATCTTGGAGAGTCAGTTATCTCCGACACATTATACTAGTAGATTTTCTCCATGTTTTGACTTGCAGGATTGTGTTTTGGCGCCCGGCTACTAGGGTGAGTGCTGGTACGACACTGTGAGCTCCGAATCTTTTTTGAAATATTGGTTTATTTTGTTTGTGTCTTCGGTGACCGCGTGGTGAAATGCAAATTCAGAAAATGATTGACAGCTTGCTTGCCGGAACATCTGGCGGCCACCATATGAGATAATGCGTGTGCAGGCTGCTTGTGATTTCGCCAAACAGCCATCTCCGTTGACAATGACATTCCCGCACGGCTGTGTTCTCTTCTTTAGTGGCCAGCGAAGAGTTTCCAAGATAATGGTGCCAGTGACAGCCTGGTTGCATGTTACATGATCCCCAAGATTCCTGTTCTCATTTCTAGTTTAGATCTCTGTCTCTGTATCTTGGATTTGTCTAAACTAAAGAACTATATTTGTCAGGGACCCACAAGAGAATCTAACTAGCAGAGAGAGAAAAAAAAAACACAAACGATAAAGAGAATTACAATCAGAGATGAATAATATTGAGAGGACATGGAGGGAGCTGCAGTAGATAGCAACAGATAGAACGGCTGGCGTTGTTTGGAAGAAGAAGAAGACGAATACAAAGAAGAAAGAAGAAGAAAGAAGAAGAAGAAGAAGAAGAAGAAGAAGAAAGAAGAAGAAGAAGAAGAAGAAGAAGAAGAAGAAGAAGAAGAAGAAGAAGAAGAAGAAGAAGAAGAAGAACGAACGAACGAACGGAACGAACGGACTTTATTTTCAAAGGGTAACAAATTGGGCACGCAGGCCCGTCTTACATTCGGCCCTTCCAATCACTCATCTTTCGTTCATCAATAGTGCATAGGAAAAATATTGTCAAATGAATTTTGTAAACATAAACAATGGATATTACCATGTTATGAGACACATCCACCACCCACCCACACATCCCCCATTCACCCACACATCCCCCACCCAACCACACACACACACACACACACACACACACCCCAGGCACAGATACATTCCCCCACCCATCCACCACATCCCCACACCTACATATCTCCCCACCCTCTCACATATCCTCCACCCGTCCCATTACCCACCAACAATCACACACCCATATATCCTCCTCCACCCACACACCTCCAACCACCCAGCCAAACACACATCACTCAACCACACATCCCCCACGCATACACACATCTCCTCACTATCTCACATATCCCGCACCTACCCACACACAAATCCGCACCCACCCCCATAATCTCCCATCTCCCTTAGCCCACTCACAGATCTCGAGCCCACCCATACAAACATCCCCGACCATCTTCTAACCTACACACACTCACATCCCCCCCCCCCCCCCCCACATATCCTCTACCCATCCACACATCCTCCACCCACCCATCCCGCAATCAAACATCCCTTAACCACACAACCCTTAACCACACACCCTTACCCATATACAATCACCCACCCACACATCCTTTACCCACCCATCCATCCCCCAGCCACACATCCCTTAACCACACACCCCTACCCATACACACACATCCCCACCCACACACACATCTTCCCACCCATACACACATCCCTCACACACATCCCCACCCACCAACACATCCCCCATTCACAAACACACACTTCCCATCCGCGCACACCCAACCCACACACACACATCCCCCACCCATACACTGATCCCCCTTACACATCCCTCCACACACGTACTTATCCCTCAACCACTAATACTCACACATCCCTTACCCACTCATCAACACATACATCTCCCATCTACCCACCCACACTCACACACCCCAACCACCCATCCAAACACACATCACCACCCTCACACACATCTTTCACCCACCTGCATACCTACACCCAACCACACCCCACACACCCACACTTCCTTTATCCACACCCTTCTTCGCTCCCACGCAACACCACACCCGCACACATCCTCAAGACACATCCTTCACCCACACACATCTCCCACAATCTCCTACCCATCCACATATCCCCCATCTACAATCACCCTCACCACCCACACATACATCCTCCATCCAGACACATCCCCCTCCCACACACACATTCCCACATCAATCACACACCCATCCCCCAACCCACACACACACATTCACCCACACATCCCTCACCCACACCCACCCACCCACACACACTCCCCACCCATGCACCCAAACATCCCACACGCACACACATGCCTCACCCACACACACACATCCCCACACCCACAACCACCCCCACCCGCACACATCTCCTACCCACCACATATCTCCCACACCCACATCTCCACACCCACATATATCAGCACTCGATGGTTGATCTGGTCAAAATAATGTAGGCTGTCTTTACTTGCCTGAACATGTTAGACGGACCAATATAGAAGCCCATTTTAGTTAAAAATATGTAAAACAACTCTCTTATCCGAGGGGTAGTAATTCGAACACCTATTATTCTCTGATAAGGACGAAAATGTCGAAAAATCTGTGTAAATGCTACACACGTTAAAACGTCAGTGACACTTGACAGACAGACAGACAGACAGACAGACAGAATGAACGAACGGACTTTAATTTCAAAGGGTAACAAATTGGGCACACAGACCCGTCTTACATTCGGCCCTTCCAATCAATCATCTTTCGTTCCTCAGTAGTGCAGAATACATTCACATAGGAAAAAAACCATTGTCAAATGAATGTTGTAAACATAAACAATGCATATTACTATGTTATGAGACACATCCCCCATCTACCCACCCACACATCCCCCACCCAACCCCACACACACACCCCAGGCACACATACATGCCCCACCCATCCATCCATCCTCATATCTACACATCTCTTCACCCAAACACACATCTCCCACCAACCACACACTCCCACCCACCCACACACACCTCAGGAACACATACATTCCCCACCCATACAAATCCCCCACCTACACACATCTCCCCACCCACACACATATAATCCACCCATCCCATAACCCACCAACAATCACCCACCCACATATCCTCCTCCACAAATACACCCAAATCACACAGCCAAACACATATCCCCCAACCACACATCCCCCACTCACACACACATCTCCCCGCCAACTCACACATCTCGCACCTACCCACACACAAATCCAGCAACCACCCACACAATCTCCCCCACCCACCTACACATCCCGAACCCACCCACATACACACCTCCCACCATCTCCCAACCTACACACACTCACCCTCCCACACATCCTCCACCCACCCATACCTAACCACACATCTTTTAACCACACACTCCCACCCATATACACACATCTCACCCACAAACACATCTCCCCACCCATACACACATCTCTCACACACATCCCCACCCACCCACACCTCACACACACACCTCACCACCCACACATACACCACCCAAACAATTCCACCACCCACTCACATCTCTTACCCATACACTCACCCCCTCACACATCCCCCACTCCTGTACTTATTCCTTAACCACTCACACCCACACATCCACCACCCACTCATCAACACATACATCTCTCATCTACCCACCCACACTCACACACCCCAACCACCCAGCAAAACACACATCCCCACCCTCACACACATCCTTCCCCCACCCGCACATCCATACCCTACCACACGCCCTACCTACCCACCCACACAAACATCCTTCACCCACAACCATCTCCCCTCCCACATAACAAACCACCAATATAACACACCCTCACCCACAGATACATCCCCCACACACATCCCTCACCCACACACACACATACACACACACACACGCACATCTCCTACAAACCCACACATTCCCCACTTATAAACACCTTCACCACCGACACATACATCCTCCAACCACAGACACTTACCCCACCCACACCTCCACCCCTACCAACACCGACGTATCCCCCACCCACACACACACATCCCCACACCCATCCCCCAACCCACACCCATTCATCCACAAATCTCTCACCCACCCATCCACACACCAACACATATATTCCCCATCCATACAACCCCCACCCACCAACACCCACACACTTCCAAGCATCTACCCAAACATCCCACACCCACATCCCTCACCCACACACACATATTCACACCCACCCCCACCTACACACATCTTCCCATCCAGTCACACATCCTCCACACCCACAGACAGACAGACGGACGGACGGACGGACGGATGGATAGATAGATAGATAGATAGATAGATAGATAGATAGATAGATCTATAGATCTATAGATAGATCGATAGATCGATAGATCGATAGATAGATAGATAGATAGATAGATAGATAGATAGATAGATAGATAGATAGATAGATAGATAGATAGATAGATAGATAGATAGAACGAACGAACGAACAAACTTTATTTTCAAAGGGTTAAGAATTGGGCACACAGACCCGTCTAACATTCTGCCCTTCTATCACTCTCTTTCATACATTATTTCATTCACACATCATTCAAGGCTAACAAAGAACAGCAACAATATAAAAGATATGCATTATAAAGGCATGGGCAAAATGTGAACATCAAAACTACACGACACAGTAATATTAGATAATGGTCTGACACTTGTTATTAGCCATGTGGAATATACTGGCCTCCAAAAAGGGGACTGGCTGTTATACTAGGGTTTTGTTATTATTATTATTATCTCTATTATTAAGGGGGAAGGTAATCCTTATTGAGATAGTGTTCGAATAATTTGCGATTATATGAATAGGGATTGGTGATGTCTTTGATTTCTTGTGGAAGATTGTTCCACAGCTGAGCTGCAGAGTACGTTAAGCTTGTTTTGTATATGTCAATCCTAGGCTTCGGAATGTGTAGTATATTTAAACGTTTACTGTGTCTAGCATTATATTTAAACAATGGCCAAAGGTAATTTGGGGCATTCCAATGCAGGATTTTGTGAATTAGTTTAGCTTTATTGAAAAGCAGGCGTTTGCGGAATGGTAGTAACTGAAGGCGTTTATACAGGCTAGGATTGTCAGATAAATGTTTGCTATAAATTAGACTCATGGCCCGTTTCTGGAGTGAGTAAAGTCGCTTGGTGTTTGAATTAGAACAACCGTCCCAGATTGTGGAGCAGTAGTCAAAGTGTGTCTGTATATGAGAAGTATAGAATAGTTTCCTTGTGTCCCCATCAAGGAAGTTTTTAATTTTGGCGAGTTGGTAGACTTTTTTCGCTGTTTGTTTAATGAGCGCTTGAACGTGGGAATTAAAGGTTAGGTTTCTATCAATGATTAGGCCTAATGTTTTGTGCTCAATTACACTTTCTACTGGTATGTTATCGATGTGAAGTTGAAGTGATGTGTGTGAGCTTAGAGTTTGAAGTCTTTGTCTGGTTGTTAATAACATTGCTTTTGTTTTAGTGATGTTAATTTGCATACGGTTTGAATAGCTCCACCTAACTACATTATTTAATTCTTGTTGTAAAGACGACTCCAGTAAAATACAGTTTTCAGCGTTTGTGTACTCTGTACAGTCATCTGCAAATAGATCGCAGGACGACGAAAGATGCAAAGGTAGATCGTTAATATATATGGCAAATAATAGAGGGCCAAGAATAGATCCTTGCGGTACTCCAATATTGAAGGTAGTGGTTTGAGACAGAGATTTATTATGTGATACTACTTGCTTTCTGTTTGATAGAAAAGATGATATTAGAGTGACTACATTAGGGCCAATTTTCATTGTCTCAAGTTTTTTAATTAAAATAACATGGTCTATCATATCAAATGCTTTCTTGAAATCAATAAACACAGTTCCACATAGACTGTTGTTGTTTATGTTCAGGTGCCACTTTTCTATCATGTTTGATAGGGCCGTATGGCAAGAATATTTTGGTCGAAATCCTGATTGGCTGTCAACAATAAGCTTGTTGCGAACTAAATACTGTAATGTTACTTTATGGGTGTGTTTTTCTAGTGGCTTAGATAGTGATGATAGTAAGGAAATAGGTCTGTAATTGTTCGGGAGACCATTGTCCAATGAACCAGATTTAAGAAGAGGATACACTTTAGCGATTTTGAGAGCTGATGGAAAGTGGCCTTTGGTGAGACACTGATTATATACATAGGTTAGTGATGTACAGATCACTGGCGCAGCACAACGGAGAATCCGGTTGCTGATTCCATCTAACCCAGATGAAGTTGTGTTTTTTTTAGGTTACTGAGGTAAGTGAATACTTCAGTGATTGTCATTAGCGGTATGTCGGAAAGAATATCGCGGGAGTATCTATTCTCGCAAAACGATGACAATAAAGATAAGTTGCAAGGAGAATTAGGTATTGAAGCCTTCAACTGGTCTATGTCAGTTTGAAAAAAAAATTACTGATTTGATCGCATGTAATATGATTTGATGGTAAAGAATTTCGGAAGTTATAGTTGTTTGTCAAGGTGTTAATTGCCTTCCATATATCCTTACTATTTGTTTTATCCATTACTAAGTTCTTAAAGTAATTTTTCTTTTCCTGTCGTATGTTATATTGAATTTTGTTTCTAAGAGTACGGTATGCACTGAGATCCCGCTTTTTATATGCTTTATCTCTGTCTCTCATAATTTCAAGTATTTCCTGGGTGATCCAAGGTGGCTTGACGTGGTGTTTTACTCGAACTTCCTTGACTGGCACATGTCTATCAAAAACATCAATAAAGGTTTTCATCCAGAATTCCAGAGCATCATCCGGGTCAGGAAGCCGATCAACATTGTCTAGAGGTGAACTGAGCAAGGCCTGTAAAAATGCGTTTTGGTTGTAATTTGTGTAATTTCTATATTGTACACTTATGTGTTTATGTTTAGGAGTTTTAATCCCTTTTTTAGACCACGTGCAGCATATTGGGTAGTGATCGCTCATTGCACAATTGAGTACGGTGCATTCTATGATGTTGTCTGCGCAAGTTACATAAATGTGATCTATGACTGTTGAAGATGACTTTGTTACTCTAGTAGCTTGTTGTACTATTTGTTGGAAATTGTATGATGCAATTATATTTCCCCATATTATGTTGGATTTGTTGGTGTCAATGTTAAAGTCTCCGAGTAGTATAATTTCCTTCCCAGAAGCGAAAACCACCTCCATCATGGTAGTGAAGTTTTCGTACCAGACGTGTCCAGCACTGGGATTTCGATAGAGGTAGCCAATTATCAGGGGTGTGCGGTTTTGAAGTTTTAGCTCTAACCAAATACATTCTATTTCGCAAGTTTCAAAGTCTAGCCTACGGTGAGCATTTAGTAAATTAGAAACATAGGTTACCATGGCTGTCTCTTGTTTCCTACAGGGATCCCTTCTAAAAACTTTGTACCCTTTAATAGAGATGTCCTCATCTGAAATTTTATCATTAAGCCTACTTTCACTAAGGCCGAATAAATGAAAATTTTGATTAAGAATAGAAGATAACTCTGGTAGCTTGTTAAATAATCTGCAAATGTTTAAGTGTCCAAGGCGTATTCCTGACTTATTGAGCCAGTGTTGCCACTTCTCAGACATTTCATCCATGACGAAATTGTAAATTAGTCAAAGTTAAGCAAAAATACAAGATCATAAAAAAATCACAATTACATTAACTTACAAAATATCAGTAATACAAATCGATAAGTAAATGACAATATTATAACGATATAACTAATTAGACAAACGAATATAATGCAAACAAGGAACAAAACGAATTAAAGAACATACAATAAATAATTAACCTGAAAAAAACTACTTCACAAGCTAAGTACCAACTGTTGTCCAAAAGAATCAATAAATGACTATACAAGTCAATGTCTCTGTTTAAAGCGGGGAGTGAAGACCCCCTCACTATTAACGCGATAAAAAGTATTATAAAAGATATCTAAGTGTCAATCTCTGTGACTTCAATACGAGTCAATGTTTACAGCAACGTACAATCTAAAACGTTGCTATATAAATCAATAACCAAGTATGCGCATAAACTTTCTAGGAGAGGCTCTTTCTTGTACCGCGATCCGGTGTTACTTTGTGCTGAATTGCTAGTAAATACCAGGCTGTGTTGGTCCTTGGTACAGCGACATCATAAATGCCTGCCGAAGTGAAGCTGGGCTAAACCGTGTGAGGTATAACAACTCTGGGTTACAATGGAATGGATACTGTTGATTTCTCACGGGTGTGTAATGACTTCCAACTACAGGCTCTGATTCGTGGCTAACAGGAGGCTGTGGTGGCACGTTGTTGTTACTACTGGATTGATCCTTGCTGTGGAGAAGAGGGAACGTATCTTTATAATTATCACCCTCCTGTGTGAAAGAGGGCGTATTGTACGGATTTGGTGTGGTGGAAATGTTCCGTCTGGCTTGGATATCAGGTGCCGTGGTTAAGAGTGGTCTGCTCTCTTCTGGCCTATTGGTACTTGATGTGGCGGCAGTATGTCGTCTGGCTTGAGTTTGAGGTGGTGTAGCTAAAAGTGTCCTACGCGATCCAGTATTGGATGTAGGTTGTGTACGTTCAGGGTATTTAATATTTTTGGCGAGCAAGCTGGTGCCCAATGTAGACAAATGTACTTGATCCTTATAAAGTCGCTTTTTAGGTGCTCCTGACTGTGAAGTAAACACCGGTGTGTTGTTGATGAACTGTATGTTGTTGTGAGAACAAAACTTCTGCAATATGTTGTTATTTATGTCAGCTAGACGACGCTGGAATCCATAACGCGGTGATATGATGGAGGAGAAGAAAATGGACGAGTTAGGAAAAATGTGACGTAATCCGTTCAAGTGCGCCAGCAGTTGAGATGTTGTGATTTGCTGGTTGTTCATGGTGTCATTGATACCAATATGAACACTTGCCCTTTTTACATTAAGATTTACAGCCAACCTCCTAATCTTGTCCGTTAGCCGGTCAACACCAGCCCCAGGCAATGGAATTATGGAAACAATGTCTTTGTCTGTAGTAGCCATCCGGTCGTTGTATAGACCTTTCATTAGAGAGTCGCCTTTTATAATGTGTGTACAGTCGGGTCGTGCTGTCTACACATGTTGGTTGTCAGTACGCCTTGCTCGTTGTTTCTCCCATTTAGCAGCAGTCTGTACATCTCCATGTGACTCTCCCTGTGTTTCCTGGAGGCGTGTGTTGTATGTTGGCAGTGCACTATAGCACTGTACGTTTTCTGACAAATTTTCTTGAAGCACTTCGAATCTGTTGCTTATTTTTACACCAATGGGATAGACTGCTTGTAGCGTTTTATCGTCCTCTGCACGTTGAGGTTTTTCCGCGTCTTGTTTTGTTATTTGTTTTTGGTGAAACTGGGCTTCAAGATTCTCCGAAGTTGATACAGCTGCTTGGGAATTACACGCTTGTTCAGTTGGGTTGGTGGTGGACTCGTGCTGTAAAGTTTCTATTGTTTTTCTTAGCAATAGATTTTCCTCTCTCAGGAGCGTGATTTCTGCTTTGAGAGCAGTATAGTCACTGCTGGTCTTGCTATTAGCTTCAATGTTCGCTGTAACAGTAGCAGTGAGCGCCTTTAAGGATTGTTCTATTACCTCAATGCGCATATGACAATCGCACGATTGTCCATTGATAGTTGGCGTGTTATCTAAGGCTGGTATTTCTTCTGCTACTCTTACGTTGGTCTCAACGTTATTATGGAGGTGCTCCATTGGATATTCAATGGCCAAGAGTACTGATGGGGTAGCTGACCTCGTGTTGATGGTATTATCCTGTTCATTCATTGTATGTGTTAGTTGAGAAACATTGTCTGCTGTGATGTCCACAGCTGTAGTTGTGGGCTGTGTAGATTCTGAGTCCTCACTCGAGACGAGCATGTTGATGATATCTTGTGTCTTTGATATGTCTCTACTCGTGAATGTAAGTATTGAGTTCTCCAGCTCGACAAAGTCTAATTTTAGCCAAGAGTTAATGTTTTCAACGCTGCCCTGAGCTAGTAACTTGTTCTTCGAATGATATAAATGTATTGTAAGGACTGGCGTCGTAATCAGATCTTCCACGTAAGCCCCGCTTCTATCTTGTCTGTGTTGGATTCGTTCAGGCTTGTAATAATTGATGAGGCACGTTCGAAATGCCTCATAATAGAATGTATTATTAAAGGATACTGTAACACATTGGCCAGAGTTGGTGTGTTGGACGACTCGGCCGACTGGATTCGCACACCTGGCTAGCTTGGTCTTCACCGCCTTCTTTTTGTTTAGTGTGTATGGTTTATTCACGGCCGATCGTAAACCGGATCTTGTTTTAACACCAGTCACCTCCAGAGAGGCCTCTTCTATAGATGACATTACTGCATCATGTTATCAAACCCGTTTGAAGAATGCAGCGAACTCATTGTAGTCTAGACTCGGCGTGGGCTATTTGAAGTCATGTGTTGCGGTTCGTTTGTTTTGATAATTGAGGCAATAACACAGAGCTGATCAGGAACTTGCGATATTGCGTGCTGGCGACTTACCACGCGCTAGTCAAGCATGGTTTAATCACACGTTGTCGTTAATCGATAATTGGTAGGTTTCAAAATTGAATGACCTTACCATCCATTTATCAAAGAAATCCTCATTTCACTAAACCACAGTCACATAAACATAAGATATTAATTCGTATTAGATCCAGTTTTAGAACTAACACAATGATATACACAGCATCTCGATTGAAATAGGCAACACTTTGATAAATTCTATAAAAACTGGGAGAGCTTGTGAAAACACGTCCGCTCGAAACCGGAAACAGGAAACCGGTAGATAGATAGATAGATAGATAGATAGATAGATAGATAGATAGATAGATAGATAGATAGATAGATAGATAGATAGATAGATAAAAAATGTGATAGATAGGTAAAACATGTTTGTATATCCTTTACAGGACATCACTGTCAACATCAGTATCCTTCAGCTGATTGTTGATTTCTTGGGAAGATTACGCTCAGTAGTTTGCCATTGCATTCTGAGCGACCGGCTCACATGCCAGGTAAGTTAATGACGTGGAGAGAACTGCTACCAATTCTCGCCGTCGTCACGTTACTTACGAGAGTATACGGGATTACGGAGAAAGTCGCTAACCCCTAGACCACGGAGGTCGGCAGATAGATAGATAGACAGAAGGAAATTGAAAAGAGCAGGCAGAATATTTAGCTTCATGGGCAAAATTAAACGGAGAAAGTCCACCCATAAAGAACATTTGTTTCACATGTGGTTCTGGGTTCTCGGTTGTGCTACGGTTTTCGTGCACTGCGTGAGCATTTGTATGTGCGATATAAAAATTGGGGTGGGGGGGGAGACAGAATCACTTATGCAGTTGTCGAAGTGTTTATTGAAGTAATGTAAGTAAGTAAAATGCCCTTTTACACGCATTAATGCGGAACTGAGCATATGGTGGATGATCCATATTTGTATAGACAAATCGGCACTCTGTGGGCTATAAAATCAGTATCACGCCAGCCGCATTTATTTCCCAAACATATCTTGGTACCCATTTTAGTCTAGGTCTATGTGGTAGACCAGGTCAGTTTTAAAATTGGGAATCCGCCTTGATGAGGACCAAACCCATTACCACAGGACCAGCAGACGAGTTCTATCCACTATGCTGCCGATGCTCCCTGTCTAATAAATGTGTTTGTCAATTAACCAATCAATAAAATCATTTTTACAGATAGTTGCAAAGCTGTTAAATGAGGAATATCTATTGCTCTTTAAAAAAAAACATTAAAAAAAAAAAAACACACACAACTACTTAATATATTGTGGCATGGGACAGATAGACCTACACAAATTTGATTTTTAAGAGCATGCATCTTTGCCATTGCAACATACGCCTGTGAGACCTGGATACTTACTAAACAAGCTGAACAGCGCGTAAATGCCGTTGAATATAAATGTTATTGACGGGTTATAAGAATATCTTGGATACAGAAAAGAACAAATGCATCCATACGACAAGAGCTCAATATTGATTGGAAACAAATAGGTATATTTAGCTCCTGCGAGAAGAAACGTACTAAACACAAACACGTTGCATATATCTTATAAGGAGATCCATCGCATCCCGAAATACAGGTGAAAATCCAAAATCAGAAGCAATCAATAAATATATAAAATGAATAATAAAATAAAATACACACAAATGCGTACAATACGACACACAGGACGGCCGACGTTTCGATTCTCAGAATCTTTGTCAAGGAGAGGACAACACAGATAGATAAAACAACGAAATACAAAAACCGAAAGCACAACTACTCGGTCCCAATGTGGGAGCAGAAATGGCGGCTTTGTCAGTTGCGAAGGCACTCTTTGGCTGCAGAGTCTAAGTATAGTAGGTTGCCAGATAGGATTTAGGTCGCCAAAAATATGCGAACAGTCTGATATGAAAATATAGGGGTGTGGAGACAGTTAGGTATGAATATATGGGGGGGGGGGGGAGGACAGCATAGTAATAGACAGGAAACAGGAAACCGGTAGATAGATAGATAGATAGATAGATAGATAGATAGATAGATAGATAGATAGATAGATAGATAGATAGATAGATAGATAGATAGATAGATAGATAAAAAATGTGATAGATAGGTAAAACATATTTGTATATCCTTTACAGGACATCACTGTCAACATCAGTATCCTTCAGCTGATTGTTGATTTCTTGGGAAGATTACGCTCAGTAGTTTGCCATTGCATTCTGAGCGACCGGCTCACATGCCCCGTAAGTTAATGACGTTTAGAGAACTGCTACCAATTCTCGCCGTCGTCACGTTACTTACGAGAGTATACGGGATTACGGAGAAAGTCGCTAACTCCTAGACCACGGAGGTCGGCAGATAGATAGATAGACAGAAGGAAATTGAAAAGAGCAGGCAGAATATTTAGCTTCATGGGCAAAATTAAACTGAGAAAGTCCACCCATAAAGAACATTTGTTTCACATGTGGTTCTGGGTTCTCGGTTGTGCTACGGTTTTCGTGCACTGCGTGAGCATTTGTATATGCGATATAAAAATTGGGGTGGGGGGAGACAGAATCACTTATGCAGTTGTCGAAGTGTTTATTGAAGTAATGTAAGTAAGTAAAATGCCCTTTTACACGCATTAATGCGGAACTGAGCATATGGTGGATGATCCATATTTGTATAGACAAATCGGCACTCTGTGGGCTATAAAATCAGTATCACGCCAGCCGCTTTTATTTCCCAAACATATCTTGGTACCCATTTTAGTCTAGGTCTATGTGGTAGACCAGGTCAGTTTTAATATTGGGAATCCGCCTTGATGAGGACCAAACCCATTACCACAGGACCAGCAGACGAGTTCTATCCACTATGCTGCCGATGCTCCCTGTCTAATAAATGTGTTTGTCAATTAACCAATCAATAAAATCATTTTTACAGATAGTTGCAAAGCTGTTAAATGAGGAATATCTATTGCTCTTTAAAAAAAAACATTAAAAAAAAACACACACACAACTACTTAATATATTGTGGCATGGGACAGATAGACCTACACAAATTTGATTTTTAAGAGCATGCATCTTTGCCATTGCAACATACGCCTGTGAGACCTGGATACTTACTAAACAAGCAGAACAGTGCGTAAATGCCGTTGAATATAAATGTTATTGACGGGTTATAAGAATATCTTGGATACAGAAAATAACAAATGCATCCATACGACAAGAGCTCAATATTGATTGGAAACAAATAGGTATATTTAGCTCCTGCGAGAAGAAACGTACTAAACACAAACACGTTGCATATATCTTACAAGGAGATCCATCGCATCCCGAAATACAGGTGAAAATCCAAAATCAGAAGCAATCAATAAATATATAAAATGAATAATAAAATAAAATACACACAAATGCGTACAATACGACACACAGGACGGCCGACGTTTCGATTCTCAGAATCTTTGTCAAGGAGAGGACAACACAGATAGATAAAACAACGAAATACAAAAACCGAAAGCACAACTACTCGGTCCCAATGTGGGAGCAGAAATGGCGGCTTTGTCAGTTGCGAAGGCACTCTTTGGCTGCAGAGTCTAAGTATAGTAGGTTGCCAGAGAGGATTTAGGTCGCCAAAAATATGCGAACAGTCTGATATGAAAATATAGGGGTGTGGAGACAGTTAGGTATGAATATATGGGGGGGGGGGGGGAAAGGACAGCATAGTAATAGACAGTGTAAACAGTTGGAGAAGATGGCACAGTTATACAGTGGCGTCCACAACAAGTATTGATACCTGCTGGATGGACGCATCCCAGAGAGTTGATTAATTGGCATTCAATTTTGAGCCTAATGGAGCTGTTGGAGAAGCAAGGTTTCAATGCAGTGACACATAATTCGTCGACTCCATTATGGTTGGAGGAATTAAAATGGTTGAGGACAGGTTTGTCAGCGCCCTGATTAATGTCTCTGAGGTGTTCTCTAAAACGGCCAGCAAGGCGTCTTATAGTTTGGCCAATGTATTTCATGTCACATCGTTTGCAGATGATAACATATATAAGATTATTGAACACGGTTGACTACTAAAGACGATAAAACAAAGAAAATTTAAATATTTTGATCACTTGACACTTCATGAAAGTTTGGAGAGAACAATAATGGAGGGTATATGCCCGTGAAGAGAGGAAGAGGACAGCCAAAGAGAAGATGGGTGCAGGATGTGGCAGATAATCTTCAGATGGGTATATCGGATGTGGGGCATCTTGCTTATGACCGAGAAGTTTCCCGGAAGGTTGTTATGGGAGCGAGGTTCTGCAAAGAACATGCTACTGAATAAATGAATGACAAAGCCACTCACCTGGCACACAAAATGACACTTCTGGTTGCAGGAGAACGGATTCCACTGATAGCCTAGTTTTTCGGACATCGCCAGGCAGTGTTCACCTGCTCAATAAACAGAAATGGTAAAACACTTTAAGCTAGAACCATTAATGTCAAAACACCTTAAGTTAGAACAATTATGGTAAAACACCTTAAGTTAGAACCATTAATGGTAAAATACCTTAAGCTAGAACCATTAATGGCAAACCACCTTAAGTTAGAACCAGTAATTGTAAAAAACGTCAAATTAGAACAATTAATGGTAAAAGACCTTAAATTAGATCAATTAATGTCAAAACACTTTAAATTATAACAATCAATGATTAAAAAAAAACATTAAGTTAGAACCATTAATGGCAAAACACTTTAAGTTAGAACCATTAATGGTAAATACCTTAAATTAGAACCATTATTGGTAAAATACCTTAAGTTAGAACCATTATTGGTAAAATACCTTAAGTTAGAACCATAAATGCAAAACACCTTAAGCTAGAACTATTAATGACAAACACCGTAAGTCAGAACCATTAATTACAAAACACCTTAAGTTAGAACCATTACAAAAGTTACGCAGTTTGTTACAGAAAAATTGAACACAATGTGTTCATTTAATTATTTTAAGCACAGAAACCATAAAGAATATGATGTATGATTTATTGCCTGTTGTCCCCACGGTCACGAACAATTGATTGCTCAAATATAATGAGATTTTAAGTAAGCAGAAAGAGTTCGTGTTAAATTACCGTGGGAATAACAGATGTTCCACGTTCGAACAATACCTGTGACTATGTGTTTTGTTTCAGCTAAAGTTTCATTAAATTATTCACTTCATATGAGATATAACTTTGCAGTATACAACTGGCGTGATACAGTGAAATATGCCAGGCAATAAATCGTGCAACGTATTGTTTGTGGCTTCTGTCTTTAAAGAAAAATGCATTATCACAATAAGAGATGAAATGTTTGAGTAAAATCTAGCATAAAATTCTCACCATCTTTATAAATCAAATGAATTGATGGTTTGAATACTGTAAGGACCATCGGAATTGACTGCCACCTTGCCGTCTTGACAGACGATAGTTTGTAAAATGAAGTTATACCTCACCATAACACAAAGCCTGGGCTGAATTTACAGACCATGTTTTGGCCATGTAGTTTGATCTTTCTCTAGGCCTGCCTAGTGTACTCCAGAGTAAAAGTAACACCAATACAACTGGAACAAGACAAGCTGCAGAAGCAGCCGGATCAGAAAAGTAAAGCTCTAACTTTCCTTTCTAACGGAGCTTCGATCCTAGACCAGTTGTCAATCAAGGCTTAGGGATGGTCTTCTCTGTCATGCCATTTAGTACTTAGGTTGCATTTTCTAGCACCAGGATAAGGCTTGTGCCCTCTAATTTGCGCTCCAACGCCGAATCCGTTGGCAAAATGTCGAATGTCGGGTTTGATGAGCGCCTTTCAACATCCGGCGTTAACAGAAAAACTCATTCATATCTGATTATATGTGGCATTTGTTTTGTTTCCCGTACATATGTATCTACGGTGTATGCCATAGATGAGGCGCTGGAACCTCTTGCCCCCGGGTGGATTGGGCCCGTTAGCTATTACAACCAGCAGCCAATCTTTTTTTTTTTTTTTTTACAGGACATCGCTGTCAACAGCAGCATCTTTCAGCTGTCTGTCGATTTCTTGGCAAGATTACGCTCAGTAGTTTGCCATTGCTTTCTGAGCGGCCGGCTCAGTATCCCGCAAGTCACCAGCGGGGATCGAACCGCTCCCAGTTCTCTCCCGCTACGAGACTCTAGAGCCAATCTAGGAGATGGAAAACTCCGTTTATAAACCCCCAAGTTTAAGGTGGACCGAAAAAAGGTTACACCAAAATGTGATATTCCAATGGAGAGAAACGTACTTAAATACGTCAGTATATTCAAATATTTGGATGCAGACATTACAATAGATAGAAAATGAGTGACAAAGATAGATTTAAAGCAGAGTAATCCTAGTAAAACTATATTTCAGAAGTCGAAAAGCATTTCATAACCCACTAAATATTGCACAGAAATTACTGGCTTGAAATATAAAACCTTTTCTGCTGTATAAGAGTGAGTGGTGGAATGGGAAATACAGTGAATGTACATAGTTACTAGTAGAAAGCTAACAAGGGTTATAACACCCATCTGAAGAAGTATACAGGCATAATTCAGAATGTGGCTTAGATATTAATATAATAAAAAAAATATCAAAGAATAAAAAAACAAAAACTATGATTATTAGCAGTGGAAAGGGCCATGAGTGAACATTACTACAAAAGGGGATACACTAGAACAGGGGTCACCAAACTACGGCCCGCGGGCCGGATCCGACCCGCGACGTCATTTCATCCGGCCCGCCGATGATACTCGAACTTGCTTAATATAACGTATGAAACACGAGACGTTGTGATACAATTTAAATGTAATATTATGTTTAGAATAATAGGAGATCTTCACACGTGCGGAGACCTCCTGGCCGCTCTAGGCTGTTTATTCCTGCGGCCCTATTTATATATTTTGCAAACCTTATTATGAGATATATTCTATTACCAAATGAAGCCGCATGCCGCGGCTCTACAAGAGTATAGAGTAGCATATCCCATGATACCCTGGTAAAAAATGCATAGGATGCTGGGATGTTGTGTTGGCGTGCCTAAAAGAGCCCAGTCACGCCATGTTCCCGCCTCTTTGGCCTTGAGAACAACTGAGGCCGAAGAGATGCTGATGTCTAATTTTCAGCAGAGGGTTTGAACTCATCCCTCTGAGCTACTACCAAGTAGATGGGCTAACGTGCCCCAGGCACGGCCGAGCGAGGCAACTGTTTTTCCAGACCGCAGTTGAGAGGGCAGACAGGCCCTGTGAAGATCCAAGAGGATCTTGATTGTGGATTGAAGATATCTGCTGTGGGGTGAGTTTTGAATGAACCTTCATAGTTTAAATAGGAATATAGGAATAGAATAGCTATGCCTGTGCCCGAGAACAATAATGGAGGGGTATATGCCTGGGAAGAGAGGAAGAGGAAGCCCAAAGAGAAGATGGGTGCAGGATGTGGCGGATGATCTCCAGATGGGTGTATCTGAAGCGGGACATCTTGATTATGATCGAGAGGTTTTCCAGAAGTTTGTTATGGGAACGAGGTTCTGCAAAGAACATGCTACCGAATGAATGACCTTTGTTCCATCTTGTTGTCTGATAATTGCTGGTGTTGTGTATCAGACTACAATTACAGTGCTGTGATGGAAGATCACTGGTACTGAGTTGGATGACTACCCATGCTGTGATGGAAGATCACTGGTACTGTGAAGAATGATCATGTGTATGTTTATTCATGGGGATGCCTATCTTGTCATTGCATCTTATCATAAATGTTATTTATAAGTGCATTGGCATTATTAATCAGATGTTGTTGTATCTTTTCAATTACATTATTCTGATTCCATGAAAACGGACCTGAATTTCTTCTGATATTTCTAAATCTTTTTTTTTTCTTTCTTGTTAGCCGTAGAGATAGAATAAGATTTTCTTTGTCTTCTTATTCCTCTCTTCTTCTACGGCACATGAGAAGTCGGCGTTGTGCTATTATCTCTATCATCTCTGTGAGGTTACATTGGATGTGAGGTCTTGATTGGATGCAGCAATTCCAAACCAAACATTAATGGTATTTTGAAAGCCACACGTTAGTTTCACAAATCTCCCTAACCCCTTTTGCTGTTTAGTTTGTGAGATTCTGATATGTGCACATTAGGTCTAATGTAACTATCTTTTTGCTAACGTCGCCTTCTTTGATAACTTTGTATAGTAAATAAATATGTTGGTTGTCTTTGTTTTTTGTGCATTGCACGCCCTTCAGATGATTAACTTAGTTTTTCGTCTTTTTCCCCAGAGCTTTCATTCTAGCTTGCAATTATTGTTAAAGTTAATTGCATATCCTTTACAGGACGTTTGCAGTCAACACCTGCATTGTTTGCTGTTGTTGATGTCTTGACAAGTTTATGTTCAGTAGTTTACTATTGCCGGTCTCTCTGGCCGAGGGGGTTACAATACTTTCTCCGTAATCCCTTTTATCACGCAGAGTCTCGTAACGGGCGAGAACTGAGAGCGGTTCGTACCTCGCTGGTGAATTGCGGGATAACTGAGCCGGCCGCTCAGAAAGCAATGGCAAACTACTGAGAGTAATCTAGCCAAGAAATCAACAGACAGCTGAAAGATTCTGATGTTGACAGCGATGTCCTGTAAAAGGATATGCGAATTAAAAAAAAAAAGTTTACCATTGCATTCTGAACGACCGGCACCCATAACATAGCGTAAAAACAAGCGCAACGTTGTCTACTGCCAAATCGTGCGCAGCTGTGTTTCGAACGCGGGTATACGGGATTACGAAACGCGTCCGTAAGACCTTTGCCACGGAGAACGGAGCAAGTATTGTACAGAATGACTATCCGGCCCGCGCTCGTCATTTTCTCAGCTAATCCGGCCCGCCGTGAAAAAAGTTTGGTGACCCCTGCACTAGAACAAGAAACAAGGTTCTCCTACCTTGGACAATGGGCTAGGCGGAAACCCAAATGTTGTTTCTGAGAGGAATTTTTCGAATACCTTAGACTATAGAAGTAACTATCTTCAACGGTCTCAAAGAGACCAATAACAGTGGAACATTGAAGAGAAATATTAATTGGGGAACCCTTTGAGGCCATTTAGACAGTTCATAAATAAACACCCATGTTTGGAGCTCATATAAGTAGAAGAAAGAAGTAGGGATTAGAGGACGCACTAGACAACATACCAATTGAAAGCTATAGTTATCGACAGGGATTCGAACCTGTCACCTCCAAATGATGACATCTCCTCGCTGCAGGAACAAGTGTACTTCGATGCATGACCAACTAAAGGGTGTATTTTTAATGACTGCAGTGTTTGAAAATATTGCCGGTCTAAGTTTTGTAATCAACATCTCTAAAGTTCATGCAATATAATAGGTGAATACAAAATTGAATCGGCAATATTTTTAAACACTGTACAGTCATTAAACATACACCCTGCAGATATTTGCTCCTGCAGCTAGACGTTTCGTAATTTGGAGGTGACAGGTTTGAATCCCCGGTCCCAAATATAGTTTTCAATGTGTATGTTGCATAGAGCGTGCTCTAATCCCTACGTCACTCCTCTACTTCTATGAGGGCCAAACAATACATGTGTGTTTATTTAGAACATGTTACGCAACTAGCGCCATGGTTTAGCGGATATTGAGTTGCCCATTTTCTCAGTTCCACGTTATACCGAGTCGTGTATTCGAAGTTAGCTGAGCTTGATTTGGAAGCAGACCGGTTTACGTTAATTTCGATGGCATGAGGTGTCGGCCTTTCAGAAAGCAAAGGCAAACTACTAAACTAATATTGTCTAGTAAGTTCTGTAAAGGACATACCATTAATTTTATACGAAAGAGACTGTCACTAATTTGCAGCCTTTACTTCCCAGAACAATTTTCGGTTCACTTTTGATGGGCCGTGTAGAGAATCAACAGACTAACAAAACTGTTTTCTCTATATTCAAGGCTATATAGTCTTGACGTAAGCTTGCAAAGCCTGCAAGTAAACAAACCACCACAGATGGCTTTCTATTTGGGAAGTTAATTTGACACCAGTACCGGTCACCCCCAGAGGTTATCAATCCAGCCAGACTGGAGGGCAGACTCAGGGGACTGAATGGTAATTAAAACCAACCAGGCATGACGCAAGAAAACCTGGTTTACCAACAGAGTTGTAAACTGGCAGCTGACCATGAGAACCTAATTGCTCCTTTGACATGACACCTGATAAGCACAGCTAGGAAACCGCCCAACCGCGATGGCTGACCTCCATCTGGTAGAGACTAGAGGTGCAAGGTGTGAAATCACTGATAAGACTCAGGGGGCTAATACTTGTCAGACCCACAGGTGTGATGGCCAGTTTGCAGTGATAATTGCAATTAACGTCAGGGGGAGATAAGAAGAATTTATGACTGGAATTCCTGGGAGATAAGTGTCTACTGCTAGGCTAGGTATAAAATCCCATGCTAGAGCTGTTCCCTTTAGATTAAGTCTGACTTCAGAACAGGTAGGCACCCAGCTCGTTTTGTAGTCATATGTATGATTCTTATGTTGCTAGATTTCACTAGGAGAAGTAATTCTTAGTAACTAGTCAAGTTTTAGATGTATGTACTGATTTTCAGTCTATATCTGATCTAGGTTATTGCAAGAACTATCATTGTCGTAGGTTACTTGAGTGTTCTTTTTAAGTTCTGTGTTCAATATCATTGTGCTTCATGTATTACTCTTCTGAGAAGTAGAAACTTGTGAAAGGCAGATCTTGTCTAGATATACTTGAGGTGTCGTAGCAGATGCTTGCCATTTCTGTCTAAACTAGACTAGTCTCTTTTTGGTGTGTGCATTTGTTGTACAGAATATAGTCAACTGACTATTTCTTTAATTCTTACCACAGCAGTAACTATGTGGTGACTAAACCGGACAGATCAGCTATATGGCTGGTCTGTGTGGTCACTTCAATTAGACTTGTTGCATATCTCATTTTGTAGGTATCCAATATTATTACTCATTAATAATGCCTTATGCTATTATGTTGATTATCATTATATGTCTATCTTGAAGTAATATAATGTATGTATATCGGAGGTTGATATAGTTGAAGTGTCATATGCAAACCTACCAATATGAAGGGTTATGGTATTGATTGCATTTGTAGCAGAGGGGTAATGGTACAGACATTACCCACAATTGTTATAGGGTATATGGTGCTAAATCTTTTCATCGTATGGTGGACGGTAATTCACGGAAGTCTGGCACAGATACTGGTCACGGCTTGTAAGCCCGGATGATCAGACATTATTATAATACCATTAACGACCCTGTGAGCTGCTAAACCATCTTTGGACGGATCGGCTGTACGACAGAATTTCTGTTTTAGCGACATGGACATGGGCGGCAGAAATGTAATAATTACAGGCGTGTGAGACAATGGAAAACCCCGTCCCAGACTAAGACAGTAGGACAGAGATATGGAGGAGAAGGAGGATGGTGAACGCAGTAGAGTTGGAAGATAAACTTGGCCAGACTGGTCATTGTATATGTGTTTACTAGAATATGTTTTACTTAAGATTGCACTGATGTAGAACTAGATATAACACATTCTTGACTTTCTTTCAAGCTCTCACAAGGAGCACCTATGTTATAGATCTCAAGAACGAGTGACTGACTAGGTAGTGTCAGGACTGACAGGAATAGTCAGAATACCGGCAAGCTGTTTTTTTGTTTGTCTACTGGAGAGTGGGGATCTGGACCACAGATCCAGATAGTTCAAGTAACAAGTTATGTAATGTTTGTCATCACTATCATGTTATATGATTTCATCATCATCATCATCATCATCATCATCATCATCATCATCATCATCATCATCATCATCATCATCATCATCATCATCATCATCATCATCATCATCTGGAAATCGGATATGATTAGTAAATAAATGTTGTAGTATTATAACTCATAGTTCTATAGTTATATTTGTAATTCCAATTGTGCATACGTGTTGTGTGTGTACATTGGTGGGGGTTCACTTACACACCAAGGAAGGGAGCAGTCAGGGAGAAAAACCTGTACTGGGATAGTTGTCTGTACACTTTAATTCAGACTTAAGAATCTATCCTAGCTAACCTTCTCTTTCCCATTCCTTTGCGAATATTCAGCACAGTTCATTTCAATTTTGTAACGAGCCACTTTGAGCTGTACGTTAGATATTCAGGGCTTAATCTATAGTTCAGCCATATAGTTTTTGTCCCTAGTCAGTTTCTGACTATTTGGGGTTGCTCGCCAGTGAATAATACTTTCATCTAGCCGGTTGGGCACCCCGACTTATGACAGAGACCAAGAGTGTCATTTGATCATATAATGAAAAAAGAGGAACTGGAGAACATCGTGACGACTGGAATGATCAATGGCAGAATGAGCAACGGCAAACCGAGAGAAATGATGTTGGACTGTCTAAGACGGTGGCATGGAAGAATAATAAAAAGTTAATTGCATATTTTTTCAGGACGTCGTAATCTCGCTCTTATTGTTGTATATAATGCTATAGTTTCATTAGCGTCTTTCAGGCAGTCGTTGTTAGTTACATTTGCTTGCCATATTCTGCCCTTAATCTCTGTTGTGCATCTTCCATCTGTTATAAATGTCCCAAGATATTTAAAACTATCCACTTAGTTATGAATTTATTTTCCCTTCCATTTCCATTTCACATTTTGGTGTCACATTTTTCTTTGATATCACCATCGTTACTGTTTTCTTGATATTCAAGGAGAGTCCTTTCTTTGCACTCTTTGTCACTACCATGTCCAACAATTGTTATAGATCTGTTGCATTATCCGCCATCAATACTGTGTCATCTGTATAGCGTAGATTGTTTGTTTTATAACCTCGGATTAATATTCCTGTCTTCTCTTTGAGCTCTCTCATTATTACTTCACTATAGAGGAGAAGAAATCCGGTGACAAAACACATACCAGTCGTACGCCTAGCTATATATGTTCATATAAGCTAATAATTGCCCTATTTAGACTAGACATATGAAGAAGGAAGGAAGGCCCTGATCGCCGACCTCTATCACATACTAGACATTCGAAGAAGAATGGAAAGTCCAGATCGCCGACTTCTGCCACAGACTAGACATATGAAGAAGAAAGGAAAATCTGGATTGCCGACTTCTGACACAGACTAGACATGAAGAGGAATGGAAAGTCCGAATTGCCGACGCCTGCCACAGACTAGACATATAAAGAAGAATAATACAGTTCATACCGGCACCGCGGTTGTATGGCTGTCCTGAAGCCCAGTCTTGGAATTCGTACATTGGCCGCCCTGAGGTAACCCATCTCCAGTTTCCTCCCCAGGTGTTTCCAGGAGGCACTAGTTGTTTAAATATATCAGCACCGCCCAGCCAGACACACTCGGCTGAAAGGAAATCACGCACACAATAGACATTTAAGTTATACTGTTTCGTTTATTACTGTTTGTGTGCCGGCTCAGTGACGAAGAAGTTACGGACGCAGTTCGTAGTCCCGCATACCCGCGTTCGAAACATGTCTGCGAGCGATTTTTTACGAAATGGTATTGGGTGCCGGTCGTTCAGAAAGCAATGGCAAACTATTGCACGCAAACTTGCCAAGAGATCACAACAGCAAATATGCTGGTGTTGACTGCGACGTTCTGTAAAGGATATGCACTTAACTTTAACTGTTTGTGTTGTACTGAACTTGCCGTCTTGACAGACGATAGGTATTGTGCCTCAACAAAGAAACAGAAAGGCATAATAAAATCTTAATAGCACAAAGCCTGGGTTGAATTGTAGAGACCATGTGTTGCCCAGGCAGCATGATCCCTCTCTCGACCAGGATAAGACTTGTACCCTCCCAATTGAACTCCTTCGTCAGACGTCGTTGGCACAATGTGGGGCGTCTGGTTTGGTGAGCGCCGTCCAACATTCAGCGCACACAGAAGGCAGGTAGTACCGTCTACTTCATACGTTAGTTCAGTCATTTCCGACCAAGATCAGACAGAAAGACATAGTATTAAGACAGTTCATTTCTGGCTTTCTTCAGATTCTCTATGGCTTATACTTGCAAGTCTCACTGCTGAGTGAAAAAAAAATGCTGGGTGGTTTAAGAAGGTGGCACGTAAGAATACCTTTCACAGAATTGATGAAGTGCATCAAGGAGCGAAATCTGTGGAGAGACAAGAACTTCTCCGCCATGTGGCAAAGCACTTGATGATGATGGTGATGACAACTATAAATATTGAATCGAAGGGCGGTAAGCAGGTAAAGATGAATCGATAACAAGGACAAGAATGGTTAAGTTGAGTTGAGTTGAGCTGAGTTGAGTCGAGCCAGGAAACGATTTAACACACTCACGACATCTCCATACGTTATCCGTGCTTAACTTCAATAACCAGCGAAAAGTCCCAATACTAATGCTACAAGTGTTGGTCAGATCTGTTGGTCACTCCTTGCCATTCTATTCTCTCCAGACTATGGTGATTTATCTGTTCTTCCACATTATACATATGACCACAAAGGGTCCTTACCTTAATATCCACCTATACCTTACCCAACGGTGAAGACCCAGTCAGTCTATCAAGCTGCTCGTTTCCCAACCCACCATAATTTCCTGGCAAAATGATCGAACGGACGCTCCCATTCTTTGATTTCTGAGCTGTAGCAAGCCACTCTACACAAAGCTATCTCCGTGGCGAAGGTGCTACGGACTCAGTTCGTAATACCGCATACCGCGTTTGAAACAAAACTGCGGGAGATTTGACACCAGACCGTGTTGCATTGGGTTTGTTATTTATAAAATGGCATGGGAGCAGGTCATTTAGAAAGTAATGGTAAACTACTAAACGTACTCTTGCCAAGACATCACAAACGGCCAAAAAAAAAAGGGCCAGGATTTACTGCGACGTCCTCTAAAGGATATGCAACTAACTTTAACTCTACACAAAACGTCCTTGCCCACACCGTTCCCAATATGCTCTGGAGTCCGTTACAATCATGACATATGATTCGTCCTCCAGCGTGCGTAAAACCACAGAAATAAACAAAAGGTATCATAAGATAAAAAAAACACGGCCATGACAAAAGCCTCAGTCAAATAGCTTTAAAACACAAATCAGCACCACTCCAAAACAGTTATTTGTTATAAATCAAATGTAATTAAACTGAGATAGCATTGTCCGTACCTCCCCATTGCATCGCATACGTCTTAAGGTCAGAGTTCAGTTTAGGCCTGTCTACCTCGATCAGTTTTGATCCCGTAGATGAGCAAATTGACTGTAATTAGTAGGGGGAAAAACGAAAAGCATATGGTTAATTCGCAAAGACAGCTTAATTCTGAACAAAATAATGATAAAACTACATCATCTTACATTACAAGCTTGACTTCCAATGAAATAAACTGTACATGACTACATCCCTTTAACTATAAGCCTAACGTCCACTGAATTAAACTGGGAAAAACTACAGAACTACATTCTATACTATAAACCTTAATCAGTTAAACTGTGACAACAAGACTAGATAATTCTATATTCTAAACCTGACTCCCGATTAGATAAACTATAATCAATTAGATCATTCTACACTCTAAACCTGACTCTTACTCAGTTAACTCGTTTAAAAAAAAAACAACTAGATTCTTCCACACTCTATACCTGAGTCACAGTTCAAATGAAAACAAATAGTATATAACTAGATCATTCTAAACTCTATACTGACTAAGTCAGATAAACTGAAAACAACGAGATCAATCCACACTCTATACTGACACTCAGACAGGTAAACTACAAACATCCAGATAATTCTACCATCTGTTCTCCAATGTCTGTCTTTTCATTATATAACGAAAAAATACATACATGCGTGTGTAAGTCTGAGTATGTTATTGTGCTTGATTTTACGACGCATTGTGTATATCCGTATGCTCGGCCATATGTATTATTGAGCATTTATTGGTGTGTGTGTGAGTGAGTGATTGAGTAAGTGTGTGCGTGAGAGAGAGAGAGAGAGAGAGAGAGAGAGAGAGAGAGAGAGAGAGAGAGAGAGAGAGAGAGAGAGAGAGAGAGAGAGAGAGAGAGAGAGAGAGAGAAGAGAGAGAGAATATTATGAATGAGTGAATGTTTGTTAGTGTTTTTGTGACAGTATTATATAATGTATTTCGAGTATTCATTAGTGTCTTCGACGCAAAAGTGTTTACGAGAGGGCCTCAAATGAAAACCTTTTCCTCCAAGTGACTCTTTGAGTTGTCCAAACAGATGGGAATCACTTGGAGGTTAGGTCTAACGAGCACGCGGGACGAAGTACACACTGAAAGTGGGTGTTTTGTGTGTGGATGGTTTCAACCGTTTCACGGACAGTATGGGATAGAGCACTGTCATTTTGAAAAAAGGACACCTTCACCTTTACTCGAAAGTCCACGTCGTTTAGATGTGACCATCACCACCACGACCACCAAGACGACTACCACTACCACCACCACGACTACCACGACCGACAAAACCACGACCACCATCACAACCATCACAACCACCATAACCACGACCACGACAACCACCACCACCTACTACAACAACAGTACAGAAGACCATCTGCTACACTTACCTGAGCCTCTGCCCATGTGGAGGGAAAATCCGAGTAATCAATGCATGTCCCTTCTGCATAGGCCCAGCCTTGTCGACACTGACCATTGCCATAATAACCCGTAGCCTCTGGCAGATTGTAACAATCAACAAGACTTCGTCAGTATAACCGTGACCGCATTCTATGCCAAGTTACATGTTCTTTGCTGTTCATAGACCCTGTACTTGGAGCGCTGAAGTACGTCGTGACAATAGGAAAGTTGTTGGAGGGAAAAGAGGCAGGGGAGACCAAGAGAGAAGATATTGGACAGTTTGATTTCTTGGCATGGAGGAACGTCAATATCAGACCTGATTGACAGTACAAGAGACAGACGGCTGCAGACAGACGTGATCACCAACACACACGGCAAGGCTTATAAGAAGACTGGCAGTACAAGAGACAGACGGTGCAGACAGACACAATCCCCAACACCGCACGGCAAGGACTATAAGAAGACTGGCAGTACACGAAACAGAAGGCTGCATGCAGACATGACAACCAAAGACATACGTATGTACCATACGAAGAAGGAGGCTATACTTGTATTAAACAATTTTGTTCGTCCTACGTCTTCAGTCGTTGAGTTGAGATGAGTTGAATAAGGTTGAATTGTGTCAAGAACCGACATCACAGCACTGATGTAATCCCCATAATCCCTCATCTTTAACAGCCAGCAAAGAGTCCCAATAATAATGGTATGAGTAGCAGTCTGATTATATATATGTTTGTCCTTGGACTTTTGAGTGCCGATTAGACCATCTCGTCACTCCGTGTTCCACCATAATTAATCTTTAATAGTTAATTGTCTCATCTCATCTCATCTCATCTTGTTCCTCTTGTACATTCTGGTGTCGAGGTGATGCATAAACCGCGGGAGAATAGCCCCTTTATGGGTTTCAAATATCGTGATTCCCATGGATTATGTTATTCCTTCTGTCCAAAGTTGACATGGTCGTTCTCTTCTTCTGGTTCCGTTTGGTGTGTACATCATTATTAATTGTTGTGGTATGCTGTTAGTTGGTAGCCTAGTTATATGGCCAAACCATTGTAACTTGCTGTTTTCAGATGAAATATAGCACTACTATAACCCCCACTTTATTCCTGATTTTTTTTTTTTTTTTTTTATTTTCTCACTTCTTGATACATTGAGTATTCTTCTCAGGAATCTCATTTCCGTTGTTGTAATATTTCTTTTGTTCTTTTTCTGTCATTGTCCAGGTTTGGCGTTGGTAGAAAGATTGTGTTGTAGAGTGCGTTTTAGTATCTATTCATAAGTGTTTATTCTTTAGTATTGGTGCCATTTGTCCAACGAGTTAGTTTGCCGCATTGCATCTATTTTCGATCTCGTCTTCTAATTTGCCATTTGATGACTTTATACTTCCTAGTCCTCTAAAAGTACTGAAGAGTTTTGGTCATAGACCACAACTTTATGAAGGGAAAATCCCAACTGCACCTCCCCGTGGTAGAGGATGGAAACACACTACGGTGTGGCTAACACAGCTCTGGGGACCGAGTATCCACCGGAATAAGTGGACAACTCTGCAGCTGAGCAGAGCAGGGCACTCACTTGTCCTTACAGTCGGACATGGCTGTCAAAGGCAGAGGTAAAAAGACCACCATGTGAATGTGGAAGGCAAGGGGAAACCACCACATTATCTTCCCAAGACTTCATGGCAAAACATATATCAAAGTTAGTGAAGGACGTTAATGGCTGTCTTAGGGCATCCTCGTCCGGTAGGGACAGTCATGAGCCACAGGTGACACCAGACCGTCATCCAGCTACTGATGGCAAAATCTTAACTAAAATAAATAAATTTAGAGTAGGAACATGGAATGTTAGGACATTAAATGAGCTAGGAAAGTTGACCAATGTTCTAAGAGAGATGGATAGAATGAAAATGAATATACTAGGCGTTAGTGAGATGAGATGGAAGGGATCGGGTAAAATTATAGCTGACAATCACACAATAATTTATTCTGGAGGGGATACACATGAAAAAGGTGTAGGAATAATAATAGACGAAAAAACAGCCAAGTCAATTAATGGATACTGGTGTATTTCAGATAGAGTTATTATGGTAAAAATCAAAGGCAAACCAATAGACATAAATATTATACAAGTATATGCACCAACAGCAAGCAGTAGTGAGGAAGAAATACAACACTTTTACGACGAAATAGAAATGGCGATGGCTCAAATTGGATCACAAGAAATAAAGATAATACTTGGTGATTTTAACGCAAAAATAGGAAAGGGAAAAATGGAGGATGTAGTGGGGAATTATGGTTTAGGTACAAGAAATGAAAGAGGGGAAAAGCTAATAGAATGGGCAAATATCAATGATATGATAATTGGAAACACATGGTTTAAGCACCATAAAAGACGACTGTACACATGGATAAGCCCTGATAAGAAAATACGCAACCAAATTGACTACATACTAATTAATAAAAGAATTAGAAATGCTTTAATTAATGTAAAGACAATGCCTGGTGCTGACTGTAATAGTGATCATGTACCACTATGTGGACAAATAAAAGTAAGATTAAAGAGAGGGAAAAAAATGGTTAAGAACATGAGACTTAATAAAGAGGTTCTGAAAATAGATAAAGAAATGCAAGAACAATACAGAGTGACTGTGAAAAATAGGTACAATGCAATAACTAAAATACAGAGTATAGATGAACAATGGGAAATGTTAAGGGACTCCATTCATCAAACTAGCAAAGAAGTATTACCGGAGAGAGGCAAAATAGCTAAGAAAAAATGGATGAATGAAGATATCTTAAAATTGATGGACAAAAGAAAACAGAGTAAAAATGACAAACAAGAATACGCTAAGATAAATAAAGAAATAAAAGATAAATGTGGGAAGGCCAAAGAAAGTTGGTTAAACGAGCAATGCAAAAAAATTGAATTAAATTCCATTAAAGATACAAAAATATGCACAGACAAATCAGTGAGCTTACAGGAAGAAAAATAAGAATAAATACGGGGTGTTTGAAATCAAAAACAGGAAAGATAATATTAGAGGAAGATGCTATAATGAAGAGGTGGAATGAGTATATAAGAGAATTATATGTAGGAGAAAGGGAAGAATTAACAGAAGATAGTAACTTAGAAGGTCCACCTATTCTGAAAGAAGAAGTCGCTGACGCTATGAAACGTATGAAGAAAGGAAAAACAGCTGGGCCAGATGAAATCACAATAGAAGAATTAGAAGTATTGGGAGAATTTGGAGTAGATATATTAACCAAAATGTTGAATGATATTTACAGCAGTGGATATTTACCCAGTGATATGCTGAAATCTGTATTTATAGCTATACCAAAAAGACCAGGAGCAATTGATTGTGAAGATTTTCGTACAATTAACCTTATAAACCATATCACTAAGCTTCTACTCAGAATCATAATGAGAAGAACCAAAAAGAAAATAAAAATGGAAATTAGTGAAGAACAGTATGGATTTGTGGAAGGAAAGGGCACAAACAATGCAATTTATACATTACGGACACTAATAGAAAGGTCAATAGAGAAACAGAGAGACATATATTTGTGCTTCATAGATTATACTAAGGCATTTGATAAAGTAAAACATGATGAACTGATTAAAATGTTGGAAGATATCAACATTGATGGAAAAGATTTAAGAATAATAAAGAATGTTTACTGGAACCAAGTAGCAGCAATTAAAATGGGAAATAAAGAGGGTACTTACGAACAGATAAAGCTAGGAGTACGACAAGGGTGTGTCTTGTCACCAGATCTTTTCTCCCTGTATAGCGAAGTAATAATGAGAGAGATCAAAGAGATGCCAGGAATACTAGTTGGAGGTTATAATATAAATAATATTCGCTATGCAGATGACACAGTATTGGTGGCGGATAATTCAACAGACCTACAACAATTATTAGACGTTGTAGTAACAGAGAGTGCAAGGAAAGGACTCTCCTTGAATATCAAGAAAACAGTAACAATGGTAATATCAAAGAAAATGGTGACACCAAAATGTGACATAGAAATAGAAGGGAAAATCCTTAACCAAGTTGATAATTTTAGATACTTAGGGGCATTTATAACATCAGATGGAAGATGTACAACAGAGATTAGGAGCAGAATAGGGCAGGCAAAAGCCGCATTTCAGGAAATGAAGAGTATCTTATGCAATAAGTCACTATCACTGAATGTAAGAAAGAGAGTGCTGAAATGCTATGTAGAACCAGTTTTGCTGTATGGCAGTGAATCTTGGAATGTAAATGAACAGATTAAGAAAAAATTAGAAGCAACAGAGATGTGGTTCCTGAGACGAATGTTGCGAATTCCTTGGACTGCCAGAGTAACTAACGACGACTGCCTGAAACAGGCTAATGAAACTAGAACATTATATACAACAATAAGACAGAGACAAACAGCTTTCTTCGGTCATGTGATGAGAAGAGAGGCATTGGAGAACATCGTAACAACTGGAAAGATCGAGGGGAAGAGAGGCAGAGGTAGACCAAGAGAAGTGATGCTGGATGGATTGAGACGGTGGCATGGAGGAATATCAGCAGCAGAGTTGCTCCAGAAAACCAAAGACCGAGATCTGTGGAGAGCCATGAACGCCTACGCCAGCCGGCATGGCACTTTATGATGATGATGATACTTCCTAAATGCTTGAAAATCTTTACTTATTTCATGGGGTGTTCTTTAAGAAGAATCTTTGTTTTTTTTTCCGTTTGGTTTCCTCTGTTTTACTGAAGTGTCCGTCGATAGAGAATAGTTTTAACGTCTAATAATTGCTAATCATTAGGCAAATAAGTCGTGCAAGTGGACAAGAACAACACGCCAACTTGTGAATTGCCTAGATGTGTGAAGTTGTGCCCCAAAGTAGTTTCATGCAATGTGTGTGTGATACAATACTGCCATCGCATCTTATAGGCCTTGATGCGTGGAGGAACAGGTGGCCACTCTTTTCCTCACTTAACAAGCGATGAAATCAGGTGTTCTATATTGCTCATACATTACCAACGCGGTTCGCCTAGATGTGTAGGTAAAGCCTATCTTCAGGTCAAGAGGTGTAATATAAGCATTGACAGATCCACAAGGGAATCAGAACCCGCAGTCCACCAGACAGATTGTCCATATTACCCAATGTGCCGAAATGAACAAGTTGTGATTTTCAGACTGTATATTTTAAGAAGAAGAAGAAAGAAGTTAGGAGAAGAAAGAAGGAGGAGAAGAAAGAATAAGAAGAAGAAGAAATAATAATAATAATAATAATAATAATAATAATAATAAGAAGAAGAAGAAGAAGAAGAAGAAGAAGCCAAGCTGGACACGGACTTCAGAGCCCCAAACAACAAAAGAAAGTGCGCCAACTGCAAGGGCAAGCATGGAGCAAGATACTTGGGCTGTCAGTACCTGCAGAGACACAGAGACGTCTTAAAGATCGCCATCATCACAAACACTCCATTCAAGGAAGCAATGCAGAGGGACGAGACAGCCACGGGTATAGCACAAGCCGAAAGAGATCATCTTCAAAAACAGATAGACGATTTGAAGAGACAAGTCAAGGCACTGCTAACGCCGACCCCGAATAACGACAACGAAAAACTACTGGCGGAAATGAAGGAGATACAGCAAAACATCAAGCAAGAAGTAGAACATATGGCACTGATTAAGAAGGAGAATGAAGAGATCCTACAAACCATTAAATCAGAGCGAGAACTACAGAAAGCTGAAATGGAAATACTCCGAAACAAAACCACAGAAGCCGAACAAGAAACTACAGAGAAATCGCAGGATGAAAACCAAGAAACCGAGCCGGAATCACAACCGAAAGCAAGCAGCCCAAACACGACGCCCGAATCACTCAAAGGGAAGCCAATATCCCACCAGACATCAGAAGAAAATCGAGATGAGCACCCTGACGTCGGCATAGAGGACGTCCCGAAGCCAGAAGTAGAAATAATGTTTCCCGAGAGAAAGAGGCACTTCGAACTCACGTGCGAGGAATACAGAAAGCGCATGCATGAAAAAAAAGGAGAAGTTCAAGAAACTCAACGGGGAACCAGTGCCCTGCTTCAAAGACACAATAATTCTTCCACAAATAAAACGCGCAGAAGAATACGCATGGGAATACTACATTGAAGACGGAGAAATCATCCCATGGCTGAGCTCGGAGGAAGCGAGCAAAAGACAGCAAGAACTCAAACGTGGGAAGCGGACTGAAAGAAAGCGCAAGGAGGCATATCACATCGAAAGGCTTCTACAGTTACTTCACAATTGAGAAGACAAAAAAAAAAACCAAATAAAAAGTCCTTTTAAGGACTGCAACCAGTCAAGCCAGGAGCCTGCACCAACAAAGAAAACAGCAAGAGGAAACATGCACAAAGGACAGCCGCCGACCGATCTCCCAGCTTACGATGCATGGAGTGGGATAACGAAAAGTCCTTATAAGGA
Organism: Cepaea hortensis; assembly: GCA_963921405.1. Lineage (NCBI taxonomy): Eukaryota > Metazoa > Mollusca > Gastropoda > Stylommatophora > Helicidae > Cepaea > Cepaea hortensis. The sequence goes on from OY992876.1 coordinate 392,832,952, forward strand.
CTGCAGCCAGTCAAGCCAGACGAGCCAGGAGCTACACCAACAAAGAAACCACAAGAACAGACGAGCACAAAGGATAGCCGCCGAACGATCCCACCGCTGACGTCACAGACACAAACGATACATAACCAGTCCGTGATAGGACTCACAAGACAAGAATTAGGATGAATAAACCCACAAAAACCACGGACCTCAACAATAACCACAGCTGATGAAGCAGGTTAGACGAGGCCGAATTTGTAATTTTTGTTTTTGAAAATTGGAATTGGAATTGGGATACTATTATTATTATTATTATGTTAATAATGTGTATAATAATAACAAAACATAGGGCAATATAAATGCAGCCATTGGAAATGACTACCAAATGAAAACATCGTAACACATTAAGCAAGGAGTTAGCGAGGATTGGGCAGTATCACCAGATCTGTTCAATTTATACAGCGAATGAATAATGAGATCCCTACGAGAGATGCCAGAAACATCGGTTGGTGGGTATAATATAAACAACTGGAGATGTGCAGATCATATGGTTTTAATCACTGAAAATGAAACACAAGTACAAAATAAAGAAAAAAAATTGTTGGATGTAATTACAACAGAATGTAAAAACAAAGGTTATAGTTTTAAAAGAAGAAAAGCACGAAGTAATGGTAATTCAACATGGCATCTTTCATTATTGTTGTCTAGCGACGTGGGAGGAATAATTGTCGCGCTAGCGCCCGAAGGGTGGCACTGGATAATGTCATTCCACGTGATTCTACAATGTCTTTGATATCGTGAATCCATTTGCTTCTTGAGTGTCCTCTTGTTCTAATAGCGGATCCTTTTTTTTTTTTTTTTTTTAAAGTAGGGTCAGTCCTACTGGTAATCGATGGTGTTGCATTCCAACGAGATCTTCTGTCTTTAAATATATGTGGCACAAAGTGTTGATACCACTGTGTGTCTGATAACATCATTTCTTATTCGGTCTCGGAATATTAAGTTGGCAGCTCTCCTCAAACATCTCACAGGTGTTGATTTTGCTTAAATGTGATTTGGATAATGGTCAAGTTTGACATTGGTTGTATAGGGTTGATGTGAATATACTATTTATTATCTGGCGTTCTGCGGCAATATTTATATTTGTATGTTTCACTATGGTAAATAGTATATATATTAGTGCACTTGCTTTTTGTCATCAATGGTAAATAAAAAGAAAATATATATCTTCTAAAAAAAACAACAACATCAAAATAAGCGAACTAACGTAAAGTCAAAGTGTTCAAGTATTTGCATTGTACATTTTTTTCCCCCGCGATTCCATCCTGTTTCAGGATATTGCGGTCGACATCAGCATCTTTCAGCTGTATGTTGATTCCTAGGCTAGATTACGCTCATCAGCACGCCACGACTTTCTGAGCGACCGGCTCCATACTCTCATAAGTCACTGGCGCGACTCGAACCACTTCTAATTCTCGTGCGCTGACGTCAACCACGAGAGTATTCGAGGTTAACGGAGAAAGCTACTAACCCCTCAGCCAGGGAGCCGGCGCATTGTAGATAGAAGATGAATTAAAAGAAGTTAAATGTAGAATAAACCAAGCAAAAGTAGCATTGCTCTAGATGAATCATGTTCCATGCAGTATATATTAGTCATGTCTTAGTCATAAATGACTTAGGTACCGTATGCCATTAGACAGTGCTACCTGATACCAGATACCTGTTAGTAGTGTTAGCGCTGATTGTTGGGCGGCTCTCACCAAACCCGAAATCTTGCATTGTGACGGTTTCGGGCGGCGGAACACAACTGCGAAGGTGTAAACCTTACCCTTCTTCTTCTTCTTCAGCGTTCCGAGCCATTGAGGTTCTTTGCTGCAGATACAATCCGTCTCCATTCGTCTCTCTGGTTGACCTTCTCTTGCCAGTCGTTGATTCCAAGTGCTTGTATATCTCTCCACCGTCTTCTTGGTCTGCCTCGGAGTCTACGGTCATTTATTTCTTGAGTGTAAGCGAGTTTTGTTTCCCTATTATCTTTCATTCTTTCTATATGCCTCAGCAATTGTAGTCTATTAGCCTTTATGATACCAGTGATTAGCGGGGACTTAAACAGATCATAAATGTCTTTGTTACTTCTTCTTTTCCACTCTCCACTTTGTGTATCCCTAATGGGTCCAAAGATGCGTCTTAAAACTTTGTTCTCAAAGGTTTGTAGCAAGGCTTCGACTCCTTTCGTTGTACTCCAGGTTTCAGAGCCATACAACACAACTGGTCTGATCAGTGTTTTGTATATTGTGATCTTGGTGTTACGAGATAGCGCCTTTGATTTTAGTAAATGTTGTAGTGCACAGTATATCTTATTTCCAGAATTGATTCTAGTTTGTATTTCTTCCCTTTTGATATTGGAGCAGTTGAAGATTGTACCCAGGTATTTGTATGTTTCCGTTCTTTTAATGGTCATATTATCTACTTGTATGTGGCCAGAGTTTTTAGCCATTCCTTCTCTTGAAATTACCATATATTCTGTCTTATCTTGGTTGATAACCAGCCCCATCTTTTGGGCTTTTTCCTTTAAGTGAGTCAATATTTCCAATGTCTTTTGTTCATTTTCCCATATAATATCTATATCATCTGCATAACCAAGCAGCTTGGATGTTTCTCCAATATCACAATCCTCCTTTATCCTCCTTACAACTTTCTCTAGAGCCAGATTGAAGAGTAGTGGCGATAGTGCATCACCCTGTTTCAAGTCAGATGTTATTTGGAAAGGGTCTGATTTCCTGCCTTTATATGTTACTATATTATAAGTATCTTCCATGCATAGTCTGGTCATGTTGATTAACTTCCTTGGTATTCCAAATTCCCGCATAGCATTTCACAGACTATTCCTATGGACACTATCATAAGCCTTTTTAAAATCCACAAAAATGTTATGGAGATCTCTTTTATATTCCCAATTTTTCTCGGCTATCTGTCGTAAGATAAATATCTGATCTATTGTTGATCTGTTTTGTCTAAAACCCGCCTGGTAGTCACCTAATATGTATTCTGAATATGGTTTTAGTCTATTTAGTAATACTGCTGATAGTATCTTATAGCTTATGGACAGTAGTGATATTCCTCTATAATTTTTCACACTGGAACTTGTATCCTTTCTTAAAGATAGGTATCAATAATGACTCTTTCCAGTCATGGGGTAATTCTTCAGCCCTCCAGATTTTTATTATTAGTTCGTACAGTTTTAGATGTAATGCATGGCCACCCACCTTTATAAATTCAGCAGCAATTCCATCAGCCTCAGTTGCCTTATTGTTTTTAAGTCGTGCGATTACATATAGGATTTCTTCAAATGCAGGTTCTTCAATTTGTGGTTCCCATAAGGGAAGCAAAGAATAGCAACACTGTAGCCTACCACGCATGTCGTAAGAGGCGACTAAGGAGGCTTGATGGTTCCGTCGCCCTGCTACTGAGTGAGTGTGTGGCGCGACACTGTGAGCTGTGAGTTTCGTGTGGAATGCTTTTGAATCTGCCCGAGGTTTTTTGGAATGTGACTGCATGTTCGGAGTGATGGCAGATGGCTATGTCCCAGAGTTTACCGGTTTTTGCCTTATGCAGAAATGCGTGGCTGCTGGGCTTCTGGTTGACTGCCACTGCCATCGACGATGAACTGTATTTCGTGGACTGTGTGGGTGAACATCTAGGAAACATCCAGATGGGAAAATGACTGCCGATTCCATCAGAGATAAATTGGGTGTTTCGTGGGGGACTATTGTGTTGACATTCTGGCGGCAGCATTATGCACAGTGTATCTGTGCGGGCTGTTGTTTGTCGAGACTCCTGTCTTTTCCACTTTTTACATTGGGCAGTGGGGAGCGTTTTGTGTGATATTCACTGGCACAGGAACGGAGCATAATGGGGACGACCCGTTGCTGTGAAGTTGGAACTGTGACTAACTAACTAACTAACTAAGTAACGTTAGAATCTCTTCCTGTGGGAAAGTGTTACTTGGAGCTTCACAATTTAGTAATTCAACAAAGTATTCTTTCCATGTGTTGCACATTTCCTCATTGGTATTTATCATATTCTCATTTTTGTCTTTAAAACCATATGTGTTGTGTTGGTACCCTCGTTTCATTGACTTCAGTTCTTTAAAAAACTTTCTGGATTCGTTTTTCTGGTGATTAGTTTCCATATCTTTGATTATATTACTCATATATTCTCGCTTCTGCTGTCGAACTATTTTTGTAGCCTCTTTACATTCATTTCTATATTGCTCTTCCTTTTACAAACCTTATCCTAGTGAGAGAAAATGCAACCAAAGGACTAAATTTCATGGCAGGGCAGAACAAGCCCTAAGTCTTGGCCATCAACTGGTCTAGGATCGTTGACTGCAAGAGCATTGCTTTGCAGATCCGCAGTTTCCACAGCTTGCCTGAACCCAGATGTATTAGTGATAACTTTTCTCTAGAGTAAACTATGCAGGCCGAGAGAGAGATCATGTTACACGGGCAACACACGGCCTCTGCAACTGAGCGCAGGCTTTGTGCTATGGAGAGCTATAACTCCATCTCTCGTCCTTGCCATCGATTGTAATAATTATGTATTTTTTCGAAGCACAATGTAACAAACTATCGTCTACTAAAACGGCAAAGTGTCAGTATATATTTGACAGTCGAGGTAAGAAAGAGAGCTTCTAATGGCATTGTCGAATCAATACTAAGGTGTTGAAGTAAATCATAGACAATCAGCAGATTAGTAAGAAATTGTGTGGAAGCTGCAGAGATCAGGTCTTATACAACGACGAGGCAACCAAGAGTAATGGATATATGCTGAAAAACGTGAACTCACAGAGAGAAATGATTACCCATTATAAGACAGTCCACATCTTTTAGACACATCATGAAATACAGGAAACTGACTGACTGATTGGTACCTTACCGTCTTGACAGACGTTAGTTTGTAAAATGTAGTTATACCTCTCCATGGCACAAAGTCTGGGCTGGATTTTGAGACCATGTGTTGCCCGTGCAGCATGATCATTCTCTCGGCCTGCCTAGTTTTCTCCAGAGGAAAGGTAACGCCAATATATCTAGAACATGACAAACTGCAGAAGCTGCCGGATCAGCAATGCAATTCTCTAACTCTCCGCCTTTCGGAGCTTCCATCCTAGACCAGTTACCGACCAAAGCTTTAGGCCTGGTCTGCCTTGCCATGACATCTAGTCTTTAGGTTGCATTTCCTCCTCAAAGGTAAGGCTTGTACCCTCCCAATAACACTCCTCCGTCCGAAGCCGTTTGCATAGTGTGGGGTGTCGGGTTTTGGTGAGCGCTGCCCAGCTTTAGACGCTAACAGAAAGCAGGTTGTACCGTCTACTGTCATGCGGTAGCTCAGTCATATTTGACTAAGACCTGACTAAGAAAAATAGAGTACACTTTTAAAATGAGGAAGTTGGAGGGGAAAAGTGTCAGACAAACATTAAGAGTGAAGATGCTGGGCAGTTTGCATTGACGGCATAGAAGAATGTCTGAATCAGAAATCATTTGCAGTACAGGAGACATAAGGATAAAGACAGAAATGATGATCAATGCCACACGGCATGGACTATAAGAAGATTGGCAATACTCGAGATAGAAGGTTGTGCACAAACATGATCACCAATGCCACACGTCAAGGACTGTAAGAAGATTGGCAGTACACGAGACAGAAGGTC